>BMAW01053966.1:661600-698940 GCA_019974015.1 Nephila pilipes
TTGGTATACGTTCGGTTACGTATTATATAATCCTTCGATTTAAATAAAATAATTTAAATTTGCAACATTAGTTTACCATTTTTTTTTAATCAAATTATTTGTCTTGAAGTTCAAGTATTTGATAATAGATTAACGATCAATTTCTTTTATGAACACATATAATAAATCAATTTCTTAACACTAATAATGAAAAAAAAATGTTTCATGATCTCAAATAGAAATACACTTTATTTCTCAAATTATGAAATTCTATATTCCTCTGCTAACTTTAGCTAGTACGAAGAAGAATTTATTGAAGTTATATAAGGCAAAAATGACGGAGGGAGGGGATCACCTCTTTTTAAAAATCCATATAAATCTATTATGTTTTTTAATTGTTTTGATTTCAATGTTCAGATGTAAAATTAAAAATATCTTATTAACCGTTAGGGTAAATTTTTTAAATTAAAATTTATTTCTACATAAAATCTTTGAAAATTTTTTTAATTTAGTATCAAAACTTTTTGATTTTCAATCGTAAAGGTAACAAAAAGAAGTAACGACAAATGATTATAGTGTTTAGATACATTTTTGGTTACTAAAATTTCATGATAGAATTTATACGTTAATGCTTCAAAATCCTTCCCACATAGATGTCAGATGGAAGAATTACACGTACATAATTTAAAATGAGTGGAACAAAAAAACCAGCAGGTCAGACTACATAAAAGAGATCTGTCTCCGACAGTCAATGGTAAATTCGGCAATAATCAATACTTTGTCTTGTGCTACTATTGTTTTTTTTACTCTTTCTTTCATACCATTTAAAAGTGTTTGATTTATGTTCAGAAATTTTCCACATTTGTATATGTCGTGACAAACAACCTTCAAAGGACAGAATATTTTAATTGGAATTGAAAAATTTTGTTGGTCGTTCATAAACTGGGAAATACATTGTTACGCATAATTAAGTTCCAACAATATTTTTTTAAAACAATTATTATTCAGTAAAGATTAAGGCTGTACTTTTAAGGCTGTAGTATTTAAGTAATGTTTATTTAGTAAGGATTAAGGCTGTACTACGTACTGATATAAGAATAATACTTTTAATGGCTCGATAAAAATCTTTTTCTTACAATGATCCTCATTAAATAGTATGCATAATGCTAATAGTGAGTTAACTGAAAAAAATTATTAATGTAGGGCTATTTGATATTACATTCTCATTTGCACTGGCAACATAAGGCGTTGCAAATCACAGCATTTTGTAATCTTTTAACTAAGACGTGAACTGTCAAAAAATACTTTTGTATTTATCTTTATAAAACTGCAAATGCAATGTAATTGAATTTTTCTCATACATAACTAACAAATTTTGAAAGAACATTTTATTTTATAACAACCATGTAATTAACCATGGCTATAAGGAAGTTGAAAAGCAATGTTGAAAAACATATTAAGATTGTGGAATTAGATTTAAAACTGAATTTAGGAAAATCTAGATTCAGGAATTTTGATTATCATTTTAATTGATCTATACATAAAGAAATAAAAGCATTATAATCTTTTAAATACAGATCCTGCTGCCGAACTGTAATTTATTCACAAAGTCTATGCTATCTTTAATTTTGTAAAAATATATTTATACAGGTTTTCAGTCTTCCATATAAAGGAACATAACTAATTAAATGTGCTTTCATAAGTGCTACAATATTTTAAATCATGTCTTAAAAGAATGGTATTTAAATAAGTTCACTACACGTGGTCGACTCAAAATTTGGTAAATTTTTTTGAATAATAGATTTGATTAAAACTTATCAAATTCATTGCAAAATTCTTTTTGTATCAAATAACAAATTGTTTATATTCGTCACATATTTAAATTAATTAAATATAATTAAAGAAAATAAAAGAGATCGACTCAAATACATAAGCTTAAATAATATTGTTATCTTACCGAAAATTGATCACGCTTACGATGCCGATATGGTAACCTCAAATCAAGATAAAATGTAAGTGTTCAGGACATCGACTGTCGATCCCTCTTCTCAAAATAGTACCCATAAACTTTATGAAGTAATGTTTCAGTGCGAAGTGAAATAAGATAAAATCCATAATATACTGCTGTTTGTAAATGCAACACCATGAAAGAATCATCAGAATCAAATGAAATTTAATGCGAAACGACTTGTATACAAATAAATGATGAAATTTTTCAAAACAAAGAAACAAATTAAGCGTCCGAAATCGGTATTTGAATTTGCAGCCACCATGCGCTGCAATAAGTGCTGTATACGACGTGTAGGTCAGATGTTGAATATCTGCTTGAGGAAGAGGAATTCCATATCGCTTGTATGCGCAACCAAAAGTTCGTCTTTGGAAACTGCAGGACGCGGGATCACGAGAACGAGACGCCGATAACCATATCCCACACGTGCTCTAGGCGACATATCCGGTGAATAAGCGGATAGAAGAGAGCATGCGTGTGCTGACATAAGTCTCGAACAAGTCCGCGCAACATGTGGGCGTCATTAGCTGAAGATAGCTCCAGGGATGCCTTGAAGGGAAAGGAACGACTTCGGGCTGTAGCACTTCACGGACGCTACCTGTTGCTATTGAGATTACCCTCACCCGTATCACCGGATCGTCCAATACGGAAATCGCTTCCCTAGACACCATAACTCCAGGTGTTCGAACTATGTCGATGCAATATACACTCAGGAAGGCGCGTTGACCGGCTGTGCCTAACCACGAACACGGCCATCATGGGTCCACAAATTGAAGCGTGATTCAGTCTGAAGACAACTGCTGCCAATCGCTCGCCGTCTCTGTGCCTCATGGCCCACTGCCGACGCAGCCGTCGATGATCGCCGTGAGGAATCCTGTGGCAAAGGCACCCTTACTGCACGCAATCCACGGCGCAGCAGACGACCGTGCGAAGCCGACAATTGTACACCTGTAGCAGTAGACGCTACGTGCTGCCAGCTGCCTGAGGAGAGCTGTGCGATCATCCACCGCCATGCGAGCAGGTGTCGATCATCGCGCTCTGACGTCACCTTCGTCGTCCAGTGCCTGTTTTTCCGAGCTTGTTCGGTGCTCGTCGGTCCACTGCTTCCAAACTCGCATCACTGGAATTGTTCCGCGCATACGAGCTGCGTATTGCGCGATAGGAAAATCCTCTATCGGGCCTGATTATCCTCCCTCGTTCAAACTCCGTAGTGCTTGAATTTCTATTCTTCCGTCTGGAGTGATGCCATCAGGTCTCACTAAACGTTTGACTAACAAATAATCATAGACTTTTTCAACGCGTCCGCTACGCACTTTTACCTTTTTTCAGCATCATCAGTAGAAGGGCGCTGCCGCGCCAGCCCCTCGCGATGGCTCTGAAACTTTGTTAATTTGTATAATATCCTATAATTGATTTGCTGCAGATTTCATTTGATTCTGATGATTCTCAAGTGGTGCATTTTCTACAAATGGCAACAGTTTAGTATCTGATAAATAAAAACACAGCGATATTATTTTCTGCAGTCATCATACATGATTTATGAAAACACACCAAGAAATCTGAAAACACGTTGATTCGTATTAGCAGTAAATATTTTCTCACTAAATGATCATTCTTTTCACACTACATCAGAACCAAAATATCTGAGGCGAAAATTGTTAAAGGTGGACAATTGTAGAGTCGTGTAGAAACAGTAGAAACAGTAGATTTTTCAAACAGCAGTTTATTAGTAATATAGCTTGAGTTATAAAATATTTAATGTTGAAACTGTTGGAAAGTATATATTTGTAGCATCTTCTTATACTAGAGGGCACCTCGAACCTCTGTTTTTAAGCCTCATCTAAGGGGTTCACACCTTGACCGCCAGAGGCAAGGGCGGGGTCATGATGTTGAGACATATGATGTGATAGCTCCTTAATGTAATATATTTAACCCATTTAGTTTTGCATATAATTTGAACATATTAAATTGTTTAATTAAAGGTCACCTTTGAAAAATTCGTCTCTTCATTGAATCCTGAACCCCCTCCTCAGACAATTAACAAAACGAATCATTAATCCTTTTTCTGTAGCTAAAATTCTACATGTATTAAGTAATTAACTTAATTAAAACACTTATGTAATGTAAAAGAGTTTTCTTATCATTGAACCCTATCTTTCTGCTTAATTTAGATAATGCTCCAATTAAACTATGTTCCAAATTTCATTCAAATCCGATCATTAGTCTCAGAAGTATTCGAGAAATCCATCAGAAAAGCATGTATTAGATTAAGTTGTGCTAATGAATAATCTTCAAGACACATGTGATTTTTTATTTAGTTATAGTAATTTAAAGAAGTTTCCATAATTAGTTTTCATTTTAATGTATTTATTATGTTTAGAGATAGTTTACAATTATGAACGAGTAAATAGCCCAACACCACACAATTTGGGATCATACTTTCCAATCTGAATATTTCCAAAGCTATTGGAAGTAATTTCAATAAATTTTTGTTAATGGGTTTCGTAGCAAAATAAATTAAAAATCCTATAATTTTGGTACGTTACAATTCATCAGATATTAGAGGAACTCATTTAACAATATGCGACTCCTTTTTAAACTCATTATTTCAGAGTCATTGATGACTCTGAAATTCATTGCACAAACTATGTGAATGTATGAATTTTTGCGAGTAAAAAGGGAATGCAGCAAATATTATTTAAGTGATATGAAATATTACTATTACTTAGCCAATTTTGCATACAAATTTGAATACCATGATTACGGAGAAAGGAGGGGGTAATGAAAATTAGAAACAAATTTCCTTTCAAATATCGAAGAATGTTATATTGAAAACAATTTCAGCTTTATTCTTACAATTAAACATATGACAGCTTAAAAAACTATTTTTAGTATACACGAATATATTTTCCTCTCTATGTAATTGTTTTCTCCCTTAAAATTATTGCTGCATAGCTCAAACTGGAATTTTTTTTACCCAATTGATTGGATGTACTGTTAATGACCATAAAATACATTATATTGATTTAAATCTTAAGGCGTTGGTAAAATTTTTACTTTTACTAAAATATATTACTAAAATATACTTAAAATTTACTGGAAGCATACCCGATGTGTAATAACACGGACCATTGAAAAAGTACAAGTACCAATATAGTGCAGAGCATTTAAAACGATACACAATAGTTTTTCTCAAAACAATGTCATTCTAGTTATACGCAATCTAGTATGACCAAACTTAGTGTTTCAAGAGTAATGCGAATGATATAGGGTCCCCATGATTATGGTGCACTGCATTTTAATTTAGAATTGTCTATCTTAAAGACTTTGAATTAACAGTTGAAAAATCCGTAGAAGGTTTCATTGCACACTTAACGTGCAGGAATGTTACCAGTTTATTCGAAAGAAAAAATAACGTTCTTTCTCTTGATGTTACTTTGTATAAGGATTTCACTAAAACTGGCATATGCAAACATTGTACCCTTAGGGGCCAACGCTTACGACCAAAAAATTAGCTCGGTTTCGAGTTAGCTACTCCCAAATGGTACGTTAAAATTTTCCTCTGGTTTTTCACCAGAACGAGAAGCTGCCTCTTGATTAGCCAATCAGATAAATTTCTCTCCTTTTTCTAACTTTTTTAAATTTCTCTCCTAAAATAAAACTATTTCCAACCTATAGTTATTCTTTTCTGTCATCTCTTAAATTCTCAAGTATTTTTCTGAATTTAATTCTTTTAAATCTTTATAAGAGGCAATATTCTTTTAATTTTTAATTTAATTTTGTAATGTTCAAGGGAAATAACAGGACGAAGCAATTTAATTTACAGCTTATCGACTGGAGATTAATGGTCGCAAGACCTATTTCCACCCAACCTACACTCATACTATTTCCTCGGACACTCATCACAAACGCTTCTTTCATGCGATACACACATACACCCCCCACACTCACACATTTAGACATATTACTTATTTAACTCAAAATATGTAATGCTATTCAAACAAATATCTAAATTGGGCAACATGTATGATATCTCTCAAGAATATGTCAATTTCAGTTACGACTGGTTCTGAACTTCTGAATTGAAAATGCAACATCATCTTATCACTTTTGCATGTTTGACTTCATCACTTTTTCTGTTAATTACATACAGTTAATATTGTATTATTTTTTTTGGTTGTATTTTGTTTATTTTGAGTAATACTTATCTTATACCGTTATCTACCACAACCGGTCATTTGACCCGGAGAACGATTTATTGCTTTTTAAGGTTATTTGAACAGAAATTATGATGCACATGCGTATTCAACGTATTGTATATAGTTCATTACAATAAAACTAAATTTGGTGTAGACATGTCCGATCAAATGGCGAGGAAATTTACCACAAAATCTAAGTCTTGCAGATGGCCACTCCAAGTGTTTTTCAATATCTTGCTTTAGCTGGCATAAATGCCTAGATTTTGTACACGCAAATGACAGGAGAAAATATCTCGAGACAAGATTGTTTACTTCAGTTAGCAGTATAACTTGTCACCGATTTTCGAGAAGCCCGTGAACAACCTAAAGAAAGAACAAATACAAAACGATCGTTGCCTAAATCTACTACAGATTCTTATCAACGTAAGACGTGTCAAATAGGATATTGTAACGAAAATAAAACCATCAAAATTTGTTCTAAATGTGAAAAATATATTTGCGGACAATATACGATGGAGACACCCTGGATATGTAACAAAATGCAATGAGCAATGAATTAAAACTTCTTATCCTTTGTGTTTGAAATAGAAAATGACAGTATACAATTTTGTTTAATTATAATAAAATTAATTCGTTTATTTCCTTCCTAACATCCACATTTCATACATTCGATCAGGAAACGCAAAATCCGGTCATTTGACCGGCTATGGTGGAAATAAGTATGTATAAAGTGTTGGTGTGTTTAGTGTTAAATCTAGTTGTTTTATTAAATTTAATGAGTGCATTAAATGTTGGGGTTCTTATTGAGTAATTTGTCAGTCAGTTCGAATCTTACTAATTTGTAATCGGAGCTTCTTTTTCTCTCATTATGCGATTCATTTGGCTTTTTAATAATTACTAAATGTAGTTAAGCTTTAAAATCATAGTTTTAGAGAAATAATTAATAGAAGGCATGAACAATTGAATAATGTATTATAATCAACCCTGTTGGAATGTTGGCCGCCCTGTAATATGAATTCATGATTTATTCAAAGGAAGTAGCATTCTCTATTTATATAAATTTTTTCTGGACTAGGTGTACTTCTTAAGAAATAATTTTTGAGAGCCTTTTCTTTCAATGAAACGCTAAGTAATGCTTGGTTTAAAATAGTACTCGGAAAAGAAAAATCTTTTTCTACTTTTTGTACAGACGTTTCTTTCATGTCAAATAAGTTGAATAATATCTTCTAAAAGAGTAATCTGGGAATTTAAATTTTAACGCGAAAGGAAACTTATTTGAAATTAAATTTGTCCTAAATTATATTTAAAGACCAAGAAATACAATTTTTAACAATTCTTATTGTTGTAATTTAACTTTTAAGATGCTTTATTAAATGTACGTTATTATAAACATTATAAAAACAGATAATCTTAATCGTACCTTTGTCCTGTTACTTCTTATATTTATCATCCAATCCAAGTAAGTAATTGCTAACAAAATCATGCTAAAGGGTTCTTTAAAGGAAATTTAAAGTATTAAAAATCTTTGTGTGGTAAAGTTTTCTGTATAGTGGAAAGTATTTTTCTGTGAAGGATTTGATAACAAAAAGGATCATAATATTTTTGAAGAAAAGATTTATCTAACAGCTCATCAAAGAGGAATACCGCATACAAATTTTAAGGGGAAAAATATTTAGTAGTAAAATATTTTATCAACAGTGTGAAAGGAAGATAAAGAATTAATAAAGACAATTTGAATGTTAAAAAGTATACAATTAGCACACTAAGCACATGCATAATTTTAACTATTATGTGATAACTGATTTAATATGTAATAAAAAATGTCCAAGAAACTGCATGGGATTTCTCTGAGAAATCGAATTTCATTGATATAGAAAAATATTATTATTTGAGATAGAAAAAGTATAGTATTTGTTTTTCTAAAATACGTACCAGAAATTTCCTACCTTAATTCTTGTAATACTATGTGTTAATGTAAAAGGTTATAATGATTCCTTCTAAAATACAAAAATTTACTAAGAAATGTAAAATTTATTTAATTTCTGATTCAAGTATTAATTAATGTATGACAATTCATTATTTCAACCGTAATCATGCTTAATAAACTAAATGATTGTATATTCTTAAATTTTTTAGAACCCGTTAACTGGTATGTTATTTCCAATGAAACTAAGGACTGAGAGTTGTAAGCTGAAACTTTGCTGGAGTTTCGGTGTGTATCTTTCATAGAGATATATTAAATCTGTTTTTATTCTTAAATTTAAAAAAAAAAAATTATTATACTGTTTTAGGAAAATATTTCAGCTTTGTCAGATGGTTGTTAATGTCAGAAAAATTAATCTACTTAGATGGCATACCTTCAGTAGAATTTCTGATCCATATAACGAACAAATCGTTTATTTAAGTAAAACTAAAGAGAGATGTCTCTCAAAATAGAAACGTAAATAATATTTACTGCGCAAAAGCACATAAAAAAGATGCGTAAAATAAAACTACATATTATTTTGCCAAAATGGCAACTTCCTTCAGAAATGACCTCTATAATATGTCTAACGCAAAAATATCCGTTGTAGGAATTTGCTCTTCATTCTTAAGAAATAACATTTCCTTCATTCTTAATAAAAATTAAAAAAAAATCAAAACTTCAAAGTTCTGTACAAAAAGTTAAATGAATGATGTTAAGTTCAAAAGTTAAGAAAAAGCTAAATCAACAAAAAGTTAAATGAAGCATTTAAGACTTAAACGAAAATATTATAATAATGTAAAATAATAATTAAATTCAAAAAGCTGAGCATGAAACACAATTAGGACTCCTCTCACACCTTCAGGAAAACTGTTACATGGCGCTGTCCCTAATAATCAGTGATATTCGAGAACAAAGTACTCTTGAACATTAAAAAAGAATTTAATTTCGAATAGCAAATTAATTATGAAAAAGTTAAATAAGCTAGCATTTCCTTCACAAAACAATTAAATAATAATGCACATAAGCAAATGAGATTAAAATTGTAATACCTTTCACAATATTGATGAGTTTGTTACATAAAACCTTGTCCCTGCCAGTGGCGCTTATATAAAACGTCTTTCGTCTAAAATATCATTTGAATATTTATTTTCCTCATCACGGTAATGCACTGACGTTTCGAAACCAATAATTTACCAGAGAGCTTTCTGGAGAGCAAAAAAAATCTGATAAGCGGGTTTCTAGTTTTCTCTGAACATTCATTTTCCTGAAATGCTCAACTTTTATCTAAATGTAATTCGCTAATTTTTATGGTAAGTGAGAAAGAACAGGTTTTTCACTCATCGATGTTATTGAGAATCATAAGAGTGCATACGAATTCGCTTTTGAGGAAAAAATATTTTTTCGCCACAAATTGCATTTCAAGGTTACAATTGTTGGAATAACGATAACGTTAAGTAATTTCAGAAAATTAAATGTACGCAGACATGTTTTAAGTTTATAAGAGGCATGTGATTTAGTTTGATTGCTTCCGGATATTGAAATCATTTATGTTTTGTTATTAATAAGGAACGATATTGTATTTAAATATCAATTTTTGTACTATTTTTACGTAGACTTCTACCTAAATATTATTATTTTTTTAAAATCACAACAGAGTTTTTTTTTATCTATTTGGATTCCGTTCTTTTTCCAGTTGAAGAGTTTTAATCCCTTGAAACAACATTTTAGAATGCTCGAGTATAATCTTAGTGTATTTTCTGAAACTGAATTTAAATCCCAATGAATAAACTTCTGATGAATTTTGAATGATTTTTTAAAAAAGAAAGCGAATGTCTGATAGTTTATTTTCCTTCTCATCAAATTAAATTATAAACTTCTGCACATGTTATATACGTACAACTGAATTGTAAATTATTTTTAGAGCTAACTTAGCTGGTTAATTTCTTTAGAAATGTTTACTCTCTCTCTTATTAAATAAGTATCAGTGTTACTTCTCATACAACGAATATTTAGGTATAATTAATCCAATGAGACATCCAACTTATTTTAAGCTCTCCAGAAACTTATCTAAAAGTTATTTCTAAATTATTTTTCAGGTATTTCAGGTTTTTTTTTTGTTTTGTTTTTGGTAATCAATTTTTGAAAACCAATAAACTTCGCTTGTCTTTGATATGGCCAAGGTTCCCCAGGTTTTGTAGCAATATCAAAGGTTCGTGACAATGATTCTATTGGTCTTGGTCGCGAACTTGCGGCCGGGTTTGTTTTAATGGAATCGTGGGTTCGCGCCCAATGCTTGTTGAAAACCCGCCTTGTAGTGGGGCTGATGCACTTTAACTGGTCGAGATTCGAGTTCAACCTAAAGTTTGATGTAAAAGTCTGAAGAAGGAGGTATCAGCTCGGGTGTCATCCTCGTCACTTCACCGAGATTCGAAATTCAGAGGTCCATTGCCAATAACCATAGTGTTATTTCAAAGAGCGAAGTTAACAAACAATCAATCAAAATTCACAACTTATTATTTTTACCTTTTTTTTAAAACAAAAACAATACTTTCATTTCTTTCCCTAAAAAGCTATCGCAGTGTCTTGGTCGCGAACTCTGGCCGGCGTTGTTTCTGTTGGGTCGTGAGTTTGAGACTTGATTCTACTAAAGACCAGACGTGTAATGAGGTTGATGTTCGTTAAATATTCTCGAGTTTCGGAGTCCTCCTGAAGTGAAAGTTTGGGGATGGAGGTGCCAGCTCAAATGTCGTCCTCGTCACTTGGTCGATGTTCAAAATTACAAAGTTCGTCACTAATGGCCCGCGTGTTGGGTCTAATTTACGAAGTAAATAAATTAATCAATCAAACTCCTGATTATATTAGTATCAGAAATCTTATTAAGATAAATCTTGATAGTAAAGCGAACACTGAAGACTCCTCCCCTTAGCTCTTTGATTTGTTGACTCTCATTAAATTTTTAAAATTATACCTCATACTTTTCATTTTGGTTATGTTTTATTTATTTTTTTGATAAAAAAAATTTCAAGAATTCTTGCCTTTATTCGTACCCGATGCGCGTTTTACGAAAACCTTAGTATGTAATTTTCTTCTTCTTTTTCTTCTTATAAAGCAAGACAATATTTCCTTACGTATTGGTTATTTACCTTTTAATATTTAAGCTAACGTAATCTTAGTTTAAACACAAGAAATCGCTATAATTTATAATAAAAATTAGTTTTATGCTTATAGTCTACATTCACTATTTTCAGAATGAAACTTGATTAAGAAACCAAGTTAAAATAAATGCAATTTAAATAATTACATTATGGAAGTCGATTTGATAGTTCCATGATTTCATGTTTTTCATGCTGAAGAAAAATTTTTTTTGTTAGTAAATAGTATTATCACAGTAGGCTGTTGATAAATAAATCCAAAAGAACTCTTTCTCTCTCTTTAATAAGACAATTTTGGTGTATTTATGAAACGGAAAGAGAGATGGCACCAGGAGCAAGTTTGTTTTGTAGTAAATAAAATTAATGATCTTTTCATTCCCAACAAAATAAATTATTAATTTGATTTGTTTTTATTTAATAATCTTATTCATAATTTTGTATTCGAAACATAAAATATTCTTAAACAAGATTATTTTTCTGATAGCTTAAATTAAAAATCTGAACTTTTGAAATTTTTTCACATTTTCTTTAAAAGTGGAAAGGTAATCAAAAATATTGAGATACTCTGCAGGTTAAAATAATTTCTTTAAGTGCTATCGTTTCATGCTTGCATATAGTTATGTTTGGTATTTAGGATATTTTCAAACTTTTAATTTCATCGTTATTTACTTAGCTCCGAGTTCGAAATATAGCTTAGGAAAGAAGAATTTAGAAATATTCTGATTGATACAGACGCATTTATTTAACAGAAATGACAAAATCTTTGATGAATCATTAAGCATGGTATATAAGTTCTGCGTTTCTAGAAATGCCACAAATATTAGCCTGAGTATGAAGTGCATATTATAATGAGATAAATATGGTGGTGTATTTGCAACAAAGAGTGAGTACTCATGTGCTTATGTACAAAAAACGAGTAGTAAAAATGTAGTACAAATTTTGCTTCCTATGATTCTCTCTCTCTGGTAATTTTGTTAAATTCTACAAATCAGGGGCGCGTGAAAGCTTATATGTAAAATTACTTTTTTTAAACCCTTATTGTAACAAGAAACGATGAAGCTTCTTTCAGTTGGAATTCAGTTCTTTAAAAAATGCTCAATATTTTAAAATACATGAGTAGTTTTTAACAATATTTTAAGGAAATTTAAATCAATTACATTATTTAAAATGCTACACATTTTCTTTCAAATTTAAAAAACTACATTAAAATGGATTAATATAGAATTTTTAAATGCCCCCTCCTCTCTCTCTCTCTCTCTTTCATGTACAAAAAATTGGTGCAATTTCTATGACAACATAAGTATATGAATGATGTGATTTGAGTTAAATCCCACATATTTTTTTCGAAAATTGCATTTTTTTTAACATACGACTCATATAGAATTCACTTAGAGATGCTTGTAGTTCCCTTATAAATTAAAAGCTAAGAAATGACATCTTTTTGAAAATATTTGACTTTAGTTTACGTGTTTAAAATCACAAAACTTCTTAAGGACAAACGAAACTAGAGAAACAGATTTAAAAACTTAAGTACAACATTTATCAACCAATGATGTATAATAAAAGATTAAAGATAGCTTTAAGTCATTGGATTCGTTTTGTAAATGCGTATATACTGTATTTCATAGACGAAATCAAAATTAAGGTATGCTTCCATAATTTAAATTATTAAAAATGTTTCTTTAAAATATTTCTAATTTGTGTTTCTTTGATGAATATGAATCAAGAATTAATCTTTCTACCTTCCCTAAATTTTATAATATGCTGTTGTACAATTAAGCTACATAAAAAAAAATTGTTTTATTAAAACATAGAGTTATAAAAACATAAAATATTTGTATTTTTATCTGATAAAATAAATTTTTTATTGTTCAGAATAAAACCTTTTTTTGAGGAATTAGAACTATTTTACGTTTATTTATTTATTTATTTTTGCATCTAAATCAGTAGCTGTATCTTCTATGATAGAATATTCAATAGCATAGAAGAATTAACAGATTTAAAATTAATTGTTAATTATATATATACGTTAATTTTCGTTTAATAAATGTATTTACTATATGTATAAGTAAATACAAATAAATATGTATAATAAGAGTACCACAAGAGTATTTACAATTTAAAACTTGTTTATTATAAGCATCTGATTAAAATTAGATTTGTCTGAACAAATCAATTAACAAGTCATTAAAATCGAAAATTCATCTGTACTTTAAGTGTCCGAAAATCAAACTGAAATTATATCCATGCTGTTATTACCTATCGAAAAACATGTTTTGGAATATTTCTATGAAAAAATCTCTGTATCTGTCAAATTGAAAGAGTAATTATATTGATTCTAAAATACACATCTTATATAATTTACCAAACAAAAAAAATTATTTTTTGTTATTTTCGAAAGAAAACAAATAATATTGGAAATAATAACTTTTATTTTATCAGATTCATGGTTTTTGAAAAGTAAGTATTCTGTCGCTTAAATTTATTCATGAATCTCTTGAAGTATAATGTGTTTTCCTTTAAGATACTCGTCATCACTATTAAATGATTTAGCGTAAACATCAAAATTTTAAATCAAACTATTTGTAAGAAGATATTAATGTGTATTTATATTTCTGAACTGAATATGCATATTACAGGGAAATGAATTTTGCAGTCATTATTTGTTTGAACATAAACATGATGAAATTTTACTGGACACATTTCTTATATTTAGAAACGTATAAAATTATTAAAATCTAATTGATGGACAAAAGATTTATTTTATTATTTGATGATTACTTCATTACTTCGCATGGTATTTAGAATTGGAAAGTTAGATTTCTTTTTTTAAGTGTGTTTGTATTGAAAGTGTCAAGTAAAACTTTCATGCATTCATAAACTAAAATTATATTTGTATCTTATTAATATTCTAGTAGATGGCAGCACGTCATAAAGAAATTGGAATTCCTAAGATGAATCTGAAAAATTCCATGATTTTAATATTGTAAAACCATTTCGAATATAAAATAAATTTTTTAAAAAAGGTGAATTTTGCGTAGCATGTAAAATTTAAAAACAGACCTTTTTCTTCGATTTTTTGACTTTTTGCAGATTCCTGAAAACCAAATTTAAGAAAATATGTGTAGAAATTAAATGAAAATTCGTGGGGAAAAAATAGGTATATTAAATTAAAAAAAACATATTATAGAAAAGCTAATAGCTTAATTTATGAAAATCGTTCAAGATTTAAACATTTATGTTAAGCCGATGATACCTCTCTTTGATATCGATTATTTGTAAATTTTAAAATCTTAATTGTTTAGTCAATATGAATAAATATGCATTATTGTAGTTTTTTTTGTACCTTCATCACGAGGGTTAAAAAAATATCCTTACGCATACATTAATTGGAAAATATATTTTTTGTACATAATTTCAGATCAGAGTATGAATATTAATAAAATGTTGGCTTCATATAATAAATTTAAACATTAGAATAGAACTATACATATATAGATTCAAAGAGATGATTTACCGAAAGATGTACTGAAATGTTTAAAGTCATATTAATTATGAAAGGAAATACTATGTCTTTCAAAAAATTAATTCTTGGTTATATTGCATGTTATGATACTGACGGACAAAGTTAAAATATCTATCAAATAATTATTTTTTAAAAATTATATAATTCTCAAATAATTCGTATTTGTTAACTATTGAATTCAATTTATACTATACATTTTTGTAGGAATAAAAAAGATTCTTTTTCTTACCTATTTACTCTATTTTCAGACTGAATGTATTTTTACTGCTAAAATGCTACACATTATGCATTTTTTTCAAAAACTCTTTTTTATTTAAAGATATTTAATTATAAAAGAAAAAGTAAATTTGTAAAAATCCTTTTTCCACTTCAAGAGTTTCAAGATAACGAGTACAAAACTGAATATATGTTTCAGTCTTTTTCTTTTCAATTAAAGTAAGTAACAAAAAAAAAAAAAAAATCTGCAATAATTCCCAAAATTTAAACCTAAAACTAAAATGAAAAGTAATTTATTCTCTTCATACAAACTGAATCGACAAATACCCTTCACCAGAAGTTTTCTAGATGCACTTGCGCGTACTTTCTGCCAGTTCTATCCCGTTCAAGATTTTGTCAGTGTGTGTTTCTCCCTCCACCCAACCCCCCCTTTCTGCGCTTCTGTAGACTGAAATTTAAAAATCCTAAAATGTTTATTTTCAGAACTTTTTTAATGGGTTTCCCTCCCCCCATATACATCGTATGTCTGGGTCAAAACTTTAGAAGCTTTTTCCTCACATTTTAAAGGGCTCAATTGAGCTGAAATTTTCTGTGCACGATTGTTTTGGATGCTAATACGATTATTTAACAAAAATTGATTAAAACTAATTATTTAAGGAATTAAATTTTGCGTCAAGTTTCTTGTCAAGTCCCTTAATGGTCGCCAAATCCGTCGCCAAAGTGAAGGTGTCATTACTTGAACTCTCTTTTGTTAATTATTACTTTGTTTCAACTAAATATTGAATAAATTCAATTTGTCTCAACGTTCCCTTTTGCTTTTAAAATTTAAGGTATAAAATTATGCTGTGCAAAGTGTGAAGTTTGAAAGAAAATCCATGTTCGAAAAGCTCGTTTTTTTATTGATGCATTATTTAAAAATCAAACTTAGTAATTTTTTATTTTACGGTATTTTTAAGCATGTTAGAACTGAATTAAATATTATCCCAAACAACACTATAGTGTCTGTCGTTATCAAAGAGGAATATTTGTTAAGGAGATGCAGATCAAAGGATTCCTTCAATCTTCAATATTTCGCTATTTCTGAGTTAGATTGTAGTTAGATACTTAATGATTACAATATGAAATGAGACTACAATCTTCGATTTTGAATAATTTTAATCTTTTTTAGGAACACGATGGCTTGAGTTTAAAACAGAATAGAATATTTAAACGACATGATTATATTTATCTGAATTAAAAGAGAATTTTGTATATATATGCATTATTTTTGAATAAAATATTCCAACTTAAAGACAATGCTCCATAATTGTGCCTTGCTTTGTTTGGTAGGTAACATAAATGCCATTTATTTTTTTCTCTACTTAATGTATATACCATTCTGTTCTGAACTATTTAAGAGTTAATGTATCTTTTCTTTCCTCAAATATCGTGCCAGATAAATATGAGATATATAATTGTTTATGTGTGGGATAGCAATGATAGCATAAACAAGTAAGGAATCCTAATATGTGTTGAGAATACTCAGTTTTTATAAATATTATAACGTGATTATATCACGTTTCTCCCTTCAACTACTCCTTCGCATACTTTTAATGCGATGTTTTTTGATTTGAATTGAAAATCTTTTCCAATAAATGAAACGAGACATACTGATGTGCAATGACTAGAATTGAGGAGATGCATTTATAATAAGTGAAGTGCTTAATACGAGAGTTGGTAATTTAGTTAGAAATAGAGAAAGTCATCTGGAGTTAACAATATGAGACATCTGCGTCATATCTACGGTAAATAAGGTGCTTTGAAGTTAGAGAGGATCTACAAAATGTCAAAGATTCTAATGCTCAACTGTAACTCTTCTGAGGACTCGAACCCGATTGATTCGGTAATATAAGTACTAATTTATTAAATTAAACGTTAACCCAGATGTAAAAGGAACCTTCACCACAGATACAGTAGGTAAGGAATCTAATTTTGATTAATTCATAGATCTGAATAAAATAACTTTGTTAGCATGGCTATTCATTTGACGATTGATTAGTGACTCCTTTAATTGCGAAAAAAACTGTTTAATTGATTGCAATTGTAATGACAAGAGAATGAAGTAATCACGGAGTGTAACAGTATGAATTAAATATATTTCCGGCTGATAGGGATATTACGAGAATTCAAAATGAGGATACTGCAGTTATTTCAAAAACATAATTCACAGCTCCAAATTAACATTTAGCCCATTTTCCTCATTATATACAAAAATGTAAAATAAAACACCAAATGAAAGGAAGGTGGATGCCCCAAATCCTACCTAAACCAGAATTCAATCTTCGCGTCAAAGACAAGAGTATAGTTCAGTTAATTATAGATCATGGTGGATCAAACATAAGTTAAATTCTATTATAGACAAAGTAATTAAAATTGCTAGTTATCTTCCAAAATTTAATTTTATTGATCCTCTAATAGAAAGGAGTGCTCTCAAATAATTTAATGTCTCTATCAAAGATTACTGATAACTTCCATAACATATCAAAGAATACGCTTACCAGAATACGATGCGAGTAACTCCTTCAATTGCTCCGACAGCGTTGAGTCCTGATCTCACCAAATCCATTACACACACCAGAAGACTCCAAGGAGCATCACACTAATACCCTTATTACCAATTGGAACAAAGGATTTCTCGGAGTTCTTAACCCCCTCGGGCTTTTATCCCCGGTCTGACTCGAAAAACTATATTGAGACTGAACCTTGGCTTTGCGCTTGCCCAGGAATAATTTAAAATCATTAAAATGGAGATTTTACTTTTTAAAATTAAAACGAGAAATAGTGGTAATTTTTTAAAAAAATACTTTGAGAGTTAAAATTTTAAGAGAAGAAGTTAAAGTGTTTTCGGAGGAATATTAAAGGTTTCAAAAAATTAGTTATAGTTATTATACAAGAAATTGAGATTTTAAGAATATTGCTATTCAGTTCTTTGTGCATTTAAGCAGAACTCTGACACTGTGAAAGTGTATTGCAATCTCATTACCGTAACCTTATCATTAATCTAAATCTCCCATCTTTTTTTTTCACCCCTCGGTTCCTTTCTTTCTCATTACAATTCATTTTATATATAAACTTTGTTTCGCTTAAACGGAAGCTTAGTTCTTTGAATCAAATTGTGGCATTTGTCCGTCATTATCATCATTGAGTCATATCTCAATCTAATATATTAATCAAAAACTACTAAACTCTAATTGAAGACACACAAAAACGAAACAGCTTCTTTATTTACTACCACAAGAATATCTAAGGCCCCTTTATCTAAAATTTCAACCTAACTCGCAGACTAAATTTATGACTTAAATAAGAAATATATCTTATTAGTCCACTCGTTATTAATTTCACAACTTTCTTCGACAGTAATTACGTAAATTAATACTATTAGTGGAACTCTCTTCAATCCACAAAACTAACAGAAGGTTTTCAATATCAGTAACAATTCTCTGACAGCAAGTTCATAACCTCTATCTTCATTTTTCCTGAATTGCATGTCATTTATATATCATTATATCCAAATCACTTCTCTTTATTTCTGTCCTCATCCAATTTACCTAATAAAGTTTCATTTTGCTTGGGAAGAAGTTGTAATCTTATGCAATTCAACTCGATAAAAGTCCCCGAGGTTAGTCAAGAGAAAATCGCGAATGATCCAAGGTCACAAAGTAGCATCCAGTAACTATCCGCAAGGACAATTGAAGGGAATTACGCCTCAACATCTTCATCTTGAATTTGGCACAATATGTTCCATGAAGGTGCAGTGTCACAAATTACACACAAGCAACTAGCGAACCAAAGATTTTTTCATATCTAAACTGCTGTTTGTAGAAAATGCAACACCATGAAGGAATCATCAGAATCAAATGAAATTCGCAGCAAATGTCAATTATAGGATATTATGCAAATTAATAAAGTTTCAGAGCCATCGCGCGTGCGCGGCGCGCGCAGCGCCCTCTGAATTGATGCTGAAAGCGTATAAATAAAGTGCTGTAGCGGGACGTTGAAAAAAGTCTATGATTATTTGTTAGTGGCAAACGTTTAGTGAGACCTGAGTATGCCTCCACGACGGAAGAATAAGAAATTCAAGCAACTTACGGAGTTTGAACGAGGGAGGATAATCGGCCTTCGAGAAGGAGGATTTTCCTATCGCGCAATAGCAGCTCGTATGCAGCGGAACAGTTCCACAGTGATGCGAGTTTGGAAGCAGTGGACCGACGAGCACCGAACAACTCGAAAAACAGGCACTGGACGACAGAAGGTGACGTCAGAGCGCGATGATCGACACCTGCTCCGCATGGCGGTGAATGATCGCACAGCTTCCTCCAGGCAGCTGGCAGCACGTTGGTCTACTGCTACAGGTGTACAATTGTCGGCTTCGTCAATTCGTCGTCGTCTGCTGCGCCGTGGATTGCGTGCAAGGGTGCCTTTATACAGGATTCCCCTCACGGCGAATCATCGACGGCTGCGTCGGCAGTGGGCTCTTGAGCACAGAGACAGGCGAGCTGATTGGCACCAAGTTGTCTTTTCAGATGAATCACGCTTCAATTTGTGGACCCATGATGGCCGTGTTCGTGTTAGACGTTATGCCGGTCAACGCTGCCTTCCTGAGTGTATTATTGATCGACATAGTGGTCGAACACCTGGAGTTATGGTCTGGGGTGCGATTTCGTATCATGGACGATCCAATTTGATACGAATTGAGGGTAATCTCAATAGCAACAGGTACGTCCGTGAAGTGCTACAGCCCGAAGTCGTTCCTTTCCTTCAAGGCATCCCTGGAGCTATCTTTCAGCAGGATAATGCACGCCCACATGTTGCGCGGACTGTTCGAGACTTCTGTTCAGCACAACGCATGCAACTTCTTCCTTGGCCTGCTTATTCACCGGATATGTCGCCTATTGAGCACGTGTGGGATATGGTTGGTCGGCGTCTCGCTCGTGATCCGCGTCCTGCAGTTTCCAAAGACGAACTTTGGTTGCGCATACAAGCGATATGGAGTTCTCTTCCTCAAGCAGATATTCAACATCTGTTTGACTCCATGCCACGTCGTATAGCAGCACTTATTGCAGCGCATGGTGGCTGCACCAAATACTGATTTCGGACGCTTAATTTGTTTCTTTTGTTTTGAAAATTTCATCATTTATTTGTATCAGTACAAGTCGTTTCTGCATTAAATTTCATTTGATTCTGATGATTCTTTCATGGTGTTGCATTTTCTACAAACAGCAGTATATAAGTAGGCTCGAGCAAAGATTAAATAAAAAAAAAAAATCGTTAAGTTAAGTAAATTGGCAAAATGCTCCTGTTCCAGAGAAAATATTTTCTTTGGCATATATTCTAAGGGTTAAAGATTATTATCTGCAAGTGAATAGGACACGAATTCACCTCAACCATTACTCCAATATATGCCGAATAAGGTTATTCAAAATGTGAAAAATGATACTTCAGCAATTCATAATCAATCTGATCACCATAATTGCTATGATCTCGTCTAATATTCAGTCAGTAATTACAGGTATTGAATTCACCGCAGCAGTCTGTAATCTCAGACATCTCACGTTTTATAATGCTTTTTACAGGAAAAGAGAAGGTTTATAATAATAAATTATTTCTATTACCATATAAAGCTGAACCTAGAGAAAGATATTTTAGAAGGTACGAACAATGAGAGAGAAAGGATTGTAGGTTATTTATTATTACTTACGGCTTCATATTTCTTCGTGGTGATCAATGGTGGATGATCTTGATCCATGGACTTCGAGAAAATGTGGATGACCCAGAATGGAAGAAATGAAGAAATCTTTTGAAGTATTTTCTCTGTAAAGTAAATGCGCACACATAAAAGTAAACAATAGGAAATGATACCCCTAAAAGGAATTAGAAGATTTCAAGGATTTAAGTTCAATTTTGGGTGAAAACTTTGGGATCCCTTTGGGGGAAAATAATCATTTTTCTAAATCTTATAAAACTTTTAAAGGGAAAGTATAAAAAGTGATAACATTATTTTAAGTATACAATGTGAAGTGAGATCGCCATTTTGTTTTTATGAAAAAAAATTGTGTCAAAATATAATTTGTTTGTGTGTGGAGGGGAGGAGGTATATATATATTTATGTAATATATATATATATATATATATATATATATATATATATATATATATATTTACCCGTATTCTGATTGATTGTTTATTAGCCTTGCACTTAGAATCAACAATAAGCTATTGATGATGGAATTCATAGTTTGAGCACTTGTCAAATGACTAGGGCGACACCGAAGCTAGCGCCTCCCTTACTAATCTTCCTCACCACGCCAATGGGAGGATTTGAAGACTCGAAAGATTTAACGTGCCTCAGATCCTCTACACGGAATGTCTTTAGTTTCCAGGTTTCGAAACCACGACTTGAGAGAAACAACAACGGCCATGAGTTCAAGACCATGACTTTTGGGCTGCCGCGGTTAATTATACCCGTAGAAATAATCAATGGGAATAAATGTTCGGAAAATTCCTATGATATTCGTTTAAACTCTTGTAAGGAAATCAAGCATTCAATAATAGTTTGTGACGGAATACAATTTCATGAATAAGTACGAATGCACCACATCGATAAAGAACATTCGAAATGTTTCGAATTACACTATGCTTTATTCAAAGTCATATAGTAAACTACTTCTTTTTTTTTTTGAACTCAGTCATATAATATTCTCATATAATATCACAGTCATATAATATACAAGGGCATTCAAAATTCTATATTTTCTAAAATAAACGACACAGAATGAGAAGTAATACATGAACACAAAGAAAATATAAAAATATTATATTATTAACAATATATGATGCTCGTTTGTTCTTCGTGAAGCTATATCACGAAAGCTATATTAGAAGTTTCTCAGCGGCAGAAGTGATAACGACGTCCGTTTAGTTGAAGCATTATGTGTGTAATCGTTAGCGCAATATGGATTTATGTTATAATCACCGATCAGCGTGAAATTCGTAATAAGTTCAGAGTATTCGAAGATGGTATATGTTTGAGAGCAGCGAATGTGTGTGTGTGTCTTTTTTTTGTAAAGGAAAAAATAGAAGGCGACCTGGCATATCTGCGGAAAATGTTGTAAGAGTTTTCTTTACATACATACAAGAGCACATACTTTTCAACGAATACCAACGAAATTAACTGTTTGCGACACTCGAGAACTGGGCATTACTTAAGATTAGCTTACTGTTTAGCGAGTGTTAAGGCAAAAATTGTGTTACAATCCTTGCAAGCACAGAGACTTTGTGAAAACGAATATGGATTGAATTTATGTCTCTACATGCTGGAGGCTATATACCGACACTTAACAATGTGTTTGGCAAAAATTTATATACCGAAATGTTATTATGCGTATAACTAACGGAAGTTATATCAAAAACTTGTAAAAAAAACTTCCATATTTTCCCTATGCACTCAAGCATTACTTATCATTCTGTGTTATTTATTTACGAAACTATGAGTTTTGAAATCGGACAAATCCTTTTGAATAACTCTGTACTTCAACCCCGAAAAGAAAAACTGTGCGGATCTTTCATATTTATAAACTGAAATAAGCAGAATGAATTAAGCAGAGACGGTGGAAGTGCTAATCATTGATATTTAATAAAATGTAAAATGTTAATTTTATTAATGTTTATAATATGTGGTCATGAATAATCATTGTAATGGATATTTACTATCTTTTGGTATGTACTATAATAAAAAATTTGTACAATAAGTTTTATTTGAATAGTTTATTAATACTGAAACTACAGGGCTATTAAAATGATACATTCGATTTCAAAATCCTATACTTTTAAAAGTAAATGACACAGAATGTAAGTAATACATACATGCAAAGAGAAACTATATAAGTATTTTTCACAAGTGTCCGATATAACTTCTTTTAGGTACATTCATAACGCTAATTCGATTTGTAAATCTCTGCAAAATTAAAGTGTCAGTGGTAATTGGTTATATAGCAGCAGAAAACCGTTGTTTGAGATCACATAAATTTGTGGGCAACGGTGATGCATACACTTTATCTTTTAAGAACCCCCAAAGAAAGAAATCGCATGGGACCCATTTAGGTGACTTTAGTGCCCAGCTGTGCAACATCAAGTCATCTGGCCCACTGCGATCGATCCATTTGCTGGATAGCTCCGTGGAAACTTCTAAAACAGCTTTCATGAAATAGCTTCACGAAGAGAACACGATGGGGCTATATATTTTACAACGTTTTTCTGAATTTCACTTGGTATGTGAGTGTGTTTGTGTGTGTGTCATCAAATTTTCGATCATTAATTTAACCAACTTCCCATCAAGATAGAGCTTTGAAATTTTGGGAATCGTTCGTACTCACCTAACAATGCAATATTTAGACATTTGCGACAAGTTTTAACTAATATTTCAATAATTTTAATAAGTCAAAATATTCTTTCCTCTCGGCGCTTTTAGGATTGAGGAAAAAATTTCTCTCCCACTCTGGGAACACCGGGAACTTCCCATACGCCACATGAGGTATCGTAAAACTCACAAATGGGAGATAGTAGGGGTTGCTGACTTTCAGTCAGTAATCATTCGCAAGAAAGAAAGATTCCAATATTTGGCGCCGTGTCTTATCACAATAATTTTTTCTGAATTCTGGTTCCCATTTTTTTTAATAGAATGACTTACAAACTTTCAAATGCATGTTTTGTTTTTAAGAGTATTATGAATTTTTTAAAACACTCACAAATGTATCTTTTTACGTAAATTTTATAGTTAAAAATAACTAACAGTTTTAACTAATATTTCAATAATTTTCTTTGATAAACTTTGCCACCATATAAAATCGTTGTTTTTAAAAACATTGGTTTTTATCTCGAATTGTTTCCTATTACTATACTTCCTCGGTTTTTCTTTGTATTCATGTGTTATTTATCACATTCAATGTTATTCATTTTTGAAAATATGGAATTTTGAAATCGGATGAATAATTTTGAATTGTTTTTGCGGACTATGTATGGTTAAAAAATTTGTTTCCTTAAACGAAAGAATGTTATTATTAAATAGCTACGTGAACCTCAGGTTAATTCCTCATCATTCATGGCACAAAAAAATAAACAACAACATGGAGTATAATGTTATATCAAATATTTTATTGAAAATGGCATTTCCAAAAAAAAAAAAAAAAAAAAAAAATAATTAAAAATAATATCTTTAAAAATCCATTTAAAAAAAAAAAAAAAAAAAAAAAAAAGGAAAAAGTACAAGAAAGTATTGTTTAATTCAAAACTAAATTAATTTTTCTTTAGTTTTCCCAACAAAAAATTGTATTTATAGAATTTAAGAATGTTTGTTTGCGTACACAGAAAACAGCATTTCCTTTTACACTGTCCTGAACAATCTCTCACTCGTGACAGAATCCTAGCTAATGCATCTTCCTGAAATTTAATAAGATAAAATAAAATTTTATCGGTAATGTATTTACGATTGCTATTTTATCCACATTAGTGAATAGCGCCGCTTTTGTTTTTTCTTATTAATCTTTTTCTTTATGTTTACTTAGGGAATTTAGAAGATATTTTGTATTCGGCAGAACAGTTAGATATTTTATATATTTCTCAGCCGACGGCTGTTTTCTGTTCCGTTAAGCTGTTTCATCTTTTTTCATAAACGACTTTTTTAATAGATAGTTTCCCTTTTTAATATAAGACGTTAAGTTCCATCGCTTTGTTGCAGCTGCACCTTCAAAGTTTGGATTTAAAATTAAAGTAAAAAAAAAAAAAAAACAATTTTCGAATATTGGTTTTTATTGCAACCTAAGAAATAAATGTGTATTATATATTTTGTTTATTTTAGAAAAAAAGGAAAATATTGCTGTTATAGCAAAATCTAGGATTGATAGGGAATATTAAATTTTGAGTTAAAGTTAGAAATTTTGATAAGTTTGGAATGAAATATTTGAATAATTTTTAATCAACCAAATTTTGGCAATCTTTTATTTTTGTCTTTTGTTGGATATGCTGTCCTATAAATTACGTTAATTTAATTTGAAAGTGAAATTTATCGGAAATGTTTTTTTCTTTATGTCAAGCAAAATAAAAATTAAATCTATCGGCTTTGCAGGATTCTTGTAGTAACTTAAGTACTCATTTTTCTTTAAAAATTTCCCTCTTGAAAAAATTTCAATAACATCAGGAGATACATAATTCAATCGTAAAATAAATAAATATTTTTTTTCAAATATTATAGTTATATCAAGCATATTATAGTTATATCAAGCAGGACACAAAATTAAATGAAAAAAAAATACTATAGTACTCTTTCACTTTACAATGAAATATCGTATTCTTGAAATCAGTTATTTGCTATATTTTGCTTCATATTATACGACGTCCCGTCTTCTTTGATAATCATGATATGCTCTATAAATATCACTAAAAGTTGTGATCTTGAGCTATTCACGATTTTTTTTTCACTAACCTCTGGGTTCTTTTGGTAATTTGAATTGCATAAGATAACAACTCCTTGCCAACTAAAACGAAATGTGATTAGGTAAATTAGAAGAAGATAGAAGTGAAGGGAATGCAAGGTAGTTATTTTTAATTGAAATATTATTGAAAGAAAAGAGAAAGGAGATAGATGATAACGATTTTACCGATAGAGATTTATAATTTACATTGAAACTCTATGATTAGTTTTGGGGATTGAAATGAATTTTATTTAATGTAGTAAGATAAGAATCGGCTGTTTCTAGGAAGTGTTTGAATCAAACGAGTGAATTGGTAAGCTTAGAATTTATTAGTTGATTCTAATTTAGAATTGTTAAGCTAATTGAGATTCGAAAGAAATCAACATCAGCAAACCAACATTGACTCTTGAGGAGCAGTGAATTGTATTAGAAATATTGAAGCGAAATAGAACTGAAAGGAAAGAGAATGGAGACGGATGATAACGACAAGCTGATAGATCCTAAAATTGAATTATAAATATAGGGTCAACTATGGGTAAAATTTAGTAAGCAAATGGGTTAAACTCTTCTCTATTACGGTTGATTCCGCCAACCTTTAAGGGACCGTGGTAGCATAGTGTTCATCGTCGGGAACTCGCGGCAGGAATTATTTCGTCGAGTAGTGGGTTCGTGTCCTGGAGTTATTTAACACTAAATATACCAACATTTAATGCACACCTATTTCTACCATAGCCGGTCAAGTGACCAGACTTTGTATTTCATGATTGAATGTATGAAATATGGATGTTAGGAAAGAAATAAACAAATTAACTTTATTATAATTAAGCAAAAATTACATTACCATTTTCTATTACAAACATAAGGATAAGCGTTTTTAATTCATTGCTCATCGCATTTCTTACATATACAGGGTGTTTCCACTATACATTTTGCGTAAACATATTTTTCACATTTAGAACAAATTTTGATGGTTTTTATTTTTTACAAGATCCTATTTGACACGTCTTACGTTGATAAGAATCTGTACTAGATTTAGGGCACGTTCGTTTTGTATTTGTTTATTCTTTTGGTTGTTCACGGGCTTCTCAAAAATCGGTGGCAAGTTCTACAATTAACTGGAGTAAAAAATCTTGTCTCGAGATATATTCTCCTGTCATTTGCTTGTACAAAATCTAGGCATCTATACCAGCTAAATCAAAAATATTGAAAAATACTTGGAGTGGCCATCTGCAAGACTTAGATTTTGTGGTATATGTTCTCACCAATTGATCGGTCATGTATACATCAAATTTAGTTTTATAGTAACGAACTGTATACAATACGTTGAATTCGCATGTGTACATCATAATTTCTGATCCAATAATTTTATAAAGCAATACATTGTCCTCTAGGTCAAATGAGCGGTTGTGGTAAATAACGGTATACGACAAGTATTACTCAAAATAAATAAAACACACAAAAAAATATAATAAAATAAAATATTAACGATATATAATTAATAGAAAAAGTCATGAGGTCAGATGTGCAAAAGTGAAAAGATGATATACGCATTTTCAATGCAAAAGTTCATAACCGGTCAAAATACCGGTTATGGTATGTTTTGTGTTAAGACAGGCCGTGTAGCGAGGTTGATGCATATTAAATATATCGAGGCACTATGTCCTCCTAGTAGTTCGAACTGGAAGCCTGGAGAAGGTGGTATCAATTCAGGTGTCGTCCTCTCACTTAACCGATGATCAAAATTACGATGTCTATCGCCAATGGTCCTCGTATTTTATAAGCAATCCCTCGACCTTTTTCTTCTTAATCGCTAACTCTTCTCTGCTATAATCTCCGTTTATCGATCACATTTCTTTGATTCATTGCTCTTCCATATCTATAATAACGCTGATTTACATAGTTCACAAGTCGAGGTTCATGAACCAAAGAATGTCATAGAAATGTCTACGGTAACGGTAACGGCTAAAATTACGAGGTACCTGTTTTAAAATTAAAAACATACCCTCTCATCAGAATTACTATTAAAAAGTTCAAGTGCATCATTTAATAAAGTTTTAGCTTAATTGTAATCAACTATAATAATTATGATCAAGGCAACAAGCGCCTGGGCGTTCGGCAGAGTGAGGAATGCTGAAACAAAGTTGGAAAGTAAAGTTACGAAAGAGCATTGCCATTGGACGCTGTAGCCAGTAAGCTAAGAAACATATATAGCAATGGGCGGAGAGAGCGTTAGGGGGGTGGGACTTCAGTTCGAAAGCGAAAACGACTTCGAGAAAGCTGTCGTTCGCGGATTTTTGAGAGGTTGTAACTAGATAAAAATAAAGTTAAAATTAAAATGAAATAAATAGAAATGCCAATAGAAATGTCTAAAGGGACAGTTGAAGGGAAACATTTTTTCTAATTCGTTACAACTATTAAAAGAGAGAGATTAGAAAACTTGATTAATATATTTAATATGGAATACACACATTTTGAAAACAGTTTGGTTGATTTATCAGTAATAACGAATGAAGTGATGAGACTATTGGTGCGAAGAAAAACATTTATTTTTAAAAACTGAATCGAATTTTAGAAAAATAAATTATCATTACAGTTAATATAAAGTAATATTTTAAATATTAAAAGTTATAGAAATTTCATTAAATTTTATTTAGTGGCCGTAGTAGTCGAATGTTCATGGTCGCGAGTTTCATTACCGAATTTGTTCAAAGTGGGTCAATAATTCGTATCCTGATTGAACTTAAGACCACCATACAGTATTATTTGGGGTTGCCGTTCTTAATTGGATTGTGGGGCTAAAACTTCCCAAGTTAAGCGGAATCCAAATTTTTTGACAAAGGTTCAAAAATACATGGCTCGTTTCCAATATGTCCGTACGATGTTAATAAAGTCAAAAACAAATATATTTCATTTAAATAATTACAATTCCAAATTTAAGTTTTAAAAATTTCACTATATATTTAAGTATTTTCTTAAAATTTTTTTTATAAAGTTACCTTGCGCAAATGAAAAGAAAGGATGCTTTTGTAGGAATAAAAATAATGATGCACTGGATGGTTTTTTTGTACGGTTTGAATTTAAAATTTTATATGGATGATTCAAAAGGAAAACTTGAATTTAGATTAAAATGTTCATGAATACTGTTTATAGAAATCTATAATTTAAGCCATTTGTTATACTTTTACCCTATCATCGTTACAATTATAAATTTATTTAATTCTGTGAAATAAATTTTTACCCAGAAGAATTACGATAGCATTCTTCTGGTTAATGATTATTTCTATACTTTCGTAAATATTGCTTATTTAGGGCTAGAATGCTTTGTGAACACTTTGCAAATTGTATTAAGCATAAATTCAATTAACTTAGTGAATTTAATTAAAAGGTAGAATTCGATAAATTTTTTAAAAATATCACTTAAGGTACCACACACACACACACACACACACGCATGCTGATTTTCCTATTTTAGTTAATTTTTTTATGAGAAAAGATAGTTTTTGTGCCTTTTTGTTTGTTACTTCCTCAATAATAATATGTGTACTCAAAAATAGTTCAGGAAAAAATTATGAATTATTTGTGCCTTCTGTAAGAACAAAAATAAAAACTCTATATTATTTTTCTGTGATCACGGAAATGGAAAGAATTTGAAGTAAATTCCATAATATAAAAGTTTTTGTGACACTGCTTTATATTACTTCTTGGTTTGCCTTTAAAAGTAATTTTCTTTTTACATTTCCACTCCTTAAGTAATTGCAAACAATGCTACTTACATGATTGTCGTTGAAAAGAATACTTATTTTCTGGTTCGTATGAGTAAAATCTCAAATTATTTGATCAAATAAAAATAGAACATAAAAAGAAATCATGCATTGAAGGCTGGACAAAGGAGAGACAACTATTCAAAACTTCCAGTCAATATCGCTATACGTGAAAGGAAAGTTTTAAAAGGATTTCTGGAGCTTCGCTGAGAATAAGTGGAGGAAATTTGCCACATATGAAAGGAAAAAGGATGTAACAAAAGGATATTGGAAAGTAGTATGAAGGAAAAACATTTTCTGAGATAGAATTTATTTTCTTCAATAAACAGACTTTAATTTCCCTTAAAAACATTTTTACCGTTATCATAAATTGATGAGAAATTTCGAACAAAATAACATCTTTATATCTTAAACCAAACCATTTTTTTTCTGAAGAAGCTTATAATTTTTTTTTCTTAATTATTTGTATACAGAATTTCTCAAATATATAAGTTATTTAAGTTTTACCTCATGAAATGAATATTGTTTTATCATATATTTTATTGTTTAAACATATATTTAAGAGCATTTTATCTTAGTGACAAATTACATCTGAAATTGAATTTCAGATGTAATTTGTCACTAAGATAAAATGCTCTTAAATATATGTTTGTTATCTCTTGTCCGTTAGAGTTTGAATTGTTTATTTTGATTTTGTATCTTCACCGAATTTTTAACTGAGTGATGACCAATCTTTCAAAAATTCTATTTTGAATGCACAGGAAATTTTTATTGTTGTTGCTGCCTGATAAATAGCATCTCAGAAATCAATATTGTTTTACATAATTAGTATTATTTGGAACTATTTACATATATTTTTATTATTTGACCTCTTGTCTGAATTCATAAGATTCGAGCAGGGGTGTGCAACTGTTTTTGCACGGGAGCCACTTTGTGGAATCGTAAGTTAGCTTCGGGCCGCACCTTTAAAATGATTTCATTCAATTAGTTAACTTTACATTTCAGAAAAGGTATAAAATGCACCATAAAAATCAATAAATTAGATAAAATAGTGACAATTTTATTCAATTTATTTATTGTGCTAATTTGATATCATCTATGGCTATAAATACTTTTAATTTTCGAATATCTTATAAGATGAATGTACCCTATCACACTGCTTTACGATTTTTTTTGAAATGAGGAGGGCCAATCTAGTCAATTCCGCCCTATGTTCAATGATCCGTCATTGGTCATCAGGCACTTCACGAATTTTCTCGACATTTTCGCCTGGTCTGACAGTTGACGGACTTCTAAAACGAGGTACGTTATCAATCGAAATGTCCTAATTTTTGAAACGAGAAAACCACTCGAAGTTTTCGCAAAACGTCCTCTTTGTATGCTGTGTTCAATATCAAATTTTTTGCGAAGTTTCTCCCGAGAAGAAAACAAAATTTCATATCTGCCAGTTGTTCACTCAAATCTGCTTCATTAAAAAACAAAATGGGATCAAAACAGCAGGGGACGAATAAAATTCGTTACGGGTAGGCAAACTGTCCCCGAATGATTATATAGGTTGATGGATTTACAGGAGCACATACGCTTTGCAGATTTTCACCTCTGAATCTTGGATGTTTTTGGAACTTTGCTTCCGCTTAACCTTGAGCAAAATTGAATATATTAATTATTAGAATATATATTATTACTGAATATAGTTATTATCGTTATATTAATTATAAGAATTAAAGAAGAAAAAAAATAGCTGAATAATTTAAAAGAAAAAAAAAAGTATTGAAAAAATTATATTTAATTTAACAAGTTAAACCAGATCTATTGAAGTTAAGTGTAGTAGGCTAAGTAGGAGAGAGTGTGTTTTAACTTAAGCTCCCAGCCAATGAGGTAGCATCATATCATGTCTGTAATTCCGAAGAAGAACTATTGCGGCAAAAATCTGGTCGAAGTGCGGGTATGAGGGATGGGGGGGGGGGAGAATGAAGCTCATTTTCTGATTGGAGTTTTAGTCTTCTTCTTTTGGGGAAGGAAGTGGGCATTGTAATGATTCTAACGTCTATACTGAACTAGCAAAATAGCAGGGGACGAATCTGTTTTGTCACTTCAGATAAAGAGTTATGCGGCTCACCCCTAGTGGCAGAAATGGGTAATTTCAGAGCAGAGTAGCGTTATTCCGTGGATTTTTGGGCACCCCCTTGTAAAACATGATATGAAAGAATTCCCTTTAATATTTACCTCTATTACTTATATACCTCTGTTACTTATTTACCTCTATTACTTATATATGTTTGATTAATTCAATCGTTAAAATCAATCAAAAAATTGTTAATCGTTCAAAAAAATGTTAAAACTCATTGATTGCAGCGTTAAGTATAGCACGTGAAATACTATTTAACCTACTTTTCCACTCTTTTTAATCATTATTCAATTTTTGATCCTGATTTCAATTTTGTTTTGAATTGCAGACTTTGAGTAGCTCTTTCTTATTTTTATTATATCAATTACTGTGACTTTATTCAGTTCAATTGATTTTGCTTCTTACATGGAGTCCACAGAGTTTAGGTCACGCACACACAGAAGAATTTATAGATATGAGATATTATTGAGCTTTCATTTACATAGGATGTGTTGAATTTAAATTGAGGAACGCTGGACCTGGATTTAGATTTAGGCATAAGTTAAACCTGAATTGCACAAAATTTCCGTTTTACTTCTCATCTTTCCATCGAATCGTCGGCTCAAGACATGACTCCACTAAAGACTCACCTTGCAACGAGACTGATGCATATTAAGCCTGTGGAGATACCAAGTTCTCCTGTCGATGTAATGTGGAAGTTTCGAGAGGGAGGTGAAAGTTCAGGAGTTGTCTTCGTCACTTCACTAATAATCCGAATTACGAGCCCCTTCGCCAATAGCCCTTGCCTTGCTTCTGAGTGTGATGCAAATAAAACAATCAATCGATTCGTTTTCTTCTAGCATAAGCAATATTCCAAATTTACAATTTTTTTCACAATAAAACAATTAATTCGTTTTAAGTAGCTGTTAGAACCTGGTTTTGAATCATGGAAGGTTTGGAAGTTCAATTCAGAACACCTCGCCATACTCAATAACCTTGTTCGTTATTTTATTTAAAAAAACATATTTTTAGGAAAAATGATCTCTCATGTCTTAAATAATAGTAACTTATTTTCCATTTTTACTACAGAGTAGTATGAAAATAAATCTTATTTAGTTTTACACTTCTAATTTTCCGCGTAAGCCGCAACGATTTTGATTTCAGCCGGTTAAATTATTTTAGAACGAAACATTTTACCCCTTTAAAACTGAATTTAAACCTACGAGCTTTTATTGTTAAAGTCCAATATATTACGAAACTTTTCCAGCTACGTATTCGTAGATGCGACACCGTGTCCCGAGGCTCTAAATATCACTTCAGATAAACTACCGTTTCTAAAAATTGCGACTGTGTAAGAAAGTAAACTCTGCTTAAAGAACACTTTGCCTTAAGGCTCAGAGAGACTAGCAGAAAATTCTCGAGTTTGAAAGGATTGCATTTTCTTTAAAGGAAAACCGATCTTTATTTTAAACTTAGATGAAAATATATTTACAGCGAAATAGTTTGTCAAGTGTGCATCAATAGTTGTATCGATAATCACGTAAAAGACGATTAAATGATAAAAGAGATTTAAGTATAATGGTAATTTGCCGAATCGTTCGGAGGGTATTCAAGAATCGTAAATTGAAAGAGTACTTTAAATCGTACTTTTCGAAAGTGATTACTATTTATTTGATGTAATAATGTGTAGTTACTGTTGATAAAAATTAATTATAAAACTGATGTTAGATCGTCGCTTTAGGAGAAATAATAAAGTGAATATTAGATTGTATTACGTATATAACACATCAATCAATAACTCCCGAGACTAACATTGAAAACAACATTTTTTTTGCAAATTTTTTTTTTATTCATCAACATAACACCTTTTGTTAATCACCTTTTAGGGTGATACAATCGTTCCAACGCTTTTCCAAATCTTTTTTTTTTCCCCCCAAAAAAAATTTTTTTTTCTTTTTTTTTTTTTCGCAAGAAATCTTTTTTGTTGCGAGTAAATAGCGATAAACAGCTTTCTGAATCATCGACTCGTTGCTGTTTTTGTTCCATCGAAAGCAATCGCGGCACCCACTTGGAAAGAACCTTTTTCACTTCACTTCAAAAAACCTTTTTCAGTAAATACACTTCCATATGATATCTGTGTCATCTCAGCAATCTCACGGAGCTTCACTTTACGATCTTTCATTATAATTTTTGTCACTTCACTCACATTTTCCGGTGTAACGGCTTCCACAGGTCTACCCGAGCGCTCCGCGTCATTTGTGTCGGTACGACCACGTTTAAACTCGGCAAACCACCGACAAATCGTTGCTTTTGATGGACAAGAGTCCGGGTAACATTTTTCAATCCATTGTTTCGCTTGCACGGTGTTTTTACCCATTAAAAAACAATGTTTTATCAGAACACGAAACTCGGTTTTTTCCATTTTTTAAACAAACTACAAAACGACTTTACTCCAACCTCGATAACTCAGCTGTTTCTGGTCCGATCGACTTAAAATTTTGACACGTTTCAAGCCAAGGTTAGTACTCTAGAAAGACCTGGTTACTGGTTTACTACGAGCGCCATCTCTGGGTTAGTCTTGGGAGTTATTGATTGATGTGTTATATATAGAATATGCTATATTTCTTTCAAATTTCTTTTGACAAAATTCAGAATAATGTATCATACAAAACTCTTCTCTATAACTTACTGTTTGAAGATTTACCATTGAGGATTATAGTTTATTCATCATTTTTTTAAAGTCACACAGCAATTTAAATTCCATATATTATTATTATTAGTTTCTTATAATAATTAATATAAAAATTTTGAAATTACAACGAAGTCGAATTGTCTTATGCATTACAGTCGTTGATTAAAATGTGTTTTAAGATAATAATGTAATGAGATTAAATAATATTTTTGGGTTGACTTAATAGTAGAAATGTGTAATGCCTATCTACAATGTTATGTTTCGGGATAAGAAAATATTAATTTTTAAATAAAAGTTTTCTTCCTTTTAATGCTTGAAAGTTTTTTGTGAGTTGATGTAAAATATCTCTCTTGTATTTTTAAAACCATCTATGGAATACTTCATATTTCATTAATAAACGAGAATACTAATATATAATTGAATAAAATGAAGATATTATTTAAAATTACCAAGCAGTGTGTGTTATCATTCCCCCCCCCCCACAGTTCCTGAAACACTTGAAATTTATTTTATCCTAGTATAGTAATATTCTCGACATGCATAGAGAGAGAGAGAGAGAGAGAGAGAGCCATATTACCCATAAACCTATCTAGATTGAACCCTTAAGAGCTCGCAGAATTAAAGCACCCGACCATCAGCCAATTTGATTTCAAGGACGTAGAGTCAATCCTATGGAATCTCTAATATCGTCCTGAAAACTAGACTATTTGATCTAGCTGAATGCAAAAAAAGTGCATCCGAAAGAGTTAAAATTAATGAAGGTTTCTCACGAATTAAAATTTATTCCCGTTTTTCGAAAATATTTCAGAACATTAGAATACACCGAAAACCTACAAACGTACCATTAAAATAGGAGTAAAGAATTTTTAAAATATCACAGGAAGAATGTAATTCTGCATTAATCTTCATTATATAGATTTTTTGGTTATTTCGGATGCACGTTTTTGCATTCAAATAGATCAAATAGTCTAGATTTGAGGACGGTAGTAGAGATTCCATTGGTTCAGGTTGATGGTTTGGTTTTATTAACGTCGCACTAAAAACAACACGAGGGATATTGGCGAAGGAACTCGAAATTTTGAACTTCAGTCAAGTGACGAGGACGACACATGTGCGAATACCTCCCTCTCTTAACTTCCACACCACGCTAACGGGAGGACTTTGGACCCCGACAGATTTAACGTGCATCGGCCCCGGTCCGGTTACAGGGCGTGTCTTTTGTGGCATCAAGGCTCGGACTCGTGGCCGGCGGTTTTCATCGAGACGAGAGTCGATGAAAACCGCTGGCCATGAGTATCAGACCATGACCATTAAGATACCACGATCTTCCATTCGATCAACATTACGCCCACGAAATCAAAATGGCCTGTACACAGGGGCTTTAAATTTCCCTTCACTGTTTTTTCTTTCATATTTACTTACATAAATTTACTGTAAAGATGTATTGCAAATTTATTGTAATGAGGTTCTTAATACTCTAAAGATTTGGACTGAAATGGTCTATTTTAAAGAAGAAAGTTTGTATTTTTAGAAACTGGTTTTTTTTTTGTAATAATAAACTATTAAAACTTTTAACTACGTAGTTTAAATATTTTCCATATGTTGAATACGAAATGAAGAGCTAATAAATAACTGCTGTTTTCCTGATGCTAAATTTGCGTAAGGTCAATAATTATTTAATATGAAATGTTTGTTAAATGAACGAAATGTCAAATGTATTTTTGAATTTAGAAAATGTAAATCGATCGCGAAAGTATCATTATTCAAAAAAAATTAAATTTCCAATCAAAAACAATTCCTAAAGTAGATACATATTTAATTAAACTTCAATATAAAATTAAAGAGAGTAGTTACTAAACAATCATTTTATATATATATATATATATATGTATATATATATATATATATATGTATGATGCTTTGGGTGTTTTTTTAAATCAAATTTTAACTTCGTTTCATTCATAGTTTCATGGTTTATTTTTAACCATTTTATTATTTATTTAAATGTATATTTTACTGTATTTGAATAAAATTGATATGAAGTAAATAGGAATGAACAGATCAGTTCGTTTAAAATGCATTTGATTTAATTAATTGATTATATGTTAGAAATGTAAAATGATCTTTCAAAATTAATCTTCGTATTCTTGTTTTCTGACAGGAGATGGCAGCACAATACCCAAAATGGAATGTCTTTGCCATATGGGTATGGAGACCAGTAGGTATTTAAATATTAAGTTAATTTCTAAAATCATTTCCATAACATGTTATATGTATTTTTAATCCTTCATGTACAAATCTGTAAGCATACAAAGAAAGAAAGCTATTTTTATTCACCATTATTTTTAGAATGCTTGTGCAACTTCAAATGTAGAGAAAATATTACATTTTGATTTGACATTTTTCGTATTTTAATTTGATTCAAAATGAAAATTCTTTGAAAAGGAAAGGCAAAAGCTGGTTTATTTCATTTCCTCATCCAAATCAATTAATATTCAGATAAACAAGAACGTGATAAATGAGTGAGAAATATACTTGTATGCATATCCTAACGATCTGTTTACATATTTCTCTTCCAAGGATATTTGGTCCTTACATGTGTTTAGAGTATTTTCTGATTGTCTACTTCTGAATATGTTGACTCCTGAAAACTACGCGCGAGGGAATAAACAACATAAACGAAATTGAAATTAAAATTATTAATTACCCTGCTATTGATATTTTTTGTAATTGCCAAAAAGCGTTTGAAACTTGCTATTTAAGGAATCCATCAAAAAATTAAATGATTTTAATACTTGAAATGTTTAAGCATAAAAAAACCCCTCTAGAAATAAGAAGAATAAATTCATTAAAGAAACGAAAAAAGAAATTTAAAACTATAAGCAAATTTATCAAGAGTACTATCTTTTAACTATTGCTGTGGATGTCTAAATATGTTCAATTGAATTTTATATTGAACGAAATAACTAATCATAAAGTATGCTTTAAATTTAATTTCAATCATTTTGGTTTTTAATGCTTACGTACATTTAAAAACTTTAAATGGTACCTCCGTTTTATCTCAGAGAATTATTTACTTCTCAAATATAACAAAATCATAAGGGACATTCTAAAATAAACCAATGCTTTTATTTCAAAGTTTGATATGCTTTGATTCATTTTGATCATTTTATAATTCAATCAATTTTGATCATTTTATAATTCAATCAATTTTGATCATTTTATAATT
>BMAW01053966.1:698950-750005 GCA_019974015.1 Nephila pilipes
ATTTTGATCATTTTATAATTCAATCAATTTTGATCATTTTATAATTCAATCAATTTTGATCATTTTATAATTGAACTATCATAGTCACATTTTAAGAAATAAAGTATATATTCAATTTGTACCGTCTATTGTAACAGGGTGATAAGAATTTCATTTACAGATGCAAGGAGGTTATCGAGCCGTAAGTCGCTTCCATCTTGAAATACACGTATCGAATGAAGATACAAATTTGCAACTAATAGTAACTAATGATAATAATAATTTTTGTTGTTGTAATTTTAGTGTTCGCTAATTGAAAGTCACTTTTCTAAAAATCGCGAATTGGTACACGTGTGTTAAATAGAATTAAAATTTATATCAAAATTTGAGTATACATATATATTAGCATTTACTCACCACAAGAGTATATTCAAATTCGGGAACATTTTTAAATTCATAAGTATGGATAATGACACCACATAAATTTTATTTCAGTTTTACTAATTTGCAAACTCTAGGTAAGTAATAAAAATATAATGTTATCTTAGTTCGCATTGTGTATTTGATAATGATACTGAGATATCAAATATTTTTTTGAATGCTTTGAAAACTTTTTTAGTAGATATGTAACGAATTTCATTGTCATAAAATGTGTCACTTGAAAGTATTGAGAACTATAGAGAATTGAAAATACTTAATTTTTTTTAATACATTTTTAAAATTCGCGTTATTTCATTTCTTTTCCGTTAAAAGACAGCTGCTAAACACTTTTTTATTCAATTTTTTTTTCGATTTTAAGAATCGTTTGTTCGATTTGACTTTCTTTCCTGGCAGATTGAGATGATTTCTATGTATCTCATCAAAATGTTACATAAATGACCTCAACCAAAATTGCAGATATTTGCTCAATACTGGAAAATTTCCATGATCTTTCGTTTAAGGCGTGGTAAAAGAAATATATCAGTTTGGTGGCGAAAAGGTGTGGCATAGTTTTTAACGGAAAAGTACTCTAATTTAGACTAAGTATTATGCTATGAATTAAGTACAAGTATTTTGTCAAAAATAAATTATAATTTTCATAATGTATTATTAATAAATTGTGTACACCGAAGTAACAAATCATTATAAATCATGGGTGCTCAGGAAATGATGATTAAAATGAAGTAGGTATAATGTATTCTTTTATGCGATACATAAAAAAAAACTAAAAATACCTTACCATAAGACTCCATACGGCCAATGCCATGGCATAAATATTTCCCACTTCTACTTTTAATTTAATTTGAATTTTATTTCCTCTTCCCCGGGGAAAATTCTTTATGTACTTATTTTTGTATTTTCCGATAAAGTGCAACCACTTGACGCTCTTTTTCTGTTTGTTTTGGCGGATTTCCTCGGCACTTGGTGAAGACTCTAGTTTCGTTTCTTTCTTAGAGATCATTTTAAAAATTCCTTGTAAAAGGAAGGAGCTTGTTAGAAAACTTGAAAAAAAAAAAAAAAAAAAAAGCGAAAAGGGGTTTGGAAAAAAGGATGTCCAGTAGTGAGTCTAAGGCTTTGTGAAAAAAAAATCAGCCAAATTCACCGATTGGGCTTCGAAAATGCGTAGAGTAGTTTTAACGGAAAAAAATATCTTTATTTAAAGTTTGATTATTTGTTTTATACATTATTTACATACTCTCTTAGTGAATAAAGATCTGTAGTGATCCTGATCAGTAGCTGGAGGGCATCCAAGTTGGGCAGTGCCTGACTCGTACTTATAGATCCCTTTTGTTGTTGACATTACCTGTATTGATATATTACTTTATTTATCCTTTTTAAATTTTCATTTTTAAGAACGTTTCTTGAAAGTAAATATGAGAAGAAAAGCTTAAAAAGAGACTACCATAACATATTTTCTGAACTATCGGAATTAAAAATCCACTTATATGCAATAATATTTCAATATTGCAATAAAAATAATATTGTAAAATATTAGAGCATTATTAATTGCATTTTTAATTAATAATTATATACATAAATGATCAACGATAAGATAAATAAAGATAAATTTTTAATTAAAGATTTTTCAAACAAACGAGAATGCAAACTGCAGTCATAATTTAAGTGAGTAAAAATGAGTGAATAACTTCTCTAGATTAAAAATTCCAATTCAGGTATACGTAGGGTCTTGAATGGAAATAGCTGATTGCTACCAATTAGAATTCTTTTTGAAGGCATAGTTAAATAATGTTATTCAATAATTTTTTTTATAATGAAGTGATCCAGATCCTTCGATTTTAATAACAAAAACAACAAATTGTAATACTCTAAGTTTTATACATTAGTTATTTTAAAATGTATAATATCCCTATATACTAATGAATGAATAAATAGTGTAATAATATTCACATGCATAAGTAAAATTTAGGTCCAGATTACTCTAGAAGTTATACAAATAGATTAATGACCATGTATTCTCTTGCCTCTCCTATAGAATTCAATGCTCGACGTAATGTGGCTAAATGTCTGTAGGGGGTATTAGAGGAGTCAGAATTCGAACCTTGTCGGAATTTATGTCCATGGCTACTCGAGAACTATGGTCGTATTTATCCGGATTTAGGTCTAGTTCTATTTTACATGCAACATACCCTATTTTCTTCGCTTGGGGTCATTTAGAGGAATGTGAATTTTAACACTGCGGGTTATGAGTTCATCAGAATATGAATATGGTTTGCTATGATTTTATGTCCATGACTACTTGGCCACTATCGTTCAATTTTACATATAACAAGTTCTATTTTCTACTCTAGGTGTTATTTAAAGGAATCATAATATGAACATTGCCGACTACGAGTTTATCACAGTATGAACATGCTTTGCTACGAATTCATGTGCATGACTATTTGATCAGTACGATCTACAACCCAGTTTAGGCCTAGCTCAATTTTACATGCAACAAGCCCTAATTTTTTGCGCTTTAAAGGAATCAGAATTTGAAAATTACCGATGACGATTTCATGTCCATGACTGCTCGGCCACAATGGCTATACAACTCTCCATTTAAGCCTAGTTCCATTTTACGTGCAACAAGCGTATTTTCCACTCTCAGACTCAGAGGAATCAGAATTTGAATATTACCAGCTACGAGTTCATGTCTATGACTACTTGCCCACTAAGGCCATACACTTCAGCATTTAGGCCTAGTTCAGTATGTGCAACAAGCCCTATTTTCTATGCTAGAGGTCGTCAGGGGAATCAGAATCCGAGCATTGCTAGGTATGAGCAGATGATTATGACTATTCGGCAACCAAGGCGGGATGTTATATTTATAAAAAAAATATTTATATGTCAATATGACATTTCATAAAAAATGAAATGTCAGTATAAAATTCTGAATCTGCAAGAAATTTTTTATTATTATGGGGAGTGAAGATTCGCATAGAGAAATTCAGATAGATTCTCTGCATAAAGAAAGTGGAGAGTATGCCATAAGCTCTCCTGACTGAATGGTTGAGAAGTCTATATAATTTTTTTTCAACGCCGTTATAAACTTTTATTTCTCGAAATATTAAAACGCAAATCACATTCGAGTATTTGTAAATAATTAGCTTCGAAACTTATTCCATTTGAAATAACAATCGCTTTATAAATCTTTATTGCTTTAATCATAAGTATACTATGTTTTGAATCATTTTAATCTTATGCCTTAATGTGAATCTTATCGAAAGTAAGTCTTTACATAAAAGGAACACAATGCAATGAAGTGCATTGTTTGATCAATAGGAGTAATGGCGCAATAATGGAACTAATTACGAGAGTATAAATGTCTTTCTCACCAACTCAATATTAAAGTAATTACTTCGGCTCACTTAATGGATTAACGCTGAGCTCATTATTGAACTTATTTTGCATTCCTTTTATGATTCATAATGAAGTTATTGTCTGAATTATTGGACTTAATATATTTATCTCTTGGGCATATTTCCTTAACTGGAGCAAGCAACCATGCTCTTATCGAATAAAATTGAAGTGTAAACAAATGGATACTATTTTGTGGAATTTCTAATATTATTGAGAGGTAATTATTTTTGTAAGCAATTTCTACAATTTAATAAAGATATTTTACTAAATAAACAAATTGATTTTTAAATAATTATATGTTTTTGAAGAAGGAATATGTATTAAAATATTTTTAAATTATGCCGGATTCTCCTGAGGCGATGCTGTATTTTAGGCTCTGTAACTTAATTATATGCTACAGCGTATATAATAAATAACAACGATTTTTGAGAAAAAAAATTTATTATAAAAAATTATATATATATATATATATATATATATATATTACTTATTTTTGTTTATCAATATTATATGATTGAAATAATTTACTTTTTGGTGAATTGAGTATCAATTTTAAATTTACGTAATAGTAATTGAAATTATTTTACTAAACTAAAAGTCAAGATTATCTCATATAACTATTTATTTTTCACTATGCTTTTATAACCTCATTTACTCACTTTAGATAAATGCAGCTGAGTTCAAATAATCATGTTTAAAGAATGTAGCTCACTGTTGACATTGATACCTTTAATTTTGATCTGTTCAATATTTTAAATGCATATTAGTCAACAATAGAGAACTAAATAAAACTTGTATAACCCTTAAATACTTCGACAATTATAATATCATGTAATTATTTTTTAAAAAATCAGCTCTCTCTCTCTCTCTCTCTCTCACACACACACACACGCATATTGAGTATTGAAATAGATACAAACTATTTATAATTGATTGATTTAACATTATCATAAAATTTAAACTCTTCTCAGAATTAAGTACATTTTCTATAAGTTTATTGATTAATTATTCAAAGGAGATAGTAAAATTTGTTTCCATAAACAACTTTTACAATGAAATGCAACTTTTACAAAGAAATGCAACTTTTATAATACACCGACAATAATAAAGTGCATAAATTTGCGAATGAGTTGAAAATATGAATGAATGTGTACATACTACGTAATGAAAATATGTATTAAACCATTTTGTTGCTCAATAAATCCCATGTAGCGTTTTCAATAAATCAATAAAAATATTTGTGTGAGTATACAAGCTTTAAATAGAAAATAAATACTTATATGTATGCAAATCATGAATGGAATGTGTTATTATATTATACTTATACTCGAATAATTAATTATATAATGTGTTTATATACAATCCCCTCGTTTATGAAATATTTTGCATTGCTAACCCAATGTAAAATACGTATCCAATTTATAATGGAAAAGAAAGCATTTTAAAATGTATATTTTAAAAAAATACATGCACATTGTTTTTTTAAACGCTTCCAGATATTTATTTCTGCCCATCGCAAATATCTGCCAACTTGAATCATTTTGCCTCGTAATTTGGAACCTCGATCATATGAAGAAGTCGTCTCCTGACCTGACATCCCACTCTCCACATCTGTGCAACGTAAACGTGAGAAGTTCGAACTGTGACAGATTTGACTTGCATCAAACCTATTATACGACGGGTCGTAAGTGGGATCAGGACTCGAACTGAAACACGACAAATCAGAAAGCTCGTAAACGTGATCATTCGTCTATCGCAGGCTCTAAACGATATAAAGGTTATGTATCTGCATTAAATATCAATACCCAATATTCTTATCCTCTCCGTTTTTCAAAATTAAACACGTGGTAGCGATATTTGAGAGGTCAGGAACGCGGGTTCGAGGTCGACGTTGCATTTAATCGTTTGTTAGTATTCTGATGCCATAAAAGATCCCTCGTGTTTGATGCATGTTAAATATGACGTGGCTTCCAGTCATCCCCTGGGTGTGGTGCAAAAGTTTAGAGAGAGAGTGTCAGCTTAAGGGTCTTCACGTTACTTGACCGAGATTCGAAATTTCGAGGTCCGTCGCCAGTAGCCCTCGTGTTGCTTCTTAATGTGGCGTTAATAAAGAATCTTACGACTGTATTCATTATTATCTCAAAGAGTTCCCTTCTTCACAGACATGGTTTCAATTTTTAAAAAAATCTCATTTTCAATTTTTTAAGTGCGAAACATCTTTGTGTATCTTCATTTAGAAAGAATCATATAAATACAAAGTCTATGTGTATCATGTATTATTTTTTTATTACATTGATTATTTTTCTATTATAAACTCAAATTTGAAATTAAATTTTACATGAATTTCTACGCATTCTGAGAAGATATTTGTCGCTTCAAAGTCCTCTCTAAGAGGTTCGGGGAACATTAAAGATGAAAACCCTTAAGGTTAAGGTTAAAAATCCCCAAACGTTAAAGATTCCAATTTTTATTGAATCCTGATTCTATTAAAGACCCGTCGTGTAACAGAGCTGATGCACGTTAAATCTGACTAGGCTCAAAATCCTCACATTGGAATGGTGTGAAGTTTAGAGAGCAGGGGCCAGTTCATATGTTGTCCTCGTCACTTGAGCGTGGCTCAAAATTATGAAGTCTATTGCCATTAGTTATCATGATGCTTCAAAGCAAAATGTTAATAAGCAATCAATCAATTGAATAAAGGTTTTTTTTTATATGTATATAAAAAAGTTTTGTAAGATTTTATTAAATATGGCAACACTCCATTTGTGCTCCTGGGTTTCTGAAATCGTTGCATTTTGGCTTCCCAATTCCTTGTATTTCTGACCCTTTGATAGTGTGTTCTCAAAGCGTGAAAAATTAATATTTAGCTATGAACACTATTTCCATCTAACCGTGATTAAAAAGTGTAACCTAGAAATAATATTTGGGAAAAATATTAGTTAAATAATAATTTAATTCATTCAATAACTAAATAAATTTTCTTCTTTAACTTTATTACTTATTTTAATATAGGTACTGCCTTATAATTTCGTATTTTTTCCGCTTTAAGCTCATTAACAAAAAGTAAATGAGTAGACATTCAATTTAGTGTATACTAACGAGTTTATGCAAATAAATTGTTATGAAACATGTTTTTTCCTTGACATTTGAGATAAAATATGTTTTGTTACATTTATTCTGTATTTCTGAATGTATCAACACTGTAATTTAGTAAGTTTACGATAAGAGCGAGAGCCGTCTCCGAGGTACTTAACATACGTCGCAGATATGGAAAAAACAGAAGCACTCGCAGCGATTTATCAAGATGGAATGTCAAGTAAAAAGGATAGGCCTTGGATTGAATCCAATTTCGGCATCTTCTAAAAACAGCTGGCTTAGTTTGAAAAATTTTCTTCCCTTGTCTTTTATCATAACGGCGTTTTTTTTTAATAATCGGACATTATTCTTCTTTATGGCCAGTTCCGTCAGCGAAAATTAATAAGAATTTTAATAAAACATACGATGCAGGTTTTATTTTATGCACAACTATATGAATAAAAAGAAAGCAAGAAAGATAAAAAATAATGATGAAGTTTCAAAAAAACAATATTAAATAGTTAACACATTCTCTGTAAAATACACCCACCTACGCATCATATATATATATATATGAGTTGCGTGTATACTCATTGTTGTACTTTACTCATCTGTAAATAATGTGCTGCGACTTAATAACTCATAGTTCAATATCTTGAGGATTTGCGATTCAAAGAATGAAATGGATTTGTTAGAAATATATCTTTTAATTAGACTATGCAATAATGCATTTTCAACATGATAAATTATTAACAGATTTAGATTGCTAGATTTAAGAATGTTTTTAACAATTACAGACCATCGTCATATCATGCATAGCCGTACATTTTCACATCCTCACTTTCTCCTTGAGTGAGTCTGGCCGCGGTAGCCTAGTGGTCATGGTTTCGGATTCGTGGCCGGAGGATTTCGTTCAGTCGCGGTTTCGATCCTTTGCCACTAAAGACCAGCCGTGTAGCCGGGGCTGATACACGGAAAATATGTAGGGGCCCAAAGTCCTCCCGTGGTGTGGAATTTCGGAGAGGGGGTGCCAGCTCAGGTGTCGTCCTCGTCATTTGACCGAGGTTCAAAATTACGAGGTCCGTCTCCAATAGCCTTCGTGTTGCTTCTAGAGTGACGTTAATAAAAAACTAAACTTTGATACAACTTAAATTTAAAAATAAATAGCCGTTTACATTATTATTGACAATCATTACGGGAAAAGAAATGTTTATTGAGAAGAAATGATTTACTCTCAAAAATAACATTAACTTAAAATTTCATTAATTTCTTTTGATACTTTTGGAATCAGCAAGTTTCTGGGTCGTAAATAAAAACATTACAGCTATGTTAAAAAATTTCAGTATTTCAGTTGATGATTATAAAAATAAATCAAGTGGATTTAGTTGAATATTTAATTAAATTTCAAGTTTCCTGTATAACTAGGAGTTCTAATTCATTACATAATATAAAGAGTTTTAATATTTAAAAAAAAGTTTTGCTGTTTTTGAGTGAAGTTTATATAAATATATTTTACAAAAGTATAATGAGTATTTAAACAACAAACTGAAAAACAAAGTATATTATATTAGATAATAACGAATCAAATCATATTGAAAGTATTTAATTGAATTCATGCGATTTATTCTTTATTTACTTAGAATTGCTTTCTAGAAAGGCATTGTATTGGACATAAAAGAAATTGACAGCGACTTTAAGCATATCCTTTTTCTCCCTTCATTAAAACGAGTGATTAAAAATATCGATTTTAATTAATTTCCTTGTATTTAAATTCATGATTGTATTTGAAGGATTGTGGTAAGACGTTTTTATTTCTGCTTATTTTTTTTTATTTAAACCATCGTTGTACTTCCCCTCCTCTCATATCCAATTTTCTTAGTTTTGAAACCTTTCACTTTTGGTGCACCCTAGAGAAGATTCAATTCCATGGAGCCTTCCGGCTAGAAAAACTTTTTTTTTCTTTCTCTTTCTCGATTTAAGTTAGATCAAAAACTACGATCTCCATCTCCGACTGGTTGTCTCTATTCGATAAGACGAATAAATATTTCAATGAATGAAAACATTATGTTTTGGAAAGATTTTCTGGGATGTTTCAATTTGTTACTGAGAATGGATGATATAACATAAAAATAAATGGTTTTGTCTTATATATAAAAGTACTTTATAGTGCTCGTATCTATTATGATAATACATGAAATAAATGGGGAATGTATTAATTACCAAAGTACGTTATACATACAGGACGTTCCGAAACTCACGGGCAAGAATTTACAAGGGGTGATTAAAAAACATCAAAACAAACAATTTTCACTGTACAATGCACAGGCGGAGAGCAAACGGTGAATCACGAGATGGCGATTAAATGGATAGCATACAGAGCGAGTTTTCTTACACAACATCATTTCTACTAGAGAATGTTTTAGGCTATGGCTTTTTCTCTTGATTATCGTATATAGACACGCTTCCTAAAATCCACGGTAGAAATGACGATGCGAAAGAAAACGCGCGCTTTATGCTTTCCATTACAGTGTCGTCGTGCAGTTCACCGCTTGCTCTCCGCCTGTACATTGTGTGGTGAATCTCTCTCTCTCTCTCTCTCTCTCTCTCTCTCTCTCTCTCTCTCTCTCTCTCACACACACACACACACACACACACACACACACACACACACACACACACACATGCATATGCGTTTTAATTTTAGTGTCACATGAACTGTTCTTGTTGATTTTTGTTTCCTAAGCCTCAGTTAGATAAAATCCCTTAATAAGAGCAAAAATTTATAAAAATGTATAGGATGTGTAATAACAAGATAATAGTATCCAACCAAAATAAATGTTTAATAGCAATAGGCCTACTACCATAACGACTACACAATAGCTGGATGGACGTTGTTGGTCTCAATATATCTTATATATATATATCTTATATATATATATATATATATATATATATATATATATATGTATGTATGTATGTATGTATAATATTGTTCTACATGCGTAAGCACAAAAATAATAACAAAAAGTAAAGAAAAACTATAAAGAAAATGAAATATAACATTTATACTATCTGAATCTAGCTTTCGACCGATTAGCTAGTTAAACATGTTTTACAGGCCCAACAACCCTATTAGAAAAAGGATATAAGCCAATATGCAAACTCAATAAAATGAAAGCAACAAGATAAAAGAAGCCCCACATTGCAAAAGAATTGAAATTAAATTACATATATGCATATAGCGAAGAGAAGCTCGACACTATCCTTAATGCCTAAATGTTCTTAATGGAATTTATCATTGTTTTTAATACCATGCTACCCCACATGCAATTCCACGGGCTGTAGCCCCAATATTCTGTTCGATGGTTCCATTCTGAACACCCCCGTGCGACAGTGAGCACTCAGCTATACAGTTTTGGAGGAGGAATCGAGTGAGGGATTTGCGGGTGAAGTGTTGACTTAGTTGCAATTTAGACTCTTCGTTGAATTTGATGTACAAAAGTTTCTATAACGGTCTTCAGAGGAATCGAGAAATAATTCCTTATGCATAACACTCAGGGGTTTTCTATTGGCCCTTCCGATTCTTCAGTGATACACTGAGAATTTACTAAATTTATTTAGAAATTGCTTTATGCATTTGTAAAATATCCCTGTAAATACTCTGAAATTGTGATGAAATTCAAAAATGATTTCACGAGCACGTTATTTTTTTGTTTGTTTGGAAAAAGTATCATACTTTGAAGTATACATGTGTGTAACACAGCTAGCCATTAATAAAATAAAATATTGAGCAGCGTGTTCAAGTCCTCATTCTACTACTGATCCTTCAAGCGGAATAATGAGGGTTTCTGCAGGTTAAATGGTTAGTTGGTTTCATTAACGTCGTACTAGAAGCAACACGAGGGCTATTGGTGATGGACCTCGTAATTTTGAGCCTCCTTCGAGTGACGAGGACGCCACCTGAGCTGGCACCCTCTCTCGTATCTTCTACACCATGTCAATGGGAAGACTTTGTGCTTCGACAGATTTAATGTGCATCAGTCCAGGCTACACGACAGGTCTTTAGTGGCATTAAGGCTCGAACCTATAGCTCGAAAAACAATTCCTGCCGAGAGCTCGGGACGACGACAACTATGCTACCGTGGTCAGCTACGTTAAATAGAGCTTGATCTTGAAAGTGTAGCTGTAGAGTGTCGTAATGAGGAAGTTACGAGAAATAAGTATCAGAAAGAACACTCAGACGTCGTGTTAGTTGCTCGTGAACGTGTTTAAATATTACATTACCCAGTAAGAACAAGTTAAGGGTTGCTTTAACACGATGTTAAATCAACATTCATATTTGTGTATTGTTTATGATTTCAACATACATAAATCGACGCTAAAATTCAAGGCAGAATGGAGAATCACGTTTAATTTGTAGTAATGTTATATTTTGAAATATGCTTTCCTTGCTTTAATTACTTCTATTTTGCACAGAAATATGTACACAAACAATTTAGCCTATATTCTGAAATATTGCGTTGATATCCTTATGAAAAAAGAAAACCAATACATAATTTTTCAGCGGTTACTATCACAATAAAGAACGCATTTTCATGTAAAAAATTAATTCTAATGAAAATTCTAATTACTTATGTATACATTGTAATTTTTTTAAAAAAGAATTAAAATATATATGGTAATAGAAATGAAAAACAATGGCATATCTCTAACTAAAAAGTATTGTGTAAGGATTTCGTATCGTATAGACTCTGAATTTTTTCAAAAAATAGAATTTTCAACAATCCTCTTAATTTTAAACGTTTACTAAAATCAATTAAATTTTTTTTTGAAGTTTTATAGGCAACTAGCGAAATTCGGAACAATTGTATCAGAAATACATTTTAAAAAGAATATCAGATGAAAATCCGTAATTTTATTTAATTAGTTCATAATTTAAATAGTGCATAATAAGTAACAAGCTTCATTTAGAACTTTTCGGAGCATTAAAATAACTCCGCATTTGATAAACATAGCTCTTAATTTTCATAAATAATATAAAACTATTTCATTATAAAACGATTCAGAAAATAAAATTTTCCATTTTTCATTGTCCTGGCTTTGAAGTAACTACGCTGGAATTATACTCAGAAAAGGCTTAATCGATGAAAAGCCCGCAGTTTTACAATTGATACTAATCGATGACCTAGTTCGTGGCATTGCAGTAAACAGAGAACTCTCTTCCTGTAACCGTTAATGAGTGCATCGAACTTATCGTGGTCTCTAAATTGAGGTACTTTTATAATCATGGGTGATCACATACATTAAAAAATCTAGTAAAATCCTAAAAATACACACTTTTAAGTTCTACAACAGGCAAATTTAGTTTGGAGCTTAAAATATTTATAAGCCCCTTGTATGTAAGTATATTTTTTGGAAATGTATGTACAATTTATATATTTCCAAACTTAAAAAACGAAGTATCTGAAATTCATCCTCAATTGAAATAGAAGTAATATTAGAACTTATTAGGTTGCTTAAATTAATATTTATAATACAAAATTATCATAGAAAACCCAATTTGATGAAATAAGAAGCAAATTAAAAATGGAGCTAAGCAACGAAAATCGATATATTTTAAAAGAAAAAAAATTCAATGAATGTACAAGAATATCGTGGCTGTTTAATTTTATTCGTACAGTACTCGTATTTTCAAAACTGTTGTGTAGTGAGATTCATGAACTCATTAAATTCATTGGATTTCAAAAACTCTCAATTAGCCGTAGCAAAAAGTTACAGAATTGGGTACCGATTCATGTGTCGACCTCGTCATCTAACCATGATTAAAAATTAACAAAAGTATTGGTTATGTTTTTGAATCGGCCATAAATTAATAAACGGAAAAGTTAAGCGAACAACATTCAGAGCACTATGTATCATTTTGGCTTTATATATATATATATATATATATATATATATATATAATTATCATCTTTCCTTTTTATTTCAATTTTTGGATGCGGAAGCCTTTCTTCCTCTTTTAAAAATACTGAATTCCTCTTTAGAGTAACTCGCTATATTACATTGAGGACCCTTTTTTGCCAAATTAAAATGATTTGGGGATTTTCCTATTTCAATCTTTCCTATAACTATAGGCGGTTTATGCGATTTAACACAATTTCCTCCCTTTCTCTGGCTGTTAGAGGCACCCCAACATGGGCGCTGTTCTTTCATCATGATTCGGACAATATCAGTTCAGCATCAGAATTATTCAATAAACATCAAGATTAACTAAAATTAACTACTGCTTTTTTCATTTAACCAATAACACCACAACGATGTTGCACACACACGAATCGAATGAACCTCTATCCCTGGAAACTCCGCTCTATTTTACGTAATCTTAATATTCTATTAACTACCTAGAGCTAACGTGATTCGAAGCTGTAACTTGATTTATTGATTATTACATGGCATGATATTACGTTATATATATCAAATGCTTAACATTGTAATTAATATTTACGCTAGAGGAATCATCTCTCTCTCTTTACACACACACACACACACACACACACACACACACACACATGTAAAATTCAAAACGATATTCGGGCATACAAGCAAGAAATAACGGAAAGAGACGTATTTTCATGGGTGTTGGGAAATTCAAATTTAGCGTGAATATATAAAAGAGACTTATCTTTAGAGTAATGGCATATTGTTGGAATTTTATATCATAATCATTAAAATCTACCCGTCTTAAAAGAAAATTTTTTAATAGCTTGTCATTTGATGAGAATTGATTCTGATATTTTTCATAAAACTTACGGACGACAGATCTTGTAACCTTTATCACACCGAACGATCATAGGGCTCTTCAGAAACAAATTATAAAGCTATTTCCGCAGAAAAATAATTAGTTTCGAAAAGTATTCATTATCGATGAATACGCCTTTATGAGGGAAAGGTTTCCGCGGAATGTTCTTTTCAATAACATCAATGGACCGAAATGCACAGGGGATTTTGTCAGTTAAGGTTCATTTCATTTTAGTACCGCAGTTATCTTTCTTGTATAATTTGCTCTCTGAAGGATCAAATTAGATTAGGTTTTGACACTTTACGGCTAGAATGCATTCCGAAATATTTGCTTTCATGTTCTTTTCAGCAGAATTTCTCAAAAAGAATGCATTGGTCCACTTAAGTTGCATAAATTTATGCTACCAAGATCTCATTTTAGCGTTTTAAATGTGAAAAGTAATTTGAGAAAGTATTGACTGTTTTATAGATTAGATTTCCGAATTCTGTTCCCGAATTTTCAACTCACAAGTCTTGAAGTTTCTTAAATAATTCTAATGCTGAACGGCACAATTAGATTCTTTTTGAGATTTTACATTTAATTTGAGAAGATTTTTAATTTTTAAAAGTTGTAAATTATGTTAAGATATATGTGAATATCTAATATTTATTTACAACTATCTATAAATGTGTATTTTCAATAAATAAAAACATATCAAGAGAGATTTATATATTTTTTGATAACAATAAACCTTAGCTGACACTTCCTGAGAGGAGAGTTTCTGGAAATCGACAATTGATTGCTGTTATATGAGATTTAGAGCAACAAAGCCTATTATCTCCGAAATCGACAAAAAGATATTTACAAATATATATTTGCTTAGCTCAATGTCATCCAATGTAGCTCGCATACAAAATCTATTTAAGATTTAGGTTGATAATTTATTCCACCTTAAACATATTTGGATAATTAACTCCTTACTGAAAAATCATTTCGGTGTTTTAATGGGATGATCCATTATATTTTATTACTTTTAAATTTTTTACTTGTCAGATTCTATATAATTGTTAGTTTTTTCTATTTGGCATACTTTTTCAAAATTCATAGTGTTTCTGAATTTTTTTTTTGAAAACGTTAGAATATCAGTTTTCATTAACTGAAAATCACAACCCGCTTTGTTAAAGACACGAACTGATTGATAAAGCTTTTGAATAACAGACGGGTAAGAAAAACACCTTCAATTAATGTGAAGGATGTTTTAGAAGCTTTGTTTTCTTAGGCATTTAGAATGATTAGTTAGATTTAGAATGTAAAATTCGTTGATTAATCAAATTGCGTAAGGATGTGTTAACCAAAGTCTTTAAGGATGAAATAATTAATAATATTTTTCAATAAATAATAGGTTGTGGAATGTATATCCTTACTAGAACATTGAAATGTACTTTGTAAGCATTGAAATATATATTTTTAACTATTACATATTTTTCAGAGGACTCTCACTATGATGGAAAGGACAAAATTGTAACGTGCCTGGCTCCTGGTGAGAAGAGTACTAAAGGAACGCGGGATTGTAAAAGTGGTGTTGTGCGTGTTGGAATATACATATTTGTTTTCAAGTTTCGGCTTCTGTATGATTTTTTGTGTGGCGATTATTACTTAAAATCCTAAACAGCAATGAAACATTAACTAACATCGAATTAAAGAAACTCAAGAGAACCCTAGAATTGTGTATCATCTGAATGTCATCTAAGCCGTAGTGTCAATAATGTTTTGGGCTTTTATACTGTTCGGGGCCATAGTGGTAATGCGGCAATGAAAGAGCGGATCCGTTGCCTAAAGAAGCAACGTGTAGTGATGGCGATTTAATAAAGTTAGTCCTGGCATTTCACTGGAAGTACGTCGACAGGGAATAACTGATTTGAACTGGAATACTGAGTTTCTAAGACAATGTAGACAAAAATATTTTTCCAAATGTTTTTCAGCGATTTAAGTGTTCACTCTTTTCAATTGACTTTGTGACTTTGGGCTAATTATGACTTTCTCTTCATAAACATCGGGGACTTAATAAGAACTTGAATTGCATAAAATAACAATTTTCTCTCAATCACAATGAGACGTGGTTAGGTAAATTAGATGAATGTAGAAGTGAAGTCAATTGATTCAGAGGTAGTGATATATAAATGAAATAGAATTGAATGGATACTGAAGGGTAATCTGATAGTTTTTGTAAATTGGATTGAAATATCGTCATTAATTTCTTGGATTGAAGTGATTCTTGATCAAAGTACTTCGATATGAAACTACCATTGGTGAGAATGGTTGGAATCAGAGCGAGTGATTTGATAAGCAAAGATTTTAATAGTAGATCCTAATCTACAGGATAGACAAGTTAAGTGGGATTCAAGCAATCTTATCCATTTCTTAGGGATTTACAAAGTATATTGTATGGCCCTTAAGGATATTTTTTGGAGTCTGGTGATTATTGACTAGTATGTTAGATTGAAAATATTGAGATATATCTGCATAAAATGTTTATTTGTTAATTTTTAACATAATAAAATTTTTGAACTATATAATGTCTTTGCTAAAATATTTATATATTCTAATAAAATATAAATTTTATTATTACATGGTATGGGATACGTGACTTCCCATGATCATGATACAATTAATTTTAATTTGGAATGGTCTCTCCTAGACTCTTTGAATTTAAAAATGAAATACCTCCTGTTGAGGGCCAATGCACGTTTGATGTTAAGAAGTATGAATCTCAATTTTAGGAGAAAAGGGTGTTTTCTTCTTCTTTGAGGCTATCCCTCATCCCTCCTGGCTTCAAACTTAAATAATAAGCTTCCCAAGATTTTGAACACACTCACATTCACATTAACACAGACGCTTCACACTCGCTAGTCACTACACTAACTTCATTAACACATGTATGCGAATAAAATTCTATGCTAGAGAACCACTAATACTCCTCCTCCAGGTATATAATTTTCAATGTTAAGCTTGCTTATTTTATAAATTAAATGAATGCACCAAATGATACTTTTTCCATTTGAGTGTGATCTAATTCTTTCACGCATTCATGCATTTATCAGCATGTTAGGTGTTACATTTTGAATTACTGTAGTTATTCTAGTTATCAATTCGTCAATGTTCGATGGTCGTGGCGTAAAAAAAAAAACGTTTTATCTTTAAGTGGCTTCATCGAAAAAATCTGCAGCGAGCGAAATCAAGTCTTCCTGGGAACCACTGAGTAAGTGCAAGGTCATAATCTCTGTGATCAATCCACTGTAGCTGAAAAGGGCCATTTAAGCATCATCGAACAGATACGATGATATGGAAAGTGTTGAGAAAACTATTCATTTTCAAACAATAGAAGGGACAGTAGGTACGCACTCTTACCCAAACTGGTAAAGAACAGATAATTTTTTCATGTAAGCTCGACAAAGACGATTCCTTCAGAATTATGCTTGTCTTTAGCAAAGAAACTACCTTTCATACCAACTGTAAAGTCAAACGATTAAATGCTTACATAAGGGACACAGCAACACAGGCAGTTGAAGCAGAACGTGATTCACATAAGGTTAATGTATTTCATGCCATATCACAAGACAAAAGTTTAGATCTATTTTTTCATGAGTACAAAGGGATGCGGTGGTGGCTACACAAACCTATCAATCTCGACATTCTGCGGAATGTTCAGAAAGCTTTGGAGTCTCCAATATCGGTTAGAACGGTTTCACGATGATTAACTGATAGTACAACAAGCACCAGTCGGAAAAGTTTCACACAAGCCACCTTTTCTGAAGACTGCCATTGACGCCAACCTACCGACATGAAAGATTGAAATAGTGTATGGACTGAGCCATTTGGATACACTATTGAAGGACACAATGTGGTGCTCAGGGACAAGTCTATGCCGTGTTTCGTGATGGTAATCATCGGATGAGAATCTGGAGGCTTCAGGGAATTGAGGCAAATTTGACCACTATATTGAGCGCTATATTTTCGTTCAAGGGGGTATAATGGTTTGGGATGTCATCAAACATGATAGCAGGTCACTTCTGCTACACATCAAAGGCAGACGATGATACGACAATACTTTGATGAGGTACAGCAGCCGATACTGCTACCTTACATCCAACGGCAGTAAAATGGTATTGTTCAGCAGGATAACGTGCTTCCGCCTATGGTATTCATCAGCAGACAAACTATGCAGCATGTCCAATTGCTTCCTTAGCCAGCGATCTTTCACCGATCAAGCATATCTGGAATGGAATTGGCCGTCATTTGCTTGAACTTCTCCAGCTCAATCGGAGGACGAACATTGGAGGATGATTGAGAGAATATGAGCTTCAAACCTTTTGAATATTATCCGCACACTAATTAAATCTGTATCTCTCAGATTTGCTGATTGTATCACCTTGAGGTATATCTACTTCTTTCTGATTTCCCTACAATTTCATTGCTACATTAAAGTTATCTTGTAAACAAATTCTCATATTTACATATTAGTTCTCTGTCGATGCATCGATTTTCATCGTATCTTACCCAATTTCTTATGATGTTATATTTTCTATGTCGGGAAGTATATGAAGAAGATTACCTTTTCTCAAAGGATGCGTAATATTTTTTTCCGATTTTTATACCGACTCGAAAAAAATTGATCGATAATCAACTGTTGTAAAATAGTACAGAGGCTCTAAAGGCCTTCAAAATAGAATATTTCCTGACTATTGAAGAAAAGTGCATTGAATTTTAGAACTCAATGTGTTCAGGACATTAGATTTCAAATTATGCAAGGACTTTTATTTAATGTTATTTATTATTTTTTCGTAAACTGACCTTCATAATTGGTGTTTTTGATAATATAATTAAGTTTTACTATTTTTTTCCGTTTTCTAAAATTTTTTTCTGTTTTCTTATTCTAAATAAGAAAATAGTTATCTATATCATTTGGTGCAAAAAGATTTCAAAAATTTTTAGTGCAATTTTTGTTGTCATATGTTGGAGACGAGCTCATTTAACATTAGGTGACCGATTTTTTAAGCCTCAATAGTTCGGAAACTTGCAAGCAGAATTCAATAAAGTTTCAAACTTAGGTATTTTGTATGATACAAAATAGACATCAATAGTAAGAAAATTTTTTCTTTGAAGGTAATTAATTCTGTTAATTAAGTTAATTGATTAACCTACTAGCATATTTCAAATATAGTTCCCTTTGATCTTTTAATATTAGCACCAGTTTTGTCCAACTGCAATGAAAATAATCGAAAGTAATTAATAATGTTCCATTTTCTTGACGATATTGCAATTTTATATATTACTGAAATAAATCATAAATACAAAAAAATTGAATCAGATTATATTTTGAATAATAGGGAAGAAATCTCCGTTATTTAAGATGTTAAAATTAAGCGTATCACTAATTTTATTCAAGTGCCATTTATGGTTTGGAATTTCTTTCATTCTTGAAAGTATTAGAGAGTAGTACAAAAAATATTTAAAAGTTAAGCCCTTTTTTTCTTTTTTCATAAATATTAGTCCAAAACAGTAGTCAATGTAATCTAACAGTTTATAAAATGATATTGCCTGTATGCAGACGTGAATCAAATAGATTATTGGAATGCCAAAATAAGGATGTGGAACATTTAGAGGTGCGATTTATTCATTTCGTTAAAAAGGACTGCATTCTGGAAACCTATATTTATTCAGGAAATAAAAGTCACTTTTACATCCAAGTACGCATTTAAAAATAATGAAAAATTACAGGCTTTGAAATTCAGAAAGCATTGTTTTGTTTTTCATAAGTGCATAAAATTCATCAGTTTCATAACAGGACGTATAGAAGAATGAAGATTTATACTAAGCAACATCAAATCCGTTTGTCATCAAGCGAGAATATTTTCTCTTATTGGTCTAATAATTCATTTATGTTTTAGGCGTTTTTAGGTTGTCCAAACGAGCGCCCTTGGGCATACTTGCTAATATTTAATAGCAGCTTAAGTTTTCATTTACTTGAGTACATTAATGTCAACAATAATATTTAATATTTATGTTTGATTGTATTTTTATTGTTAATAATTATTCATCATCAGTCTATATTTCAGTGAACATACTAAATACACCTGTCTAGCTAGTGAGCATAACTGGAACTTGTTTTTTGGGCAAGGATTACATGAATAATATTCTAAAAATTTTGGAACTTATCTTCCAAAAAATCAGACTTTTTGAGAAATAAATAATATTTCAGATTTTTGGAGAAATATATAATTTGGAGAATTAAAAAATTGTAATAGGTTCAGCAAGAATTAGACAAAACTTTAAAAAAACTTTGAGGTTGTTCAAGAAATGTTATATGTTCATTCTTGACTTGTAAGCCCATATTAGTATTAGGTAACTATTGCTTAGTAAGAAATTAATGGCTGAAATAGTTCTAATATGCATTTAAATCTGGGTGTTTAATGAATGAGCTATCAGTACTTTCTGTTGTACATTCAGTAAGATAGTAAATATTATACAAGCAATCAGTGACATGATTGTGAATATGCAAACGATCTTTGGAATTAAGCTGAAAAAGACATTTGAAGTTATTCTCTAGCAAATGCAATTGTTAATTGTTCTTTATCACTATCATCACGTCCTTAAATATATCTTGTATTTACTTTGAATTTACTTAAAATATAGTTACAAAAATTCTTCAATCGTGTTTGGGTGTATGCGAGTTAAATCAATTCAACACGGAGGATAGTGACAAATTACGCTTTATTGATAAGTATTCAGGTCAAGACGAACAACAGGTATCAGTCCGTGGACAATAACAACACAAACAGAAAACACAGCACTTGTACATATTAGAGACACAGATACAGGAACAAAAAGAGTACTTGTAATGGCAGTCATAGTTGTATCAGCAACATTCAGCTTTCCAGCTTTCTTATTCGCGCTACAGACCTCTCTACACTTCCAAGGTTGGTTTGGACCGCTTCAGCAAATTCGCTTGACCGATCCACTTCCTAGTGTCGACTGCTTCCAGTCGATTTCCGGATCAATCTCCCCAGCTTCACTACTTTTAGCTTTTTGTAAGTGTTCCAGCCAGCTGTGACGCCAGGAAAAGTCCGTAACTTTCTTACCCGTGAATATATCGAGTAGATTCTATCAAATTCAAAAAATATCTTTTTGCCGCCAAACCCGCTAAGTTGCCAAAATGGCCATCAAATCCGTCGCCAAAGAAAAGGATTCATTGTTTAAATTTTCTTTGGCTGACTGATAACATCTCTCCAAATAAAATATTGAAATATTTTTTAAAAAAAACTTATGGTGTTCATTCTATTATCTTAATTAAATGTAAACAACTAATTTGGGTAAATTGCTTTAACTATAAACATTATAGAATTTTCTCAATCAACTTCAGAAACTCCAAGGGGGTTGATAAAAATGATAATTCTATAAAATGTGTATACTGAAAACATCAGACACTAATTATCTATCCCTTGTTAATTTTTATTCAACAGTATTCATTGCGTTCACCTCGTGAAAAATATGCATTTTTAAAAAAACATTGATTACAACTGCTCGCACTTGACCACAATCTTTTTTAAACACATACCAATAAAAAGCTATTATTTCTTATCTATAAAATATCATGCAATCATACAGCGTACATAATTTTCGATGTATTTATTTTGTTGACATAATATGCATATCTTTTAGTTTGTTGTAATGGAAAAGTAAAAATTCAAATTTTTCTATTTGGCGTCAAATTTTGGTGTTTATTTGTTAAATTGAAACTCATTAAAATATTTTGTTTGAACTAAGAATTAAAAAGGATCCCAAATGTATTTGAAATTCAGCCACATTGTATGGACATTTAGCAGTTCTGTGTCGTAATTGGATACATTTCATGTCGTGTAGATATGCCATAAATTACGTCTACAAGGAATTTTGTGACTTGATTATTTAGTTAATGTAGATGAATAATGCAACATTCTAATTTGAAAGGATAGAATTTCTGAAATAATCTAAAACGTATAACTACATAAATGTTTTTTATTACATTAGGGTGTGTCTAGATACGCCCTAAACATTCCATTTATTTGGGGTTAATTTAAAAGCAATCCCCTGATTAATTTAATGGAAGTATCAATTTAGTTTTGGTATATTCTTTATAGTTCGAATCAAACGAGAAATTTGCATTCCAATGATATTTCATAGTGTAGTACTGATACAATGCTGATTGATGGAAGGTGGTGGTATATGTAGTCCTTTAAACAGAAGTTCTATTTTTGACTTTGAAAATGTACATATATTAATGCCCTATTTTGAAGTTGATAAGGAGTCATTTAAAAAGCCATTGTTATCAATCAAATACTAATATTTTTTAAAGTTAAAAATGTTTTTTTTAAAATGATTTTTTACATTATATATGTAACTAAGTAACATTTGATTTTTTTTAAATACTTTAGTAAAAGTTTATTAATTTAATTTTTAGTTTGATTGTTTATTGGCATCATATTTATGATATGAATTAAAATACAGGCTATATATACGAAAAGTTTTGATTTAGACTGTTTAAAAATGAAATTAACAAAAGTTTATCAAAGCCAGAGTAATTTTTAAGTAAAAAGTTAATATTTTCAAAAGTAGGTTCTTCATAGAACATTTTTTAATCCAAAAGATAGATTTTGAAATTTACATTATTTAAAAAGAATTTTACATAAATGTATTTAAAAAAAATTATTGATAAAGGAGTTAAGAAATAGAGATTTTTTTCTCGTTTCACCCAATTTCAATCTTTAATGACATCAAATTTTGGTAAGTCTTCATTTCTTTTTTTTTTTTTTTTAAGAAAATGAGTTTTCTAAAAAATTCTTTGGAAGAAAAGAGTGAAAAAAAAATGGTATCTAGGCAGAGCTATCTTGACTAATTCCGTTCCTTACGGGGTATGCAATCAAATGTATTGATTTAAAACTTAGAATGTTAATGTTTTGAACGTACATTCAGAAAGAAAATTTCATAGCTTATCCGATTGTCGATATTTCAATAGAAAAATACAGATGTTCTCTTTTGTTGAAAGTTTTTGAAACTTCGAATTATGTAAGGAATTTGCAACTGAAATTTCTATACGAAATAAAGAAAAGACGTAGTTAAAGTATTTATAAAGTAAGATTGCTTATATTCATGACGAAACTAAGTTTATAAAATATTGGTTGCAAGAAATATAAAACAAATAACTTTTTTTTAAATAACTTATTAAAAACGAATCTACGTTGTGGAAGAAATTCCACCAATAGTTAATTTCTGTGCTTAAAGCGGTTGGAAAAAATTGATGAAACTTCAACGGACAAAAATTATTGGAAAGAGATTCATCATATTATATCTTTTTATGAAATGTACACTTCATATCATATTTCCAAACACAGTTTTTCTATCACTTTGCATAATTCGTATTTATTGAACATTGGGTTTGCAAAATATTAACATATTGGATCCGGGAGGTTGAATGTATTGTTTGAATTTCGATATTTTTATAATGCATCATTTCTTATTTTTTTGTAATTACTGTCGAGAGTAAACTTTAGAACCTTTAAAAAGAGTTTAAACACAGCCCCCTCTGTAAGCATTCGAAAAGGGTTTCTGTCTATAATATTTTAAATGAGTCTTTTGAATCATATTTTGATAATCGAATTGGTACTTAGAGTACCAAGCTTCATCGTTCTCTCTCTCCGGTCAAAAACCTCATTCTTTCTTTAAAAAAAGTTAAAAAGGAAACTTGATTTAACGAGTAATATTTTACACAGGGAAGAAAAAACATTGGGCATGGAGTGATACTTCATAAGAATATTGAAATTTAAGGTATTGTACAAATTGTATATATATTTTATTGACATGCTTGGATTGAGAGTAAAAAGCTTCACACAGAATATAAGATATAATGCCTTCATTTAATTTTAGTACATTCCAGCGTTGTGAATCAGATAACAAGTAATCTAAATACGGATTTTGGAATAATTGTTACGAAACTGCGATAACGCTTCCGACAACGTAACCCTTTTAAGTGACAGAGACTTTACAGAATGCTAAGAAAAACATATTCAACAATTCCTCAGCCTTGGTGACGGATTTGGCGAACATTTTGGCGACAAAATGATGGTTTTTCGAAAATGCTGGAATTTTGCTAATGTCTCGATTGCTATAGATAGAATTTACCCTGTGACGTAACATCTGGCCGGAACTGAACGAGCTAGAAACGGCCGTTATTTGCCGAGGAATCAGCTGGGACTGCCGGAACCTATTGGAATCCGGGTTAAGTACCACTTTGGAGATCTGTCTATAGTGCGTTGTAAGCTGGTGAGGTGAACGTTATTGAAAGTACTGATACAGTTATTACAAGTGCTGCCTATTATCTAAGTTACTGATCTGTGCAATTGCTGTTTTTGTTTCATTTTAGTCGCAAAACTGTGCAAGTGCTTTGTATCCTATTTGTGTTGTTAATCTGTCCAAGTTTTGCTACCTGTATTCATCTTATCCTGAATATTTGTGAGTAAAGCGTCATTTGTCATTATTCTCCATGTTGGATTAATTTCTGTGGTACATCCACACTAAGTCGAGATTTTTGTAACAATATATTATACTTTTTTAAACAGGGCCTGTGTATAAATATTTTCGAAACACTCATTAATAAGAAATCTTTTTCAAGCAATGTTTTTGAAATATTTTTAAGAGTTTTTATCGTATAGCAGAAAAATATCAACACTTAAATCATTTCTTGACATTAAGAATGATGTGACTGTAATTTTAAAAATGAAAGGCTTTGCCATTACTTTTCAAAGCATTTACAAATCTTTTTACAAACAGCAATTGTATTTAACAGTGTTGAATGGAAAATGGAACAACTGTGGGTGCAATAAGAAATGTAGAAACAATTAACATTAAAAATTGCTGTAATGCATTGTGTAACAATTTTAAGTTATTACAACTTTCGTATAATAAAATGCTAATTTTCAGATGAGTACGGCCAATCTGTTGTGATTTATTTACTTTTGACATCAGATATCTTAATCATTGTTAGGATTCAAATGATTTAAGCACTGTTCTTTTCCATAATGATGGCTTTTAGAATAAAATGATAGGTACTCGTAACAGGGAGGCGTTGTACTATTTTATTATAAAATAATCCACGAAAATATTTGAAATTTTTAAAATTTCAAATAATTTTTTAAATCCTATTAGAAGTTAACATTAAAAGTAGACTTCAATGTGTTATTGAAGGATAAGCATTTAGCTATCAATATTTGTCTTGGAAAGTAGGTTACATCTGAGAAGTAAAACTTATAAAATATATTAGTTATATAAATGCTATAATATAATATTAGTTATGAAAAATACATTAGTCTTATATTATATAAAATACACTATTCTCATTTTACGAAACTCAACTATTTTTTTCTTAACTAATTTTTAACAGTGAAGATTTTTAAAATTTTTTAAGACGTGACAAATATTTATCATAATTAGTATAAGCGATTGTTGAAAGAAGGAATTTGTACAAACATATTACTTTCAAAAAAATTAACCTTTGTTACTTGCTATCAGAGATTGGTTAATAATGAATTAAAATAATTCAAAACGGAACTGAAGCAATATTCTAAAAGCTTGAGGAAACACTATTTCTAAATAATTATCTAAAAACATTATATATAAACAGATTTTGATACTAATGATTTCATTATCTTATAAAATTTGAACTTCTATCCATGACTTGCATAAAATTATACAATTTTCTCACAGTCTTCACGTAAAAACACACAGACGTATTGTTATTCAGCTTATTGATAAAAATGTGTGAATAATAGAATATTACAAAAATTAAATTTAATAAAATGGTTTCCGATTTAGCAAATCTGCAATACAACTGCATATATTTTTTTTTACCGAAAGTCTGGATTTTATTCTCTTTTCAACCGAAGGAATATTATGGCCAGAAAAATTATTTGTTGACAAGGAGAGAATACATCACTCAGGAATGTGCAATATGCCGGCTAATGTAGAGGCTAAAGTAGTCGTCAAATTTCACTAGGTTGCCGAATTTGGTGATAAAATAAAGTCCGAGACAAATATACAATAATCTAGAACGAATTTTGAGTACAAATATATGCACACACACACACACAAGACACACATTGAACACACACACACACACACACACACACACAACACATCACACACGTAATTGGCTTTGTACGTGTACTTGTATTGTACTTTGTATTTGTGCTTTATGCAATATTAATTACTAATTTTTAAGTGATAATTTTGATTGCTTGAACTGGTACTGTTGGGGAGTTTAAGTATTTGCATTGTTTTCTGATGAAAAGAAATTTATTGTATTTGCTAGTAACTCTCAAAAAGTAAAAATTTCGATTTGCTCCGAAACATCTTGCTTGTTAATTGTATGAATCTTTTCTTACATTTGATAGCTAATTCATCACGTAACCGTACTCAAGTGAATTACATATTAATTGAATATATATACCACTCAGTAAACGTTTTTACAAGTTTAATTCAGTCTTAAAATAAATAGAATAATTACGCCATCATATCGAATTGTTCCAACTGAAAGTAGATTTTTCTGCTATTCTTTCAATGTCTCCATTTTATTTAGCCTTTAATATCAAATATTAATAACTGTTGTAATATTTTAAAATTATTTCACTAAATGAATGCACTCGTATTGTCAGTATTTAAAAGAAACTAGTATCTGATAAATAAAAACACAGCGATATTATTTCTGCAGTCATCATACATGATTTATGAAAACACACACCAAGAAATCTGAAAAACATTGATTCGTATTACGTAAAATAGTTTTCCACTAAAGGATTCATTCTTTTTAACACTACATCAGAACAAAATATCTGAGCGAAAATTGTTAAAGGTGGACAACTGATAAGAAGTGGTGTAGAAACAGTAGAAACAGTAGATATTTTCAATGATCTTAAAAATAGAAAATATCAAAAAAAAAATAAATAAATATTTGAAAATACTTTAAAAACTATAGTCAAAACAAACCTCCAGAATTAACAAGATAACACAAAATTAAAAAAAAGGAATAAAATAACAATTTTTTTTGTAATCAAGCACAGATATTTGAGGAATAATATCATCACAAAGCAATATATATGATGCATTATTTGAAAGAAAATAATTTACAAAAATCTAGGTCTTACTTATTATTTATGGACTGTACAGTCATAATTTTGTGACGGTGTTCAATAAATTAGCACAGTGCAAAAATTTAGATGATGAATAATGCTAATCGTCCAGAAATTGGCAATTTTTGCTCAACCGGGTAAAAGAAACATTAAATTTTATGTTCGTTTAAAAAATCCATCAAGACCTGAAAAAAGAAATTGTTTTTTTTTTCATTTCATTCAATTTGATTGAGATAATGTAACGTAGTAAGAATAATAATGAGAAATGTTTCTGCATTTACACTGTACATGTGCGTATGAAAAAAAAATTGAATAAAAAAATTTATGCATAAAATGATGAGACTCATCATTCTTTTCTTATGTAACAAAATATAATAGTAATATTTAAAAATTTTGAAACCACCCGATAACATAATTGTTCTTCAGAAACTAATAGCTTTTCTGAATGTGAATATAATTATCAAGATTTGTACTAATGATAATAATCTTTAGATTTTTTAACAAAGATCCTGAACATTAAGCAAATGTACTTTTAAAATCTGATATAAATTGTTAAATGGAAAATTTGTAAAGATTAGATTTGGCCACTAAAGATGCTAACGTTTTAAAAATAATTTCTATTAATTATTTAACAATAATTAATAAGAGCGGACAAAAATATTCTTTTATCGATATTAAAAATTAAAGCAAACGATAAATTATTAAATTGAATAAATTTCAAACTAAATTTAAGTGTCGATGTCGTAAAATGGAAATAAAATAAATCTTTACATATTAACTATATCCTTAACACTAATACAGCAATGATGTGAGATTAATTAAAAGTCAAAAAATTGTGAATCGATTAAAAGAAATAAAACTGGATTAAAATTAGACAAGCCAAATACATTTCACACTTTATTTTGAAAATGGTCAAGAACGACATTTTATGGTTGTGTAACCACCCGGCGTTCAAGTTCTACCACCTGGTGGACGCCGGAGGAGTGATGATAATTGCAGCGCTAATAATCAGAAGTCCAAGCGGAGGAGCTAATTGGTAAACATGGTGTTCCACCCCGAGAATTTGTAAATCTTTATTATTTTGTTTATCTCAATTATTTGTCCCTAAATCATTGTGTCCTTAAGTGCAAAGTCAAAATAAACGTAATTAAATCTAGGAAGGTATTTGCGATTTGGATAGTTCTCACTTATTGAATCTCTGTTATCCCTAACGGAATTTTTAACATAGCACCCATTGTTACAGTTGTACAGAAACAAAAGTCGTTTTGGTGGACAATTGATCAGTTTTTGTTAATTTAGACATTCTTTTAAATTAATTAGACAAATATTTGCTAGGTCACTTTCCGATAATTTATTCCTTTTTCAAAACAAATTTTAATGACATTTTCTCCCATTTTTTGAGCTTCCAACATTTTCTTAAAGATCGTGTTTTTTTTGTATGAATATTTTATTCTGTTTCAATATTGAGAATATATGGTCATAAAAGTAAAAAAAAAAGAATTACTAATATTAATTCATAAACTTATTTGCATCTAGTGACATTTTCCTGCGAGTTTAACTGGCTTTAAAATCAATTTTAAAGTTCTTTAGAACATCATAAATGATCTATAAAATTTTTTATGTTAATATTGTGTTGTGGTTTTTATAATTATTTTTATTTATTCTAAATACATAGAGCGATATTTTAGGTTTGCATTTACATTTCTGGGCTGCTAATTTATGTAGAGTAGAATAATACTCGTTTATCCGAGCTAGAATGCATTGTAGATTTAAAAAAAATCGCCATTTCTTCTTAATAATTCCTTTCCAGGTAGAGTGATAACATTTTTTTTTTTTTTTTGGATTTTGAATGATCCATGTTTTGAGTTGGTAAAATTCTATTTTAGCTCACATTCTGGGAGCGAAAAACAAAATGGTTGCATTATTACATCTCTAGTAGAGCTCCATTATTGTACGGATTGCCTATTCGGTGCATCTATCACGCTTTGGAAGCTATTTCTTTCATCACTAAAATAGGATTCAAACATTTAAGTTATGTCAGCTAATTGAAATTTATAATTAGACTGGATTCACTCTAATAATCACAGAGGGCAAAACCTAGGCAGTTTAGATTGATCATTAATCAATTTACATTGGTTACATCTGTATTTTTTTAAGGTTAAGCATTCAGCACAAAGCAAATTTTGATACAGTCAAATTAAATATTTTACTTTAAGGAAAAGTAATTTATAAATGAATCTTAATTTAACGTTAAATAAATAAACAATTACTTATTTACATTTCTATTTTATCAAGTCGCTATATTGATTTTATCTAAGTTTACGAAAGGACTAGAAAAGGATGAAGTGCTATCTAAATTTCCACAATTCGAATAATTATAATAATGATCAAATAATAATTAAAAAATTAACAATGTTAGATTTTATTTCATATTTTGAGTTTAAATCTTATGAACATTGTAATATTTTGATATATTGTATGTGTACATATAAATATGCAAGTACTGAATATAATATAAATTTTAAAATGCTTTCGGCACTTTAAAATCATACGGTCATTTAACATCAAAATTTGGGAAAAAAATACAGCTTGTTTTCTAAAATCTTTAAAGATAAAACGTGAAAAATATTGCAAGTTGTATTTATGTCAGAGAATTGGAGTAAGATGATTAGTTAAATAAAATAATGCTTAGTATGCAGCTATAATTCAATGCTGAAGATATTTTGCAACAAAATTCTTTGAGGATGTGTGTAAGATTGTAGAATTTTTTTATGTTTTATGAATTTATTTTTAAAGTAATTATGACTTAACTTCGTGCTAGTTTAATGTTATAGTCGTATAAATTTGTGTAAGTAAAACGTTTCAAGACTGTGACATTAAATGGTGCTTTGTTATATAACACAATTTTTCTACAAACTTCAGTTTAGATACACTTAATTTGAAACGCCTAGATTAAATTAAGATGTTTCGAGATCTAACTCGAAGATTCTTTTAAAAGAATTGTTTTTCCTATTTAAAATTTCTACAAGCAACTGCTTTCTGGAAAACTGAAGTTTAAGAAAATATGGAAGACTTTTTCGTGATGAAACAAGGTTTGTGTATTAATCAAGAAAGAAGTAACTTCGTTAGCAACTAAAAGAAAACAGCCCAAACTTGATCTTGATTTACATGCAAAAAAAATATACTTTTTAAACAGCGGTAACTTATAGAACTATAACTCTGGCGTTGGAATGAGAAGTAGTTTATTTTTCGTGTAATTCGGGAAAAATTTGAAACTTGTTGTAGCTTGTGTTTAGCGCGACGATTAAAGAATTTGTTTTAAAAACGTTTCCTTCATTTCCAAAAAAATTAATAACCATTTTATGCTGTGACTTGAGTTCTAACAAACTAGTTAAAGCAATTAACATGATGAAATTTTTACTCTTATCATTATTATAATTTACAAAAACTTTGTTGAAATTCCACGTGCCTGGTTTCTAACATGTAAACGTTTGTAGGTTTATTTAAATATTGTTTTGGCAAAAAGCGAATTTTTCATTTTAGTAATTATAAAGGATTAATTAACACTCTAATTATTTTAAACCACATTTCTTAATACACCGTTATTACCTAATGCTAACATTTTTGAATAAATGTTTTTTTAAGAAAAAATAAAATTTCATGTTCTGTTAGATTTGTGAAATAAATTCTTACTATTGAAACAGAGTAATAAAATAATTTATAATCATTTTAAAGTAATTTTCTTTTTTACCACCATTGATACTAACGATAGGTTACAATCCAGTATCTAGTATATTTCACATGACTTTTCTAATATTAGATGTAATTGTGAAAAAAAAATGTTAGAAGTTTATATTCCTCAGATAATCAAAACTCATGTAGGATATATATCATTTAATTAAGGAAACGATCGTTTTGTGATTTAATTACGTAGACTTGTACACAACTTTAATATATTTTTTTAAAATAAATTTTAATATTTAAAAAAAAAAAAAAAAACAGAAATAGGTGTAAAAATAGCACCTATGATAGTAAAAAAAAAGTTGCGAATTCCTTATTTTAATAATGGTTCTATGAAAATAAAAATACGATACTTGTTTGAAAAAGATAAGTAAAAACTTTTAGCAAATATTATTATAGTTATTTGATTTATTTTTAGAAATTTAACTGTAACCGCGTTAGCTTAGTGGTCATTGTCGTGGACTCGTGGTTCTCCGAACACTAATGCCATAAAAGATCCGCCTTGTAGTGGGATTGAGGCCCATTAAATCTGGTCACGGACCCAAGTCCTTCCTTTGGAATGACATGGAAGTTCGGAGAGAGAGAGGTACCAGCTCAGGTGTCGTCTTCGTCACTTGAGCGAGACCCACATTTACGAGGTTTGTTGCCAACAACCCTCGTGTTTCTTCTCAGTCGGCGTCTATTGTGTCTATTGTGGAAACCACGTTGAAGACATCGTCTGCTCCCCCCCTTAAACAATAGGGGAATAACTTTATCATGTACTCTATATTAGATATAATTTCTGCATATGAAAAAATATTAGTTATATTTTTCCAAAAATGTTTTAAGCACTCTAGGAAACCTGAAAAAAAAAATATAAAATGTAAATTTTAAATCCTGTAATAATTCAATCTAAAGCTTCTACAGCAGTGCAATGACCAGAAATCGAAAATTGTAATGTATTTCACAATCTTTCTTTACTTTTATGTATATATATATAGCTTTCGTTTTACCATTGAAGGAAAATAAATTATTTTGCTTTTATTCTTATAAACTACACTAAAAATCCTATATCAGCAGCAAATTCTTTTTTAAAACTCGGTGATAGGAGCATTGATCCGCATTTTTTCACCCGAAAGATTGACAGTGTTATTAACTTTCTTTTAAACGTCAAAGCTTCCGGCTACTATGTTATCGACAACATGACACTCAAAATTATTCACAGTGCAATTGTTAAAAAACTGAACTCTGAGAATGAAGTCGTCAGAGGAGGAATTTGTTTTTTTTTTTTTTTTTAAAAAGTGATGATTTCAATACTGATCCATATATCACATAAAAATAAAATGACAGAACTGTTAACTTTCTCTTAAAGGAAAAATTGACGTCCTTTATTCTCACCCCCACTTTTTTTCAATTTGTTATCTCCGTTAGGATGTTTAAGAATAAAAACTACAATTTTTAAATTAATGTTGTATTACAGCGTTTTTGGCAACGATTCTCGTAATTCTCAGTCATGGTCACGTGAGAGGGACGAAATACGAATTGATATTTCAATAAAAAAAGAAATTCGCGAATACCCTAAGCCAAAGAATTGTGCTGTATTATTCAACACATAATACAAAAAATTCGCATGCCAAATTGTTTATAAAAATTGTTTGGAACTATTAGTAAAACGATGTTTACAATTACCCCGCCGCTAAACTAATATGGGGTTGTTATAGACACAAACTGTAAATTTATTACAGTTATCATAACGGAAAATGAATGATTTTATATTACAAAGTATGGTTAGTAATTAACGAGACTGACACGGCAATACATTTTATTTTGATATCATGCATATTTACTTATTATGAGCTTCATTATACACCTCTCCTCTATTCCTACAACGTTCCATGAGTATCTTCCATTGTTCGAAAGAGTAATGAAAGTCTTCTGTCAGCTCTTTCAGGGCGCGTGCCACTTTCTCAATCACAGCTTCAACAAACTCAAATAGTTTTAATGAAGATTTTACCTTAGGAAACAGATAGAAGTCACATGTCTCAAGATCCGGTGAATAAGGCGGATGGTCTAACACTGGAATGCTGTACTTGGCTAGAAACCTCTTGACGGAAAATATGGAATGAGTCGGAGAATTGTTTCGGTGGAAAAATTTGCCGTACGGATTCTTTGTCGAATTCCAACAGTCTCAGCAATCGCACGAAAACTTATCCGACTGTCAGATTGAACCAGATTACCGATTTTTTTTTCGAATTCCCTCCCCCCCCCCGTTTTTTGACGAGAGAAGAGACCACGGGGTGAATCATCTTCGATATTTTCTCGGCCATCTTGAAAACGCTTAAACCACTCAAAAATACGTGCAAGAGATAAACATTCATTGCCATACATTTCTTTCAAAAATTATAAGTTTCAGTAGCGGTTTTTCCAAGTTTCTTGAGAAATTTCACAACTATTCGTTGCTCTATTGTTGTATTTATTTTTTCGGTGAAAAAGAAACTCTAATGAGAATGAAGGATTCAGATATGCGGATTTGTTTACGGAAACTGCATTCGATCGAGAAGGCTTCACGCTAAACAGCTGTCGGTCGTTGACGTTTGGCGCATGCGTACTTCTTCTGTAGCAACGTCAGTCTCGTTATTTAATAGCCACACTTCATATACTCATGCATTTCTGATGATAATAAACAATTAGAATAAATATATCTTTCACTAGAATCCTGAGCTTAGCACAAAACGTAGCACACTAAAATTCTGCAGAACAAACTTGTCACTCTCTGGTTTCCAGTTGAAATTGAGATATCAGTTGTTTCACTCAAAACTAACTTAATCTCAATTTTTCAAGCTCCAATGTTCCTTGCATTAATTTTTCATTCACATTTAATTTTCAAAACCCGGAAGGAGACCCAAATATATCTTATTTACAATTATCCCTTGTTTACAAATACCTCGCTTGGCCATAATCAGTTTATTTTTAACCACGATGTAAACAATTTCTGATCCTCAATGCGTAAGTTATTTCGAGAATTCTTTGTCTTCAACGATTTAAAAGTCCATTTATTCGGGCAGAAGTTTTGTGAAACAAAAAGTCAATTTAATAAAACCTATTGTACAAACTGAAATAATTTACCTTAGTAAATAAAACAACTATTAGTTTTTCGTAAAGTAAATTATTTACACATGAAATGCCAGAAAATACAAGTTCATGTAGCACATTGGGGAAATTGGTTCTAATAATTGATTATCAATGCTCGTAAATTTAAAATTTGATGAAATATTATTAATTTTTAAGGGTACCAGCATATGCAAGGAATTCTGAAATATCATATCTAAGGTTCCTTGTTTTTGTGCTATAAATCTTTTCGAATTACAAGTACAGCTTATATTTTTGTGTGCCTTAATAAAGACATTTAAATCATTCTAAAAACTATAAAATTATCTTTTTTGATACTTTTCGAGTTTGCAGGAGAAAATCTGGTCAAGCAAAGTTTATTGGCGACAACACACAGTAAACAAATAATCCGTTTGGCGTCGGTTTTACCACTTTTGGTGAATTTATCGCTTGAGCTGGCGAAATGGAAAAGTACCTATATTTTTTGTTATAAAAGTTTTTTTTTATCCCTCCCAGTTGAAGTTGGGCATGTTTTGTGAGAAATATTTGCATTTAGGTACCATTTTGAAGAAAACTATTACACATTATCGTTACAAATTTTTTATGCTTCTGTATACAGTACTTATGAATATAATGAGCCTAAATTATTTTTTTTTGCCTAAGTAATATCTAAGCTATAAGAAATAATTTTTAATATGAAAAAGAAGAAAAAAAAATTAAAATGCCCAAAATTATGAAGTTACAAAATTGTTTCAAAGAAAATATACAGTAATATCATCAAAAAAGTAGTGTTTGGGGTTTTGTTTTGTGTATGATAAGTAAAATATTTTGTATATTTATGGAATATTATTTTTAAAAATGGCACTTAAATTGAAATATGTCTACAATATTAAGTCCATTACTCAAAGGGAAAGAAAAACTTTTTGACCGAAAAAAGTACGTTTACAGTTCAATAAAATGATTGAAATATCATTATTAGGCAAACAAAATTCTTAAGCTATGCAAATGATTTTTAAAACATAAATGTCTCAGAAGGAAAGAGTTTCAAATTCGGCATTTTATTTTCTTTCTCGTATATGTTGCCTTGGTACACTTAAACAAATTTTTAGAACTTTATAAACCCAACGTAATTCTGTTACACTCAAATTAATACAAAGTAATAAGAGAACCCGATTGTAACAATAATATCCCAGAATGCTTGAATTATTTATGTTACTACTGAAATATTTACACTCCCAACATATTTGAATCAATTGGAGTTTTTTTTAATTGAGTTACATAAAAAAAATGAATTATATATACATATTCCTCAAAAATGTTTTTATTAACTATAATACTATGTTGAATGAAATTATCACTTTTTGAAACCTGATCTTGGAAGATTTTTATGAAAAATCAAATACATAATTCATTAGGTTTTTTCAGTTTCCAAGTGTCATAGAAGATAATGATAGTGAACAATCAAATTAACGTTGTAAGTATATCCATTAAGTTTTCATTTATGTATATCAATAGGAATATATTGAGTTTCTGTTACATCAGAATATTAACTAACTTGAATATGCTACTTAATTTTCGCATAAGTGTACTTTATTTTTTGATATGAAACAAAAATGTGAAATTATATAATTTTTTTTCGAAAGATTGTGCAATACAAAAATGTTTAGTGTTCGACATGGTTGTCAAAATATTTAAAAAAAAACTTTTTCCAAAGAGACTGTAGAGTAAGATAATAATATGACTAGTAAGATAATAATATGAGTAGTAGTAAGATAATAATATGTAGAGTAAGATAATAATATGAGACTGTAGAGTAAGATAATGTTATAAATAGAACATTTTTACTTTTGTTAATTTTTTAAAATTTTATTTAGCTTTTAAGGATTCAAAATTTCGTTATCACTTACAATCATTTTGCCATTTGATTTTAGATAGCCAATAAGAATTCGATTATGATTTTCATTAAAACTTGCCCTTCATCAAAGAACGAGTTTGAAATAATTTTTATTACTCTTTCAGATTTCTAATGCATTTTACTCATGAACTTTTTATCTTCTAAAATAATTTGAATTTTCCTGATTAAATTTTGTTTTGAATGGCATTTTTAAATTAAAAAGAAAACAATAAATCAAGGACTGAAAATAATTTCTCCCCATAATATTTTCGTTAATCAAAGTTTTATGAAACGTTTTTGCTCTACTTTCCTCTCAATGTCTATGAGAATAAATAGTATTTATTCTATTCTTTCCTTCCTATAAACAAACTTCTCGTTTAGAGTATGAAAACAATGTAAAGAAAAGTAACAAAAATCTACTTCCGCCTTGTGGCGCCATCTGCATTCACTTTCTTTCACCAATATCATCATGTATTTAGGAGGAAAGAATTTTGAAATACTGGCGATTGTTGCTAACTTTTAAACGATAAAACACAAATTCGCCAATAGGAAACTCAATTCCATTCATCGCCAAGCCATTGAAAAATGCGCATATTCCGAGCAGTGAAACTTTTCTGGAATGTTAAGAACGACAAGATAAAATTGTCCGGGAAAGTTTTATGACGAGTATTGTTCCGTTTACTTCTTTTTTCCCCCCATGTTATTTTTTGCTGACATCGAGTAATAAGCATTGATCATGAAAATGTGAATATTTTTCTTTACTCTTTTTAGATGACTTTTAAATTTTTTTTTTCCTCATAAAATGGAATTTATCATTCATAACACTTAGTTTTCTTTGCACATAATTTTTTATATTATTGAAATGAAGCAATTATGAAAAGTATGTTTTTAAAAATGAAAAAAAGTTATGAAAAATATATAGTTGTGTCTAATTTGGTTATTTGTTGTACATAGGCATTGTTGCGTTCTCACATCGTGATGATAAACATTGTTGCTAGAAATAAGATTGGAGGTTGCTTTAATTAAAATAAAGGAAAAATATTAATCTTTTAAAAATGATTAAAGATTTTAAAGAACGATGCCAAACAAAGGAAAAGCAACTTTTGCAAAAACTTTTTTAATTAGTATTCAAGTATTAATAATAAATCAAGCGATAAAAAAATTAAAATAAGCAAAATAAATTAATGAAGCTGCCAATAACATTTTGGGTTGACAAAAATTAAAGCAAACGATAAATTATTAAATGAAATACATCTTAAGAGAATTGTAACGATTGTTACCATAAAATATGAAATATATATATATTTCCATACTTAAACATATTCTCAACAATCATAAAAATTATATTAAAACATAGTTAAATTACTGGATGTAAAGATTTAATATTAATATTCCAACTTTCAATGCATAAATAAATAGCACATTTATGATTAATTTTTAGACTATCTCGTTCCCTGTTATATAAACTTCATGAAAACATTGTGAGGTCATACATTCTTTTTTTGATTGAAAATATGTTCGTAGTAATGACAGCCACAAGAAGATCTATAATATTTTTGATTGATTGTTATTTAACATCGCACTTGGAAGCAGCGGGAAGGCTATTGGTGACAGACCTCGTAATTTTGAGCATCGTTCAAGTGACGAGGACGATACCCAAGCGGACACCTCCCTCTCTACGCTACCACACCATACCATCATATGGCACTAAGTTTAAACAGATTTAACGTGCATCAGCTTCATTACACAACGGGAGCGGAATCAGGAATCGAATTTACAATTCCACAAAAAGAACGACGGCTGCAATTTCGTTACTATGACCACTAGGCTATTACTATATATTTTTGGGAAATAAAAAACCAGTTGTGTTTTTAATATTCTCGAATGATAATCTTTCTGAAAGTGTATACAGTTCTTAAAAGATGAATAAAAACAGACAGTATTACTATTATCAATTTAAATTAAATTTGTAACAATGTAATTTAGCACTACCTTCTATGTAGTATTAAATGGTAACCAGATGGCGCCACATGTTCTTTTTGGTTAGAAGCGCAAGCACGATGGAAGGCGAGTGACTTCGTTAGCAGAATGATGGAGTAATGTTCATGAATATATGTTTTATATATGTTTTGTATCCTGTCTTGTGTTGTGGAACGAGTCAAATATTAAATAATATTTGTTCCTGAAACCATTTCGGCTGTTCATTATTTTGTCCTGAAATTGTAACAATATTGAAGGGATACAAATTCTAGATTGAATATATAGCTAATATCGAGTGGTTATAATTAAAGTTACACTATTCAGAGGCCTGTAGAACATGTTCTCCTTCTCGGATTTTGATGAAACTTGGAATACATGCTACATGGACTACGGGAAAAAAATTATTGTAATAAAAAAATTAGTACAAATTTTGACCCCCAGGTGGCTTTATCGAATATCCCTTATGCAAATCCATAAAAACTGTATATAAACTTGCAGTCAAAGTCAGAGAATCATTCAGCGTGCGTTTGTCATCGTTAATCATGCCATTACAAAAAAAAAAAAAGAAAAAAGATCGAGCCTTTTTGGTAAAACTGTTTTATCAGAACAACAGCAACCAATTAGCTGCTCTGCGTGAATATCGTCGTTTAAAGGATCTGTGAAAAGGCCCCGTATCGAAGATTGGCTTAAGGAAGATGATCATGAAATTTGAAGAGACTGGAGATTTGGGTGTGCTGACCGGAAGAGGACAGAAACCGGTTGGGACTGAAATTGTCGAAGAAGTCGCTACTGCTGTGGTTGAAAGAGCCTCTAGTTCCATCCATTCTTCAGCAAATGGTCAATCAATGTCACGCGAGTAAGAGATTCCGTGGTCGACAGTACGAAAAATTCTGCGATACGTTTTGTAATGGTATCCGTATAAGATCCATTTGATGCAAACGCTGAAACCTCAAGATCACAAAACACGCCTTGAATTTGCTTGCCAATTTTTGGCGAGAATGGAAGTTGATGACGCGTGGCCTTGGAAAATTCTATGGTCAGATGAGGCATACTATTATTTGATGGAGCAGTGAATGTCAAAATTGCCGCATATGGGGTACTTCACCTCCTAATGTCTTGCACTAATAAACCACTGCATTCTGTTTACGTGACTGTTTGGTATGGATTTACTACTGAGTTTATTTTCGGAACTTTTTTCTTTGAAACTCTCACTCCACAAGGTCCTAAAAGATGTTATGTCACGAGTGCACAATACAGTGAACTCCTTCAATAGCGGGGCATTCCTGCTTTACAGGAACGACAATGTTTGCAAAGCACTATTTTTATGCAAGATGGAGCAACTCCTCACTTTGTGCGCCAAGTCAAAGCACTGCTTAGTGCTAACTTTGGCGATAATACTATAAGATACAGACATTTTCCGGATGCATGGCTTTCTCGTTCACCCGACTTAAATCCCTATGATTTATGGTTGAGGGTATTTCTAAAAGACCGTGTTTATAGAGGAGGAATTAGGACTTTAAATGATTTGAAAGTTAGCATTATATGCCATGTGGCTGAAATCCCTCGTGAGTTGCTTCGCGCTACCATTGAAAATGCTATAATGCACTTTTAACACGTTATTGATGTCAATGGGGTATACATATTGAGCATATTCTATAATTGAATAAATTTTAACGATTCTAACATATTTTTTTGTCCTTCTTTGAGCACCACATTTTCTTCTAGTGATCAAAATTTGAACTATTTTTTTTTATTGCAGAAACCTATTTCCCATGGTCCATATAGCAAATATTTCAAGTTTCATCAAAATTCGATAAGCAGAACGGGTTCTACTAGCCTCTGAGTAGTGTAACTTTAATTATAACCGCCCGGTATATTATTAGTTTATACATTTGTTAAACATATTTGATTGATTGTTTGTATATGTTCATACGTACATTATCTTTAGGCAATTTAAAATATTTTTACATCGTTTTTAAAATTTTTTCATAAAATTTCGTGTTTTACATTTTCTGCCCTATTATCAGTATTTTGATAAAAATGTGCTAATTTTCAAAGAATGGAATAAAATTCCCTAAAAACTAAAGTTCTTGCTTTTTAAAATGTAATAAATTAAAGAAATAATTCATTTATCTACCGAAACAAAATAATAAATAAATAATATATTTAATATAAAAATTAAAAACTGAAAGTAACTGTGCTTAAAACGACGAAAATGCTACATTAAAAGCCAGAGTTAAGAGGGAGTTTTAAAAGAAGGGGGTTTTATTTATAGAATAAAATACAAAAAATTACTAAAATTAGAATTAAAAAAAAATGGGAATTTAGAAAATCAAAATGAAAAAGTTCTATGTAAAGTTTTGCAAAGAACAGATTTAGCCACCCAAGGTGCACTTTTTTTTAAAAAAATTAATTATTATTAAATTACTCAATTAAATATAAGAAAAAGTAAATGATGAAATATCAAGAAATTGAAACTAGTAAACTTTTCCGATGTAAAATTAAAGGACACGATACATTATTAAATTGAATATATTTAAGCTAAACATAATTAAAATTGAAGCAAATGATAAAAAAAATGAAAAGTGATCTGCTATGCGAAAAGAGATCCAACTAAAACAATAGCCCCTTGGGTGGTTAATTAAAAAGATAGGGAAAAATAAATACATAAAATATTTATATTTTTAAGTGAATACTAACCTTTAAAATTTATAAAAACCACATTTCGGTTTTCAAAGGATTTTGTAAACGATGTTAATTTAATGTTGAATTAGATGAGAAATGTTGAAATTTGGATTAAGAGTGGTAAAGAATTTTAACACACCTGTGTGTGCGTAATGAGGAAAAAAAAAAAAAAAAAAAAAAAAATCAGTTTTCTTTCCTGTAAAAACCTAATCGTCAAGATCATAAACGTTTCCGTCGATTTGGGAGTTCGAGTCCTGTTGCCACTGAAAATTCGTAGTATTTTGAGGCTGATGCACGTTAAATCTGACGAGGTTCGAAGTCCTCCCGTTTCTTGTTGCAGACGTTTGGAGAGGGTGGTACCATCTCAGGTATCGACTTTATCACTTGACCGAGGTTCAAAATTATCAGATCCTACTTCTATAGCCCTCGTGTTGTTTCTCAGTGTGATATTAATAAACAATCAATCAATATTACCTTTGCAAAAATATAAAATAAGATTTTATCAATGAATTTTTCAACTTTTTTTTTTTTTATTGTGAACGTTTTCAGAGGATTAGCCATGAAATAAAATCCTAGTGAGATGGAAAAATGTAAAAGTTGAAATAAAATATCCGAAGTATTGGGTACTTTAGAAAAAAAATAATTGAAATGAATCATGCTTAAATTTTAATCAAAATCGTACCGAAAAAGACATAAGAAATTTAAAATATCTTGAATGTTTTTGATGTATACTATTTAAAATACCTTTTATATAGAAAATTCAGATATCCTTCTTTTAAACGGAGTATGAAAGAAACTTATTCGGGCTTAAGATTTCTCCAGATACATATTTTTCTCAATATGTTATTTTGTTTTCATTCTAATCCTCATCGAAATCAGTGAGTTTTATTTGAAAGGAAGACGCATAAGCTCACAGGCATTCGATTTCAAGGATTTTATAAAAAGTTTTTTTTAATAAAAAGAAATATCATTTTGATAAAAAAAATATAGCATCTTTAACATCTTAACGTATATTTTCGTCTTTTCAAGCATCAGAGGAATTTGAAATTCAGAATTATCATTTATGTTTGATACAATAAATCTCAAACGTCATACAATTAATGTAATTTATGTTATTCGTTATTTATTCAACAAACGTATGAATATATGTTGAATTTATGAATAATATTTGTTATAAATACATTAATAAAAATATTATATAAATATATAAAGGTCTCTGTAGCCGAGAAGTTATGGACTCGAGTTCATCGCCGGGGTTGCTTCTTTCGACTTATGGGCTCGAGTCTTCATTCTACAAAAGACCCACCTTATAGAGGGCCGATGTACATTAAATCTGTGTAGGCTCCAAATTTCCGAGTTAGTACAGAGAGGGAGTTCCAGCTCATATAACGTCCTCGTCACTTGACCGTGATTCAAAATTACGAGGTCCGTCGCCAATAAATATCATGCTGTTTCTAAGTGCGATGTTAATAAACGATCAATGATTGAATTCATATAAAATGTTCTTCATCTCAAAGATTAACTAGCATGCAATTCGTTTTTCGTTCAATATCATAAACATTGGCATACAAATATTTACAATATTGAAATATAGATTGTACTAAGATACATGATAAATCGTGCGATGTTCTGAACTATATAAAGACTTTTGGAGATCGAAGAAAATAGACATACTTAAAATAAACACACCGATGAAGCTTTTCTATCCTGAAACTCATTTAATTAGCAATAAAGCATTTAAAAAAATCAAAAGGTTTGATTGAATTGAAATTTATAAAATGGAACCAAAAATAACGAATGATATATTAATAAGACTTGAGGAAGTTTCAGCTCAAATGCGGTCCTCGGTATCTGACCGTGGTTAAAAATTACGGTTTGTTTCCAATAAATAGTTCTCGCATTGCTTCTGTGTAAACAATCATTCATTCAACTATTTAGTTAATACCACTTGAATGTAATGTTAAGGAATGATATATAAATAATTTTTATGATGTTAATAAATGTTATGTGTAAATAAGGGTTATAATAATGAAGAATATTATGTAAACTGCGCATAAAATATTGTATTACTAAAATTTATAATATACGACAGTGTTTTGCTTTCCTCTCTCTCTCTCTCTTTCACACACACACACACACACACACACACACACACACACGCACACACACACACACACACACACACACACACACACACACACACACACACACACACACACACACACACACACACACACGAGACTTTTGCAATGTAATGTTTCTATGGTCGTAATGCTTTTATTTCATAATTTTTGTTGCAAAAATTATTTTTTTAAAACTTTTTTTTGTTGCATCTAAAATCTCTACGTATGTATAATACATTTGTTTCCTGTTTTCCTAAGTGTGATTGGTTACTAAATCGATTATAATTTTCAAGAATTTATTGAAAATGTCTACTTTTTATTAAAAGCCTTATACTACTGATTCTTTGCAAGAACGGTTGTTTTAATTTTGACATTCAGATTTGATTACTGATATTTAGATCAGTATGTTAACATTTATTCAGGATTTTCGATGTTTTCGAAATTTTTTAAATAAATGGAATTTAGAAAATATTTAACTAATGCAATCACACAAATTTAAAGGAGCACACAAACAAGCCATATATATCAGAGAGCTGAAAATGTTGTCGAGAATTAGATTTAAATACCATTAGCAACAATTTACCTGTTTACGTCAAGCGTAAATGTATGCCTTAAACCTCTAATTAAATATTGTAATTGTAGTAAGATTTCGTTTAGAACGCTTCGGTTGACTTCCGAGACGAGCAGTCTATAAGAAACTGAGGTAAGGGCTCGTTTTAAAACATAGTAAAGAATGGGAAATGAGCATTTAACGTTAGCATGTCATTAAAGTGTGAAAATAAGAGTGAACCAGCATCTCTATTATTATAAGAACTTTTGAATCGACGATATTTAAACTGTTAACTTACCAGAAAGAACGCGTACAAATAAGAAATTGAAAAGATATGCGCTTTTAGATAAATTACTAAAGATCACACACAATACCATCAACAAATATCCATACACACACAATCCACACACACACACACACACACATACACACACACACACACGCACACACACGCACACGCACACACACACACACACACACGCACACACACACACACACACACACACACACACACACACACACGATCAAAATTATCACCAAATTATTATACATGTATTAATTAAGGTAAAGTCTGCCCCAGAGCACGAAGTCCCCTCAGGAGGTCCCTTCTTTAGTGTTGTAGCTTTTGTGCCTGGGGAGCTAATTAATAGCGTCCAGGCCGAATGGCTAGTCCTACGCTGGACCCACAGTTAACTTTCCAAACGAATTCGGTACCCTTTATCGACTCCGGAAGGATAAAAGGCTAAGTTGACCCACGACCAGCTACACAAGCCGAAGCCACCGGAAATCGAACATTGGTCGGCATTGTTCTCAGTCTGGCATGTTAATCACTGCGCTCGCTCGAGATCTCTCTATACATATATAAACTCCTTTTTTCCCTCTATTTATTATTTTCGGTTTAAGATACATGATAAAAGTAATAAAAAAGTACCCAAACGATAAGAAAATACAACAAAAGAAAATGACCGCGTTTTGCTAAATTAGCGTTGATCGAAAAAGTTCAAAGCCAGGTTTCACTATTAAGATTTTAAATAGTTTTTTACTTTCCCTAATTAATTTTTTCCTGCTTTTTAATTTATAAAAGGAAAAACGGAAGAGACTTCACGAAATTTTCATTCTTACTCCCCCCCTCCCCCATAAAATTGTAAATGATTATCGCTTCAAAGAGTGACATTATCAATTATCCTTCTAATTTTGTATCACATATAAAGGATGTAGATAATGCTATTGCAGTGTAAACTGTCACTACTAACGTTGCATGTCTCAAGATAGGACAACCTGTATACTGTACAATTTTCGTAAGTTTAAAGGACAGCTTAAAAGTTGATAAGTAATAAAAAGAAATCAATACTTCTTTTTTTGTAATGTGTTGTACAATAAAGAATTTTTTCCCCCAAGGATTGACAGATTTTGTAAATTTGTTTTAGTCTAAAGTTGAAGTTGCGGAAAAAATTGCTTTTCGCCATGAACTTGTGTGTCGAGAACTAGTTACAGAAACTTCAAGGAAGTAATCTGATATTTTTTCTCTCCTTAAACATTTTTGATCTAATGGTATAACTTGTTTAATCTAATATCTGAAATCTGACATAACAACGTAGTAAAAACACTGTTCTTACCTCAAAACATCATAATTTAGATGCCATCCAGTTATCTAACTTTTCACTCAAGATCATAAAAAGATAACTAAGTCTAAAATTTCACTCAAGATATATCGATAAAAAGTACTACAAAATTGAATATCGTTTTTTAAAGTTGTGTCAAATTTACTAGATCAATCATCTATATACGCCCATGTAATTGATCATAGCAACGCAAAAGTATATGAAAGTACGATAAATAATACCAAGTATTTTGAGGAAAAAGGAAATTACGAAAAATGTTTATCTCACATCACTGTTTTTATCTTTATAAACTGTCTTAATACTCTTTTTTTTTTTTTTTTTTTTTTTTTTATCGTTGTAACAAAATGAGTAGTTTTAAAGTTGTTAACATTTTTTTTTCTTCAATTTTTGTTCAAAATATTTTTACTAAAGTATCACTTAAAAATTACCTACTTCTGTTAATTATCCACGATAATAAGTATAGATAAGAATAATAAAAAAATTAGTTTTAAATTAGTTTATTTTCAAGTTGCGCGCTTATGGTATATTTTTTGATATATATTTTTTTGTCGATACCATAATTTAACAATGAACTGCAGTAATATCTTGAAATATTTTAAAATAATTGATAATGAAAATATCAAGTGTTTTATAATTAGAGAATTTTACATTTTCCCAGTAAGATAGTGTAATTATTTTGAAAATTAATATCAGGTTTAAATTATGTATACAGACTGTGAAACTAAAGTGGATGTAATTGGTTTCTGTATACTCTGAATTAAAATCGATTGGTTACATAATATTCGTATATCGATATTACAATTTTCAAATTATGCGCTCAGAATGAATATAGTTAAAGAAAAACAAAAGAGATTCATTTAAAAATGAAGAAATTAGAGATAATTTTTGTTTATCAAATCATTGGAAGAAAAGAAGGTATTATAAATATCATATTGAGGGCATTAAATGACTGATCAAATATTAAGTTTAGTTTCAGGGAAAACTGTATACTCTGAGAGAAAATTTTAAAAAGTAGATATTTACAAGAAAAAGTTTTAATCCTCTACGTTTAAACAGGCATAAACATGCGTTTCAGAAAAAAAAAAAAACTTTTATTTTGAAGTAAACTGTAATTTAAAATTTTAATTGCTTCAAAAATTTCACAATATTATAAAATATGTACTACTTCTACAAATTTTAATATTTTTTCACTATTAGTGTTTCTCACAATTATGCGCATGGGCATAGATGTATTATTGGTATTTACAGTTTTACAAATTTTATTTCTATCAGGCTCTATGATAAAGAGTAAAAAACAGCTATTTTTAATTTGGTATATTTATAAATAACTGCTTGTCTAAAACCTTATTCTATTCACAAACTTATCAAACACATTATGCAAAGCAACCATAATAAATTCCAAAACTTTATAATAATAATAATAATAATAATAATAATGATAGACAGTATTTTTCAACATGAAAAAAGCTGAGAAAACATTTTAAAATTTTGAAGGCCAACGAAATGATTTCGCAAGCCATTAAAGAAAATTTAAATAATTTGCTAAATAAAGTAGCTAGACCTATGAAACTTTGTACATCTTTAAAATAAAGCAATGAGATAGTTTTGAATATTTTAATCATTTTTAGGGTATTGTGTCCCCTTAAAATAAGTAGTATCGATTGGAATAATTAGATTAAAGTAAAAAAAAATAAATTATTGAATTTTTCTATGGTTAACTTAGACATTAAATTTCGATTTGAGAAAAAAGTCTAATTAAGACTTATTTAGATATTAACGAACAAATACAAAAAAAGGAATTAAATTTACCGATTTGGTACAGAATAAACTTAAGGTTTTGATTCACATTTAATAAAATTGAAAAATGGAAGCAATTAAAAAAAATTCTAAATACTAACATTCTTCCCGGTATATAATTATTTAAGATGATTACTTTCATTAATTTTTCAAAGTTTCGGCCGAAAATAAATCCTGTCGTGATATTATTTAGAAAACTCCCTCATCATTTGGGAATCGTGTTAAGTGAATTGATGTTAAATGTAATATCATTATTTCGCTATTTCATCAATGCTTAACCTTTCCATAATTATTCTGTATTTATGCTAGTAAGATTAAATAGACTTTAGAGGATATCCATTTTGTTAATTATGACATTATTGTTACTTCCCTTAGGAATGCGTGAGGGGAAATAATTAACTGAATCACACCTTATTTTGAAATAATTTTAGCTGATAAGAGATGATAATAATTAGGATAGGGATTAATTAAAACTAATTTATCATAGTTGTAAAACTTTCAAGACACTCTTTAATTTCTTTTTCCTACTAGTTTGTAAGACAGAATAAAACTAAAATGGAGATAGATGTGTAAAATCCAAGAAATAAGGTAATTCATGAATTCATTTAGATTTCGCATTATGGCCTCAGCATCCTAATATGGTCTTCGTCACGAACTCTTATTTGGTACTGCTTTTATCAAGTCGTGGGTTCGAGCTCAGGTTCCAAAGAAGACACATCGTTTTTTGGGGCTGATGCATGTCAAATCTATCAATATTCTAATTTCTCCAGCTGGTGTGATGTCGAAGTTTGGAGAGTAAGGTGCTAGCTCAGGTTTCGTTCTTATCACTTGACCAAAATTGCCCTTTCATCACCAATAGAGCGCACTTGGGGCAACGTTAATATATATATATATATATCACTCTACAGCAATTCTTCACAGACAGCGCCGTCTACAATACATTTTTTTTAACATTCTAGAAATGTAGCTTTTGAGAAAACATTACTTAAATTGAGTCAACAACTGTATGCACTAAATACAGTCGTTGCAAAACATATTATGTAGCTATATATTGAGAGAAATTGTTTTAAATGGAGAGGGGAGGTCTAATTAACTAAATGAACATTGTAGTCTTAAGTTCCCAATCTTTGATGTCCAACCAGCCTCATCTGGAAAAGAAATAACACAACACCCCTTTTAAAATAAACCCCGCTGATTTTAAAACCCCAATTTAATCCTTAATTGCTAAAAGAAAGATTCATTCATTCGATTGCATATTATTCATGCAATTAAAACACAATAATATAGGTTTAAGTGGAAAAGCACGAAACTTCGTAGGATTAACATTACGCTCAGAAATTTGTGGTGGCGTGTTTACGGGATCCTATAATGGGTTAATTCAAATGTGTAAATATAAGCTAAGTTGATGGAGTCAGAACGTATTGTGATATATTCAATTTTTAAAAACAAACGATTTAAACTTAATGTAATTTTTTAAAAAATAATATCTATTCAACTTTTAAAAGCAAATGATTAAAATGAAAAGTGATACTTTTTTCAATATTCTTTATTAAGATATATTTTTTTAAATGTTTAAAGTTGTTACAAAGAAATAAAATTATGCTATTGGCAACACCAGATTAAATTTTTGTTTTTTAGAAAATTTACTGGCAATGAACATAAAAATAGAATTGAGTTTGATTCCGAGATGTAAAAACGAACGTTGAAAAATTGTGCTAGTGGAAATTGTGTGTATAATTTATGTTTGAAAAGATGTGTGCAAATAAATGTGATGTCCTGAAAACAAGTCATCTTTATTAATAGTCAGCAATACAGTACAGTATACATACACACTGTAGTGCATTAAGCGTGATGAAACTCGTTTATGAAATAGTAAAAAGTATTTGGGTTCATAGATATAAAGTACCAATACCTATTTTTCATACGGACTGATCTTTCTTAAAAGATATTTACATTCAATTTGGTAATATTTGGTATTAATCAAGCTTGCAAGTGTCCCAATCGTTAGCAACTGGACTTCAAAGACCCTAAATTTGCCTTGATTCATAAACGCCACCTTAACACTCACAGAACTTTGAAAACAATGGCTTTAAGATTTAGCTTTTCAGTTAGATTTCATGGGTATAATAATTAATAATGGCCATGAGAGTCCGGCAAACTTTAACTTTTGTTGGATTTTCATGAATTACAGTATGAATAATTTATTATGTGTGTGTATCAAACAAAATATTTTTTTTGACAAAATATTTTTAATGTCCCGAGCCATCGAAAATTTTCAATTACTTTCCTGCATATATTATTTGATATTTGTGCTTTAAAATTAAAAAAAAAAAGAGAGATTATTGTAAAACCTCTTCGGCATTATAAAATATCAGATAGATTCTTTGGAAAAGAAGAAGAGGAAGCAATTTGAAAAATGAGGAAAAGAAAGGAAAGGCATTATAAAATAGAGATCTTCGATGTTTTTTCTTCGCTAACCTCAGGGACTCTATAATTATTTGAATTGTATAAAATTACAGTTTCTTCCCTATCCAAATGAAAAGTTATTAGGTGAATTGGATGAAGACAGAAATAAAGTGATTTGAATTAGAGGTAATGATATATAAATAAAATAGAATTCAAAGGAAAATGAAGGTAGATAAATAATAATGGCTGGTTGATAGTTATTAGTAAATTGGAATGAAATATCGTAATAAGTCTTTTGGATTGAAGTGATTCTTAATAACACATCAATCAATAACTCCCGAGACTAACCCAGAGATGGCGCTCGTAGTAAACCAGTAACCAGGTCTTTCTAGAGTACTAACCTTTGCTTGAAACGTGTCAAAATTTTAAGTCGATCGGACCAGAAACAGCTGAGTTATCGAGGTTGGAGTAAAGTCGTTTTGTAGTTTGTTTAAAAAATGGAAAAAAACCGAGTTTCGTGTTCTGATAAAACATTGTTTTTTAATGGGTAAAAACACCGTGCAAGCGAAACAATGGATTGAAAAATGTTACCCGGACTCTTGTCCATCAAAAGCAACGATTGGTCGGTAGTTTGCCGAGTTTAAACGTGGTCGTACCGACACAAATGACGCGGAACGCTCGGGTAGACCTGTGGAAGCCGTTACACCGGAAAATGTGAGTGAAGTGACAAAAATTATATTTTTTTTTCGTAAAGTGAAGCTCCGTGAGATTGCTGAGATGACACAGATATCATATGGAAGTGTATTTACTGAAAAAGGTTTTTTCCAAGTGGGTGCCGCGATTGCTTTCGATGGAACAAAAGCAGCAACGAGTCGATGATTCAGAAAGCTGTTTATCGCTATTTACTCGCAACAAAAAAGATTTCTTGCGAGAAAAAAAAAAAAAAAAGATTTGGAAAAGCGTTGGAACGATTTTATCACCCTAAAAGGTGATTAACAAAAGGTGTTATGTTGATGAATAAAAAAAAAATTTGCAAAAAAAATGTTGTTTTCAATGTTAGACTCGGGAGTTATTGATCGATGTGTTATATAGTACAAAGATACGAAGCTAGTGTTAGTGATAATTGTTGGAATCAGAACGAGTGATTTGGTAAGCTAAGACTTCATTAAGATAGTTAAGAGGGATTCGAGCAAGAGACCTTATCTATTCTTCAGTAATAAATAAGGTATATTTTATCTAGTTTTTATGTATTTTCAATTGAAGTCTACAATTGATTGACTATTTAATTAAAAAGAAAGATGGAATTAAAATTAAATAATGAATGAAGGACGTTACAAACTATGGAAATTAAGTTTAATAAAAATACTTATGCAAACAAAGTCGCAAAATTTACAATTTGCCTCTTATTCAGAAAATTGTTACAATTAATAACTTCAATAATATAAACGTCATAAATTTAAATATCTTAATCATTATATTTTCTCAACGAGAATTCTCAAACAAACGGGGAGAAATGTGATCGAAATATCTAAGAAATGTTAAAAACAACAAAACACTTACTTTTATTCTGAACAACTTAAAAAGAAGTTTCAAATCAAGAATACAGGACAATACTTAAAGGAAGACGAGTTAATATACAAACTTAGGATTTTTAAGAAAGAAAAATATTAATGTGGGATTTGCAATGCACGATTCTATACCACATTTAGACATAAAAAGATCAGCGTAATTGAAAAGACTTAAATGTAGAGAGTTCATGGGAAACGAATGCAATAAAGCGAATCTACAGAAAAAAAAATCTTAGATTTACTGAATTCGTAATTCAAGGAAATGCAGAAGAATAATGCATGAAGTGGTAAATCCACAATGAGGTATACACATAAAAATAAAAATAAAAAAAAAACTACATTCAGAAAGCCCAATATCAAAGGAAATACCTTTTAAAATATCTTTTGAGCATCAGGAAAAAAAGTGTATACAACATATTTTATTTCCTTGACAGCTAAATTCTGCTAAATATTGCTAGTCTAGTTAGAGAATATTGAAATGTTTATTTAAGTGGATAAATAAAATAACTAAGATATAAAAATTAGTTTTTTTAAAAGTTCGTTACGTTACAAAATAGTAAAAATGTGCATGAAAATTTCTATAAAAATTAATTAATTAGCTTAAAATACAAAAATAAACAAGTACAAAGCATATTTACGTAGGTGTTTAACGTGTGAATTGTATTTGATTTTAAGATGGGGAAAAGAAAAAAAAAAAAAAAAAAAAAAAAAAT
>BMAW01053969.1:0-12705 GCA_019974015.1 Nephila pilipes
TTGTAAAAAGTTATTTTATTGAGTTAATGATATTTATTTTAAAAGAGCAACATATTGTTTTTTTTTTTTTTTTTTTCAGAACACATTTGAAATTAGGAGGAAGGAAAATGTATTCATTAACGTATGTTTCCAATTGTTCCATACATGTTTAGATAAATTAAATTTAACACACAATACTTTATTTATTTATACATTTAATCACACACTATGCTATTGTTTATGTCAAATTATTTTAAAATAACTTCCACAATTTCAATTTACACCATAAATACAACCAGAAATTATTTTTAAATTTTAGAACTATTTAAATGTTATATATTAACAATTTACTAATATATTTCTAAACTAACGTGCTTATTTCTTGACATGTGTTTTTTGCAATTATTTAATCAGTTTTAAGTCTATTGTATCTTTAAAATTTATTCATGTAATAATTTACCTCAAATCATCTTCGTTTTGCTTAAGTGTACGAAAATTCTGTTTTCATGCTTTCTGAATAATCTAAGAAAAGAAAATTAAAATTTTGATGTGGTAAATTGTACTTAAAGAAGCATTGCATGTATTTATTGGTAATTTTCTAAACTGTACATAATTAACATTCATAAAACATGTTTTTCTTTTCAATATGAGTTCTGTTACATATAATAGTCAAGAATGAATTGAAATTTGAATTTCCTTTTCGTTGTTTTCATTATTGATATTAATATTTGTGATATCGAAAATCATCTTAAATTACCTGTTATCATAGAACAAAAACTAAAAAGTCATATCTGTATAAAAGGTATATATTTTTGTAATAAAAAATTAACATGAACTCTTTTCATGATACTTAAACGTAAATCAAATTTTTATCAAATAATTAATATGATTACAAACATATTATATTTATCTTGGCAGTGATTAATCACTTTTTGAAAGAATAAGTTATTGTTACAGTTAAAAAATGTTTTTCCAAGTTCTTAAATATGTATATCATATATTTTCATTCCAAATATTTCTTTAAAAAATCACAAATTTAAAATGTTCAAACGAGTAGTATTTCTTAGTAGTATCGAGCGGCTTTCTACATTCTAGCCAAATATTGAACGTAATAATAATATTTTAATTTTTAAGTGATAAGACGTCTGAAAAAAGGAGAAGATACATGAACAATATTTGAAATTATGTTGATCCAGATAAATTTTTGAAGTAAGATTTTTGTTTCAAGCAGTTACTTAAAAGGTAATAAAATAAATGTTCAAATTATCAGAGCATCTTCGAAAAGAAAAAAAAAATCGCTGAAAATGCAAGAACTTTTTAGTTATGAAGTCAATATGGAATGTATTTCGAAAGAAAGAAATTTAAAGTGACAGTGATAAATGTGTTTTATTTCTGAAAGATATCTTTCATCAGCGTTATTTGTTTATTTCGAGAATTTATTAAACAAACATGTTTTGTACAATTTGAACAAATATAAAATAAAATAAACTATTGAGAAAACTTATATTAGTTTTTCCCCAAAAGAGCAAACAAAAAAATAATAAAAAGCAATACTGATAACATAGTAATTTAAACCTATAGGAAGATTTGAGTTTGAACATTTCCTAATGGTAAAAGAAATAATCATGAAACAAAATTTTTTTGTAACATGAAAAACGATTACCTACGAAAATCATTAATTATTTAAAATCATAAAAATACCATATATATCTTTCAAAAAGAAGATTTGTAATATAAATAGTCATATACAAATTCAACTGTCATACCATTTGTAATATGGTATTACAACAGTATAAAATAGAACACATTTTTCTCTTTAAAAATTAATCTATCATAGAATAATTCTTTACCTAATTCATATTGAATGAAATGCCATGTTTAGTTGATAATTATACAATAATGGTGTCATAATAATTCCGAATTAAGAGACCGATAAAATTTTACGACTTCTTTAATGAAAATATTTACTAATAACTTAATACTAAATATTTGTGTTAAACAAATTTTTGAAAACATGGAAAAATTGTATTTATTTTAAAAAAAATTTAAATTTTATTATATCAAAATTTCAAAAACTATTTTAATCTTCAGCATTTTCATTATTTTATGGGATGAAAGGGAAATTTCAATGCAATGCTACTCATGATAAGGAAAAATTTACTTTCGAAATTCCTGGTATTCATTACAAAATAATTAAAGAAAATTATAGTATTTAAGTGGGTTGAAAATACAATTTTTAGCACTGAAAATGTTATTTTATAATATATATATCTATATATTAAGTAACTACTTTGTCTTGTGCATTATTACACTTTGGGCTTGCCTTTTACTCGACACTATTAGTATTTTTCTACTGTTTTTACTCAACAATTAAAAAGTAAATATGATTCAGTTCGTTCACTAATGAATGCCCATATTTAACCACAATAATTTATGGCATATATTTTGAACATTAATATTTTCATATGAAGTTTACAGTTATTACATACCCAATACTTTTAATTTATTTTAAATGTGAATTTCCACACTAATTATAGTATGATAACATAAATAAAAAGTTGAATCACATTTAAATTAATTTAATGAATTCAATTAATTACTTAACTATCGAACTAAATAATTTACTTACTTCTGGAACATTCGCGTAACATATAATTTTCTTCTGTAAAATATATTTTTTTATATCACTAATACTTAAGAAAACACTTTAATCACATATGATGCTTTATTTTTTAAAATGAATTATTTTCACACATATTTCTAATTTTACTCTTAATTTCTTCTTATTAATATATTTTCAATTAGGTCAATATTTTCATTTTTAAGTTGTTGTAAGAGCAATTTTTTGAAAAATTAATTAAGAGGATTAAATCTAAAGATGATTAATTAAGAGGATTAAACCTAAAATTAATCTTCAACTATAAGCTATTTCTTCATTTTCGCAATAAAAGAAAGGTTTCAATGTGAAATTTCTGTTATAATTCACTGAAGTAATGTTCTACAGGTAGAAAAACTTATTAAAAACTTACAGTTTATTATTATTTATAATACAAATGCAAAATTTGATAATATATTTTAGCACCTAATGGATTTAATACCATTTAAAATTTAAATATGAATTTTATTTATATTCTTCATTACAGTTGATATGACATAGATTTTACTTTTCAAAACATAATACTGAATAGGCAAATCTAACTTAGAATAAAATTAGAAATTTACTTATAGTAATAAATTTTAAAAGTTCGTTTTATGAAATGTCGTGTGGATTTTAACTAATTGTCATATACTCAATTCCATTTTTGCTCAGAATGCTTCAAACATTTGAACAAACATTACGTAAAATGTAAAGATTTTTTTTCCATTCATAACACATTTTTCAATCTCAGTATTTTTGTATTTGATATCAATTCCAAAGAATAATAATCTTAAAAGTGAATTAATATTTCTTACACTGATTTCGAGTTCTCGAACTATTCTTGCAAAAATGCTTGATAACTATTTTCGACTATTTTACAGCAATTTCACTGAGTTGAAAAGTTATCAAAAATCGCCGAAACCACTTGTAAAATGTTTTTGAACGGAAGAATTACAAAATATCAAAACGCTGGGAAAATTAAAATTTTTAAGCGTTTATTCAATATAGATGTTCAACTTTCCTGTAAAAGTTTGTCACCTTTCTTGATTTTATCAAAGCATTTCACTCTCAATCAAATTCTCCATACTTTATTTCTTATTTAAATTCAGACATGGTGTCAAATTTAGCCATTGTTTTTATTTTACTTTTTTATTCGATTTTCCAATTTCCTATGGAGAGGTATCACGTATATCAAATAAGCATCTATACTGATGGCTTGTCATATGAGGAGTACTTTCTTTTTTCTCTTAACAGATCTCATTAAATGTTGATTGAATATTGATACATTAAATTTTACCCAGGAATAGAACCAGTGTTGGCAGTGCTTGCAGATATACACCCTAAGCTCTACAACAACACAGAAACTATCCCAAGCCAATAAGATATAATATTATATATATTTATTTTCCAATAACTCTGTATGCTATATAATAAGTTATTTCAAAAGAAAATCTTAGACATACGAATAAAATTAGTAGTAAACAAAATTAATTAATTTTAAATGAATTTTGTCATCATCTAAAATCTAAATGAAAAAAAAAAATTATGAGATGATATACTTCTTTTTCTATTACTTCAAATAACAAAAGTTACTTAAAATGTCATATTTAAAGAAAATGAAAGAATTAGAAATGTATTTTTTATCATTCAGATTGGTAAAATAATTGTTATTATTGGAAGTAAGAATATTTTTCTTTCTAAATTTCCCTTTTTCAGTAGTAAATATCACTTATCTGATTGTGACAAATTAGAATGAAACTAATCAAAGTGCATAATTATTAGAATAAATTTCAGAATAGTATGCACTGAGAATAGAGATTACGATACCTATTTTTTACGTTATACGAGGGTAGTCTCAAAAGTTTCCAAATTCTCCAAAAATGTACAATACATTTTTTCTTTGGATTTATTTTTTTATTTTTCTACATAGATTCCTTATAAGTCTACACACTTCACCCAGTGATGCTTTTATCCCTTTAACCCGTTAAATATTCTTTGGCGTCTTTCTCTGCAAAGTAATTGTTTTCGTAGGTGATGGCCTCGTGATGGCCTCCTTATTTGACCAAAGTCTTTGTCCTCCAAGCTCAATTTTTAGATGAGGGAAGAAAAATAAGTTGTCTATATTTAGTGAGTGGGGGGAGATGCCCAGATAGTTCAAACTATAATCCAATGAATTTCGCCAAGGCAACCACTGAAGTGTGAGACGGAATATTGTCTTTATGAAGCAGATTTTTTTCTCCTGCAAATGTCCTTTTTTCCGCAATATCTGTCTTCAGCTTGTCCAGTAATAATGCATACTATAATCCTGTAAAGGTCATACCTGATTAAAGATAATCGATAAAGATGACTCTATGACTATCCCTAGAAACAGTCGCCATCCCGTTCTAGAATTGATATTATTAACTTCTTAATTCTTTATTGATTTTCTAAGGATTATTTAAATAATAGTCGTATCTGAAGAAGCGTGGAACAATATATCTTAAGCAAAAAGTTAATTAATTAAAACATTTTTTATAAGTTATTTCTTTCTCCATACAAGAATTTAAAAGTAAAAGTAAATTATAAGGAGTTCAGATTATTGTTAAATATATTCATGATATTTAAAATGTATGATTTAAATTGTGATATAGAAAGGAGATAATAGAGCTCTTATTAACTTAGTGACTCTCTGTAACTTTTACTCTATTAAATGTCTGACAAAGAAATACTGAAGAACAATGCATATTAAATGATATCCTATCAAATGCATTAAATAGATAAAAATTTCCAGGATTACTCAGAGGGGGAGAATCAAGTGCAGAATTTTATTGTCTAATATGAATAGTGATCAAATTCCCAATTAAAGTGGGACACATGAGGAAGTTATGATCTGCTATTTAAAAAAACAAAAGAAAACAGAAGAAATGAAAAAACGCAATAAAATTATTAAGTATAAATTTGGCACTTATTAAACGCTTTATTTTATCGGAATATAATGTAAATAAGTTGCTGGTGATTAAAATTATAACATCAGTAAGGAATGATCAGACTAAAGTCAAAATCAAGTGTAAGAAAGATGAGGCTAGGATATGCAAATGAGTAGCATTCCAACACAAAGGGAAAAACGACATCTAAAACATTGCATAAAACAAAATTTGTATAGAGGATTTCGCATTTGTAAAGCGTTTGGTAGGGTCAGAGTTTGATCTGAATATGGTGAGATGTCTTGAATAAAAGAAATGTTTACCAGCAAGTGTCGGAATTTGATAGAAGCAGGATCGTTGCCTATCTAGAGTATGGATTATTGTCCCTTGATATTGCCTGTAGTTCTGTTCGAAACCCAATCATTTTCATGCGAGTATGGAATCCAGGGGTTGCTCAGGATCATACAGAACGACAGGTGACTCCACTCCTTCCCATCACTAACGTTCCAGAGAAATATTGTGATAATAAGAAATATTGTGAGGTTAGTCCTGTAAACCGTACAATCATATCTTGGACTATAAGTCAGGAAATTGACATGTTTCCAGAACGCCCAGCATCTGTTCGTACTGTTGGACAACGTTTGCAGCATGGACTGTCATTACGTCTACCAGTACTTCGGATTCAATTGACAATGCAGCATAGAGAGAGACAGCAACTCTGGAGAGCCGAACGACATAAATGAATGCAAGAGTGGCACAATGTTGCCTTTTCAGACGAGTCTTGTTTCTGTATGCAGTTTGCTGATGGCCGTATGCGTGTCGGAGTCTTCTAGAAGACCACTAGTCATTTGATTGCTTTCGATATTGGCATAGAGGCACTTCATCTGTTATGAGGGATAGGATCGCACGTTCCTATTTTTATTTCATTATCATTATTGGTACAGGCAATCACATGTGCGAGTATAAAGTAAACAAACATAGGACTTCATTTATTAATGTGTATTACAGGGATGTTCCAACCATTTCCTTTCAGAGGCCGCAATGGGAAGGAAACGAGTTGTTTGGGAAACCACAAAGTCAATCTAACTTTAAGACAATAATAGCTCACGAGCAAGAGAGAAAATGTATAGCTAATATGTTTAAGTAATATGAGCTTTTCTCATAATTTATCATTTTTATACTAAAATTGCATATATTGGAATTCGAGTCACATGTTTTTATACATTTTATATAACATTTTATACATAACATTTCATTATAAATTTTATTCGAAAAAAAATAGCTAAAAATAAAATTCAATGTGGTATTTGGCATTGAATTTTAAATATGCATCAATATTTGGTTAGTTTGAAGTGGTTGCTATTCTCAGGAAGATCTGAAATCTATCTAATGTTCTAGTTCCAATTTTACACTTGGTGTCCTTCAATATTGAAAATAATTACTCGATAATGTGCATGATTCTAAACAGAAATAACATGAATAAAAAATGCTTGGGCAAAGAATGATATTTGCGTTTGGGATACTTAAAAAATTTCTCTTCAGAGAATTTTAGAAGTTTCTCTTTAAATTGGATATCAAATTGTAATTTCATTCAAACTTTTGCTAGCTGCATATCTGTATTGACTCTAAAAATAAAAATCCTTTACTTATTTTTCCGAAAATCTTGAAATCTGATTTTTAAATTCTTGTATGAAATCGCAAAGACAAGCAATATATTTTTCCACCTTTAGGATATTGTTTGACCAACTTGTTGAAATATAAGAAAATGTATCTGTATTTATTTTGGTTTATAAATTTAATTTCATTTCGTTTATGCTTTCAAACAATGTACAGTTAGGTTGGTTTTTATTCTAAAGACTCATGCTTAAATCTTTTAAATGTACAGTCCAATATACTAAAACTGTTAAATTTATAAGCTAGTTGGCTCCATCAAGTTCATATACTTATTTCGATATACATATTCTGAAAGATTTGAATTTTCTTTGAAAAGTTCAAAAAGTATTTTTAACATTTAGATTTAACTCAAACACCTCACTTCTGTAAAGGGTTAAACGTTTTCATACTAATCATTTAAGACTGAAGAAATTTCTGGAATTGGCATTTCCATACTTATAAAACACAAATTCCGAGTAGTGGAATTAATAGCTTATGAGGATTGTTAAGAATAGCTTAAATGTTATACTTATACATATTTGTATCCCACAATACTAAAATGATAACTTTAATGGTAATTAATGGTAACTTTACAAATATACTATTTTTAAATCTTCAGATTTCATTATTCTAATAATTGTGAGTAAAATTTTCATATTTTTATGTAATTCTAATTTTGAACACACACATAGACACAAATTTTATAATTTAGGATAGTTAAAAATAATGGTCTACATAATAAGTTATTATCTAGTAAATAATAAGTTATTATCTAGTAAATAATAAGTTATTATCTAGTAAATAATAAGTTATTATCTAGTAAATAATAAGTTATTATCTAGTAAATAATAAGTTATTATTTAGTAAATAATAAGTTATTATCTAGTAATATAATAATTTTTTTTACTGCATTAATTTAATTGAAGGGTTTGCTACAAGTTATACCGACTACTAACCCTTTACTCTGGTAGCTTGTTGAGATGTAATATTATGAAAAGATTTCACTGTTCTTTCACCTACTTTATCTGTATTTATTGCTAAGCTCTCAATCAATTAACTATCATATTTATTCGGAGGATTCCATAAATATTTCATGTAATAATGGACTAAAAGAATAAGTAACAGCATTATACGTTATGTGACACAAATGAGATGTTTTTAAGAATTACTTAATAATATTCTTAACATTTTATGTAAGTATACGCAACCCAAAACATATTGGATACATATGAAAATCTAGTTTCAAACTAGATTTTCTGTCGAATCAAAATAATGATTAAGAATATGAGAAAAATTGCAAAATAATACCAAATAACAGTGATAGCATTAAACTTTGAATCTATTTTAAAATATAGGCTTAATAAACTAGTCAAAGAACAGTGAAAAAAAACAGATACGTTAATATCTATATTAATGTTTTTAACATTTTGAAGAAATTTTTAGAAACATTTTAAATTCTGTTTAAATTTAAGTTAAAATGATACTTTTTTTATTACTTTTAAATACTCAAGCATTTGGAAAAAAATATGTAATTAGATTTATCAAATACATTTTATAAAGATAGACATGTTGTTTTTAAGCGAATGATAATAGAAACGCATAACAAAATGATATGAAAACTATTTTGCATAGTAAAATTCTTAAAAGCAGCTCAAGCTTACTTTCTGCCAAAAATTTAAAAAAAAAAATATTTATTGATTTCATCTAATTGAGATACTATAATTGTATTTATTCTACTGGATTTAATTCTTAGCAACATTTGTTTACTAGACTGATATTTAAAAGTCTTACTGTTATGTTAGACATGTGAAATATGAGAATTATTTCGACATTTTCACTGATGTTTCTTTGCATGTCTTATGCAAAATTTGCATTTATAAAAGCTAAGAACTCAGAAACTCAGACTTTGAAAAACATCAACAATGTCTCAAATTTCTTATATATATATATATATGAATAAATTATGGAGAAAACTCTTATGAAATGCTTTCTAAGTATTATATTTATGTAATATTTGAATTGATACTTGACTATATATCTAAGCAAATTTGACTTTTTTTGAAATAGCTCATAACTCCTTTTGAAATACAACTCAATAAATAGGATTCACATACAATAGATGAAAATGCACTTTAAACTATTTGTATAGACGAATTGTATTAAGTTATTTGTATTATTGTAAAGACGATACAATAAAGTGTTCATTTTAGGATCAGTTTTATATAATGTAAACAATTCAAGTGCACTGTATTTATTTATCAAGTGCACTGTATTTATTTTAATATTGAAAAATAACTAACCCTACTCGAAAGCAAATCATTAATTATGTTTAATTCATTCTAATACAAGTTAAATTAAATCATATATACAATATATTGGGACAGTTTGAATTAAATTTTGTTTTTTTTTCAGAGTTATTCCTATAAAAAAATGTCAGCACACGATCAAACCCCCTCACTTCGAAATTACCCTTGGCGTTTTAAAACTATGATTGTCATTTTTTTCTTTCAAAAGTAAATTTTAAATTAATTTTTTTCTGTGGTTTATTTAGAAAATTAAATCTGTAAGAATATAAAAATGTATTGAACCTTTCTATTTTATTGATTATTCTATTTCAAGAATATTTAAACTTTAGTGAAAATTATTGGGTGTCTTATAAACATCAATCAAATTTTGAGCTTCCTCATGTTACGAAGTAAATCGAATTTACGAGTCATATACGATTCTGTGGGAAAGCCAAAAAGAAAGAATTAAAACTGTCTTTATAGCAGAAGGAGGGATAGTTTATATAAAAATATATTTGCATTGTGAAAATATTTTTAAAATTTTTATTTCCAACGATATAAATACTTTATTGTACATAATTATTATCTTTATAAATATTATCCATTAATGAGAATAATTCTCGAAATAAATCTTTTACATTCTTAAATAATTGCTATCTAAATAAACTGCAGGAAAGTCTAAATCAAATTAGAATTCAATTTTGGACGACAAAATGGACAATCTCGGTTTTCAGAAGCAAGATGTAATTTCGAATTGTATCTAGCTTCTTAAAACCAAGATTGTCAATTTTATCGTCCAAAATTGAATCCTAAATTGATTTAGACATTTCTGCGGTTTATTTAGAAAACAATTTTATAAGAATATAAGAAGACTGAATCTTTCTATTTTATTGATTCTTCTAGTCCATGAATGCGAGCACTTTCGTAAAAGTTTTCATTGGATGTCTTAAAAACATCAATCGAATTTAGGGCTTCCGCATGTTTCGAAGTGAATCAAATTACGAACCATAGACGATTTCGTGGGAGAGGCAGAAAGAAAGAATAAAAATTTTCTTTGTGGACAGAAAAAGAGAGAGAGATGTACAAAAATATATCAGTATTATGATAATCCTTTATATATTTGGATTCTTTTGTTGATATATATGTTTTAGAATACGAATTAAAGTCCACGATTTATTAATCATACAAGCACTAAATATTAATAAATATAATTTCAGAAAATTATCCGTACATTACTTATAATTAATTTACCGAAGATAAACATTTATAACATTTACAGGAATTTTTTGTGTTATAGATATTTTATTTTCCAATTTTCTGTATTATTTTACTTGAAGTGTTAAACTGAATAATTCTTTTTTTTTGTTTCTCAACCTACAAGAAAATGATGAATTTAATAAGACATTAAATTAAACTTAATCAATTTATTTAACATTAAATTGTAATGGGTAGTGAATTATGTTTTTTTTAACGAATATAGCCTTGTTTCAAAACAATATTTATAACACAATATTTAGTATTTCAATAAATTAGTCGCCTTTCAGTAGCCATTTGCAAGTTATATTGAATTTTCGATGATAGTCAATTATAGTTTTCGATGATAGTCAATTATAGTTTTCGATGATAGTCAATTATAGTTTCGATGATAGTCAATTATAGAATAATAATTATATATTTCAATTATAGTCAAATTTTATATAAAGAAATTTTATTAATATTTTATTAATTCATATGTTGATATGGATTTATTTTACTCTGGATATAAAATTTGCTGTGTATCTCATACATAACAATCACGATCAATAGGCAACTGCTACGATTAATTACACATCACAATTTCTCTATACCACCTTACTCCATTACCTGGATATTGCGTAAAAGTTAACAAGTGTAGCAAAAGTAATTATGTTCCAAGAAGGCTTTGAGGTAGCTAGATTAAAATAAGACATTCAATTCAAACGTTACTTACGACGAATCAGTGATATTGGTCACTTAAAAACAACCACTGCAAATTTACCATATGTAATGACTTTCATTAAAATATATTCATAAAAGTATACTCTATAAAATATGAAATGATAAATGATTTTAATTAATTAACCTTTTTTAAATTAATTTCTCTCCATTAAAAAAACTTACAAGAAACGTGTCATTTAAATTATATAATGTCCATAAATATTTCTATTAAATATCTTTATAGATATTTATTAATTATCTATTATTATTAATTATCAATTATATTAATTATCTGTTATATTAATTTATTAGTTATTAAATATCTTTACACTTTTAGATATTAATAATTTTAGAAAGGTACTAGGTAATAACAAACGGTTTTCCACTAGTGAAAAGAAACTCATAAAGCTTTATTTCCTAATTCATACATTTCAACGTTGCACCACTAGCTGCACAGACATTGACCTTTCGGTATTCAGTTTCTAACCATATTTATTATTAGCATGGTAGCAGCAGCTTAATATAGCTAACATTCTTAAAGTTTTGATGGAAGCATTATTTCGCAGCAGAATGAAAATAACAGATAGAGAGATATATGTGAATTAATCTCTAAACATTTAATATAATTACAATTAATTATAATAAATATTTCTTTAAATTTTCCTTACGCATATTTCCACTCTGATTACTATTCTCTAGTGTTTCGAGTCTAATTACACGTAAATATTTATCAAATAGTTATTAATAAAATCTTAAATTAGGACTATTACTAGGTATGTGTTTCCAGTCAGGAACACAGCAAAACTTCTAAAAAGTAAGAAATAATAATTTTCCAAGCAAAAAGAACATAAATCAAGAAAACTGAATTAGAATAACACAAATGAGGGAAACGGTATTAAATGCTAAGAAAAACGTTCCCGCAATTTTAAAATAAAACAAAAGAAGATTAACAAATTAAGGAAACAAAATGGGCAAACTAAATCATTAATTCAAGTACTTATGAAACCTAATTTAATAACATGCTATTTTTTTTATTTAATATGCGCAATATAATTTTTAATGCTTGCTTAAATTTCATTTTATAAAATTCACGTATTTCTTCTCTTTAGAAAAACAAAATAGAAAACACAGTGTAAAAAGAAATTAAGAGTCTCTCCTACTCTTATATAAATTAAAAATAAAAATATTCTTTTAAATTAGAAAACCAAAGCAGTTCCTAATCCCCTACATTTACGTAATTACTTAAGAGACTTAACTATTTTGATTAAAATCACTTAAAGAGAGAAAATAT
>BMAW01053975.1:0-11789 GCA_019974015.1 Nephila pilipes
CTTTGGTACTTTTAATGTTCCATAAAAGTTTAAATTTTTGTTCAGATTGTGACATTGGGCTATTCGCGGTTTCTCTTCGCTAACCTTGGGGACTTTCAATTGAGATTGATTGCTTTCGCTAAACAACCTTTGCCCAACCAAAAATGAAACGTGATGAAGAACATTAATATATAAAGCAGTTAGGAATGAAGTGAAGCAGTTGGATTGAGAATTATATAAACTCCATCTGAAGGAGTAGAGTATCTGAAGGAGGATCAGAGAGGCGTTGTAGTGAGAGGAGGTGGAATCTAAGTGCTATATTATAGGAAGTTGGATTTACAGATTAGTATTGAGGTGAGGTCCGAGTAGAGATCTCTCGGATTGAGAATTGTTCTAGTATTTTCAGCAGTTGTTCCAGATTCGGAGTTGCAGTTGATAAGAGGTATTGGTAAGAAACTGTTAGATTATTATTGGTGGGTTGAATTAAAGCGTTAGTAAACTTAACCTGGAGCTATTATTGATGTCATAGTAGATATATAAAAATAAATTGTGAAAGTTGTTTTAGTGGTTCTGTAATTATTGGTGTCGTAGTATTTAATATTTAGAATTAGTGATGGCACAAGATAACGCTCGGAACGAACGGGTGTTACAAAGTGTTCTTTTTACTAGAAAATTTTCTTTATCCTAAGCACTTAGATAATGTGGCATTGCATTTCGTTAGGGACAACGAGGATTTATGAAACATCAAAAATTTGTATAGGATATTGATAAAAACAATTATTTTCCTAAGGTCCGTTTGAAGGAGATATCTGATACAAATTCACGTGGACTGCATTCCTGAGCTTCATTGATTTTTTGCTATATTGAATCAGTAAATTCATTAGTTAAAGCTTGAATCCTGCTCAAAATGACAACATAGGCCATTTGTGATCCGAAACGAGGCAAGATAGCGTAATCATAGTTCTGCAATGCTAGGAACAAAAACGCAATTTGTGTATTCAGATAATTTTTGCTCATGGGCTTAGTAAATGTGGCATAATATAACACTATTGGAAGCAGTCATAAAAAATTCATTCATCTGAGTTTATTTTTAAAAGGTTGCAATATTAAATAGGAAATAAAAAGACAATATGATAATTTGTATCATTAAGATATAAGAATTTTAACATAATATAATCTCATGAATATATAACAATTTTTTTGAACTCTACAAAACTAAAAATATTTAAACATAATAGGGGCTTCGAAATTTTCGAAAAGGCAACACTTTTGTTCTTCCGTTTTTTTATATTTCGTTTTCTGAAAGCATTGTATTTAAAATGACAAAAACATATAACACAAAAAAGCTTTTGTTTATAATAAATGGAAATTTTTTCTTAAGCATGTATCTTAAAGAAAATTTAGGAATGCTTTACAAAATTAAATGCTTTTAGAAAAAAGTTAGAAATATTTAGTTGCAATTAAAATGAGAATTTAATTACATTTAAAGAAAGGAATTGCAATTTAAGATTTTTTTCTTTTATGTTTTCTGGTATTTTTTTTCTACACTAAAAATAGTTTTTTTCCCTCAATGAATATTTCGATGCTGAAGATTATGTTCTTTAAGCTTATTTTCTTTGTATTTAAATAAAAATAAATTACAACATTTTAACTTATTACAGATTTGTAAGTGAAACTACATTTAAAAAAATTTTAACTTTGGTAGAAAGTTTTTTTTTTTTTTTTCAAATTTTTGCGCGTCTATGATAAGTAGCTGAATAAAAAGTTATTTTTGTAGATGTAGACTATGACACAAATAAATATACATATATTCTGTAAACTTATATAAATTTAAAGTAAATTTCAAAATGATTTTATATTTCAAAGGAAACGATTTTAAAGTATATAAGATTCATATATTCAAATCCAATATTCAGATTACAATTAGTATTGTTTTATTTTGGGAAATTAAACGCAATGGAAGGAATGAAAAACATACAGTGTTAACATATTTAATAAATGGCTTATATTTACAATTTTGAAACGTACCTCAAATCACTAAAGTACAACTATTTTTCACGTTTGTTTTGACTCTGAAAGAAAGCTAATAAAAATTATTACAAAGTATAGAGAACTTGTACATAGTGGTTAAATTTTATTTTTTTCTATATAATTTAGATTTATAATTTCTCTAAAATAGTTCAAATCATAACATTCCTGAAAGTACGAATTCAATTTAATCTATCTTACAAAATAATCCGCAACTCTTAAATAGAAATAAATCTGTCATCTGAAATAAAAACAAGTAATTCTGTTGAAAATAAATTTTAAATTATTAGTAAAGTTTTTTAAACACACACACATATATATATATATATATATGTGTGTGTGTGTGTGTGTTAATTATTAATGTGTGAGTTAATTATTTCAATTACATCTGTATGTATATATATATATATACAGATGTAATTGAAATAATCAACTAAAATTAGCACGGGAGCAAGGATTAGAAATATTTTAACAATTACAAAGAAAACTTACAGAAATACTTTTTTTTCACTTTATAAATAAGATATATATACAGAACTTATTTCAAAAATTAAAAGAAATGCTGAAATTTATTATTTTCATAATTATTAAATATTCAGTAATTTAAAAGATAGTTATTATCAATAAAAATTATATAAATTATCTCCAGTAAATCAAATATATTTTAATCGTTACTAAAACAATTTACATTAAATGTAAATGCTCTTCCATCTACTTAATTCTAAACTCCACCTTAACAATTAGGTTTGCTCCAGACCATGCTTCCTCTCATTTATGTTATTATTTTAAGGCATCAAAAAATTTTTTAAATGAGAGAAGTTTGCGAAGTCTAATTGAAGACTATAATGAAAGTTGAAAACAATTTTAACAATATTCTTGCCAAACTGTTTATTGGCAGCGTGAAAATTCTGGCAATGGATCAAACGTGTGAATCACATGCTTCTGAAGAATTATTTTTCCAAATACTTTTTTGAGCGGCTGCCAATTAATTTTTGATATAATCCTACTTTTTCAGCAAAGAAAGATTGATTTTTTAATGAGAGCTTCTTTCTTGTGATAAATATCGAATTCTTTTTTTTAACGATTGTTAAGAATAGCTAACAATATGTGATAATTTTTTTATTAGAAAAATAGAAAATAACTTTTCTTAAAAGAAACTATTGGAAATAGCTCTTCAAAACTGCTTTTAAGTTCCATGTAAGTTATGTAAGTTTGTAACTAAATGTCTTTTTTATTAATATTAATTGACGACTTGACACAATAATAGTCTGTCAAGTATCTTTAACTAGTTAACTTGTTTATTCAGGATCAGAATAAGTTATATCAAGTTGCAGACTGTTATAAGCTCGGCTATTCCAGAATTAATCACCAAATCTGTCCTCAGTCAATAATTATATTATAGTAAAAAATATTATATAAACAAAGATATATTTAAATAGAGATCAACAAACCAATTGTAATATCATTTGTGAAGAAAAGAACCTCGCAACATCAAAAAAATAAAAAGAATATAAAAAAAATACGAGAAATTAAACAAAATTCTTAAGACAAGCAGTTAAAAGAAATACCACACATACAATATATATATATATAAGGTAAATAATGTAAAAGCCTACTAAGATTAGAGCAACACTGAACACTGTGAACAAACATGGCTCACATATGTCCTACCCTAAAAACAAAATGATTAACCTAAAGTTTGCCACTTTATCTGCAAAATAGTGATAGAACTAAATGAAAATTAGACATTTCATACATATTTATTGTATATTGCAAAAATGGCTGCTGTAGCCTAGTGGTCGTGGAAACGGATTCGTGGCTGGCGATTTTCTTCGAGCCATAGGTGCGAGACTCGATGACACTAAGAATCAAAGTGTAGCTGGGGATGATGAACGTCAAATCTGTCGACACTAAAAGTCCATCCAGTGGCGTGGTGTGGAAGTTTGAAGAAAGAGCGAAAGCTCAGGTGTCATCCTCGTCCCTTGACCGAGGCTGAAAATTACGAGCCCGCGTGTTACTTTTAGTGCGACGTTAATAAAACTAACCAAACCAAACGAATATTAAAAATTTTAAATCCTACTCAAAAAGCAAAAATAAAAAAAAATATTATTCAAAAAAATAAACACTTCATAATAAAAATCTTGATTTAAAAACAACAATTTTTAGAAAAAAATATTTATAAACAAAGAAAGAAAAGTTTTATACAAATTATACACTAAGAAATTAGTGCTTTTGTATTTTTAATTGTATATATATAAAGGGGATATATATATGTAGCAGGAGCATACAGAATATATTTGATACCATTAGAAATGTACTAGCACCATTTTTTTATGTTTTATGGGATGTATTTTTATACATAAATTTGCTATTCATTTTTGGATATAGAAATCCTCTTAGAGATAAAATTTGCAATGTTCTTAAAATATCTAATGACATAAATTGTGCTATACAGTTGACCTCTAGCTATGTTTAATATTATCTGTATTTCTCTCCCAGCATATTACATATTCTGATCTATAGCCACAATAGTCAGAAGCACTAGATACATTTCAAAGGCTTAATATTATGGTAACGGGCCAAACGTATTACAATTTATCATTGTTACGACTACAAAGGAACAACTCTAAATCATTTTGTTCTACTATGACTTTGGGTGAAGTTCATGAGATTATAAACTGTTATTTCAGATCGTGATTTTACAAGAAATGCTTTGCTTAGCAAATTTCAGCTAGTCCTTTTGAGAAATAAGTTAGTGTTGTTGGTTATAATATCTGACACTGAATCCTATTGGGATATATGTACCAAATATAAAAGGTTAGTGTGGAATAGATATTCTTAGTAGTTTACCAAGTTTTTTTTTTCTGATTGAAAAGGTGTGAGTTGATGTGAATATTATGTTTCAATACCACTGTTTGAATTTTTTTAAGTGCATTTCAAAAAATTCAGATTTACTTATATATTATATTGGATTAAAATCATGTAATGCAAATGTGTTGAAAATAAATTTTTTATTAGTTTATCTTTGAATATTTTAAGTAGACGATTTTATAAAAAGAAAACTTTAATAAAAACTAAGCCTTAATATTATTTTATTTCAAAACAGATGCAATGCATTTATTTTTTAAAATATACTGAGCATAACATTCAAATTCATTATAATTGTTATGTTAAGAACTGCACTTGATTTAAAATGAGAAAAGTATATTTTTCTCTAAACATAATATAATTACATACTTCTATAAGTAACTGTTATACGCAAGGAAATTAAACATAAAATTATTTTTTTTTTTACTTTTGACAGGGACACACTAGTTTCACTAGTTTCATCTATAAGTAACTGTTATACGCAAGGAAATTAAACATAAAATTATTTTTTTTTTACTTTTGACAGGGACACACTAGTTTCACTAGTTTCATCTATAAGTAACTGTTATACGCAAGGAAATTAAACATAAAATTATTATTTTTTTATTTTTGACAGGGACACACTAGTTTCACTAGTTTCATCTATAAGTAACTGTTATACGCAAGGAAATTAAACATAAAATTATTTTTTTTTATTTTTGACAGGGACACACTAGTTTCACGGCCCCAAGGAAATGGAATTTCTGAAACACAAAAATACATTACTCACCGTTAGTAATAATCTGCATTCTCTCTTGTCAATCATTCACTCTAAATCCAATTTTTGCTACGAAATTGCAGTCGAAAAATCTATGACACATTGATTGGTAAGACCAGATACCATTTTAATCAAATACTGTCATTCAAACTGGGCATTACTATTCAAAAAGTGGGCACAATACCCTCAACTAACCGTACAGTTACAGGAAGCAAAAAAAAAAAAAAGCTAAGCAAAACAATTTTACAGTTAGCAGAGCGCCATCTGTAGAAACTTCCACTACAGGGACATCTGGTCATTACCTTCTCTCTAGGAAAGCAGTAAATATTTTTGAATAATTATTACATTACGATGTTTTTCATACATTCTGATCCCCTTAACGTGTGGTATTCAGGGTCTATAGTTATTAAACTACGGGCTAAGGGAATTGCAAGTTAATATTACAGGCGATAATTTAAAGAGTAACTGATTAATCCCCCAAAAATAAATTTATGATTCTTATATTATTTTTACAATGTATTAGTTAATTGTGTGTTACAAAAAGATACATTCATCATCAAACAATTTGTACGTAGATTGAATAGTCAGTTTGAAATGATATTTGAATGTAACTTAGTACTCACCAACGCCAAGAAATGAATAAAACTAAGCGTGGGTATGACAGAGTGTTCCGGTCAAAATACAAAAACATTACAATTATCAATAAGATGTGTAACTGTCATTTCTATGATACTCTGCCACACATGTCGTAGCATTGAGACGTAGATGCTCCAAAAAGTGACTTGACTTAAACCATACCAAATAAATTAAAATTCGGCTTCTATCTTCCAAGTTCTGTGGTAGCGGTGTAATAAAAACAAAAGGTTTTATAGTATTCTATATATTTTCTATGAGAGATGATTTGGATAGGCGGATTCATAGTTTAAATTGTTGCGAGGTAAACTATTGAAAGGGCTGCAATATATACACAGCATGTTGAAAAAAGACGACTGGAAAGGTCTTGCACAAAATGAATAGTCACAAGTCGAAGTATTGCACTAACGAACCTTTGGGTCGTCAAAATGGCTCTAAGGAAGACCCGGAATCCGAGCAATACCATTACACCATACAGAATGTTTGACGAGTGACAAAAAATTGTCCATCATGGCGCTAAGTTTCCTGACCCAGTGGAAAAGACAAAAGTAGGATTCATCACTAAAAATGACCCGTGGCTAATAACTTTTTATAACACATATATTTAAGTATCTATAAGATATTTCAAGACTCTATATTGAACAGAAAAGAAGCCTTAGGGATTAGAAAACTCTTAGATCTTCAAAAATAAAAGTTTGAAAAAAATGCATTTAAAGTTTGTAAACGCATAAAACAAAAACTAGTAATGCTTGCAAAGCTCTAATTTTTAACACAATATTTTACTTCTTATATAATATATGAAAATATTACATTAATTAAATATGATTGGAAATATTTTTACTTATTCAAAGTACGTTTTTGTTAAATATCGATATAGCATTGGATATGATGACAGCTTATTCAGCTTAAACTTAACATAATAATTTCACAAAAGTCTTAAGACACAATACACTTATAAAAAGTAATAGTTATATAAATAAAAGTCTTTAAAAAGTTAAAAACTACCAGTTTTGTACATAGCACCTAATTTTTTCTCAATTTTAAGTCGACGAAATTTAGCAAGTTTTTTTTTTCTTTTTCTTTTTTTTTTTTTTTTTTTTTTGCTGCGCGACTTTTTGCAGATTTTATTTATTTCCTTTCTGAAATAGGTTGTCCTATAATCAGTAAAGTACGTTAAATGTCCTGATGACAAACTTGTTTTTAGGCAATTAGCATCCTGAAATGTTTTTAGAGCTTTTAATGCTCCAACATTAAATTCAGAAATTGCACTCCTCACGGCAATCAACACACGACTCTTAGAAGCTATATTTTTATTGTAACATTTGTTCCATATCATCGAATGTAATGCTTCATTAAAATTTTGTGTCAAACCTTTGAATCACCTGATTACTAATTCTCTTGATGCTAATCGCTGATAAATCGGCAAGATTTTGGGCAAATTTTCTTCACTGATTGGTGTTTTTACCCAATCTTTGTGAAAATCTGGTTTCTTTCACGTGCTAATGATGACTAGTAAGAACACCAAGAGTCTATACCAAAAGGGCACTTTTTATGTTGTGGCTTCTGGTTTGTAGATATGCAATGAAATAGGGTAGCATAAATTGCAGTTTTCATTGCCTCTACGTCACCTTTATTTTTGCGTATAGCATTAGTGTAGTATCTAGTTAATTTTTTTTACTGTCTCTTCTTTCAAACTACCGTGTTTCTTTCCTCTCAGAGTTACACCTTTCACTCGCCAATTTTTTACTGTCTACATCAAAGCTGTTCCCAATATTTTGCTCACATGGTTGAAGCATTCTTCTTTTTTAATTTGAATCACACTTCCGTACACATTCCATTCTATTAATTCTAAGAAAGCCTTAGAATCTCCATCAGAGAGCATGGTTGTGTACCGGAAGTCAATGCTCTAAGATCTTTCCCATAAGTTCACAGCGGCATTAACTTCCATTGCACCAGATGAACCGACATGTTTAGCGCTACAAAAATCCTGATGTACTTAGTACCAAATACGAAATTCAGCACAGTCTCCTCCAAGCTCAATTTTAGACAGTTCATATTCTCCACACCGCTTTGACAATACTTCGTAGTCTATCACAAAGCCAGTCAGCAAGTCGATAACACATCCTATTCCGATGTTTGACGTATGTCCTCTAGTCAAATAGCTTCCATCATATGACACTCCAATATCGACAATATCTTTATCATTCCTTGAGCCATACGCCTCTCTGACATCTTTACGAATATCAAGCAACAGCTGATTTGACCTAACGAGATGTCCATTCAGAACTTTTGCCTTGTAGGAATTGAAAGTTTTACTAGACACTATATTTAAATTCATGTGCATGCAGAATTTTTCCAACGCCGAGTAGACAATTTCGAAACTTAACATATCTTGCATTAATCTCATATTTACATCAAATGGAACATTAAAAAATTGATGCTTACTAATATTTGATTTTTGATGTAATTTAGTATCAACCAACTGTTTTGAAGAGCATTTTTCTCTTTGGGTTTGGTCACAATTAACACATACAACATTCATTTTATATACAAATACATTTCTTTGACAAAGCAAAGTTTTAAAGATGTGCTATGACAAATGTTACATAAACAATCAGTAAACAAATTATTTAAACATTCAATATCCACTATAGTGTAATTTGGAGCATCTCTGAAATATTTACATTTATGTGAAGCACTCGTATTCAAAGCATTTGTATTCTGAAGTCTTGTAGTTATATCAGCTAAAGGCTAGTTTTTAGAATTGTCATTTTCAGCAGTACTCCATCTCTTAGAAATATTACTTCTCTTCGCAAGCTGTGAAAGTTTTGTCCGTGGAATTTTCTCAACAGAAAAAACTTAACTTAAACAAAGTAAAAAAGCTTTTAAGTTATATAAATTATATGCAGAATAAGTATTGGTCTTGAGAAAAAAAAGAACTTTTATTTTATCAGTTTTAGCTAAGTAACTATAAGCACACCAAAAACTCAAAATATAAACCAAAAGAAAGGATTTTAGTAATGAAATTTGAAGTTAAAAACCACTACTCTGCAAGTATTGATTTTATTAAGAAAATATTAGTAATTAATTAAATTTAAGATCGGAAAAATGCTTTAAAATGAAACCGAAACTAACCACGCCCACTCAGCTGTCAAATATAGTGACTGACAATACTCAGAAAACTTCAAATATCTTAAAAACTAATTGGTTATCAGATCTAAGATGTGGGGGCCCGATTCTCAATCGTATGGGCTACAGGAAAATGGAAAAACAAATTTCGATAAATTTGCCATTTGTAGGGTGCTGTGTAGCATTAAATGTGAATGGATTCCTTATTAATGCTTCGTTATTCTTGAAAAAAGGAAAACACTCCTTAAAATGATTTCCAGATTAAGAAAATGTTCCTTCACAATTACTGAATTCTGATCTAGCATTGAACTTAAAATATACTTATTCTGAAATCCCACACAATGTGACCACAATTTGAGATTTCTTTGCAAAAATATAATATTCTCTTGAATTTTAAAAACAGTAACAGTTTTTTTTTTTTTTTTTTTTTTTTTTTTTTCTTTTGTAAGATCAAATTTAAATTTTACAAAACATTTAAAATATGACAATAATATTCCACAACGCTTTGCAAGTTATGATATCATGAAGCATTGGACTTTCGATCTGGAAATTGTTTTTCGTGATGTGATCTCTACCCCTAGTACAAATCCTGTATTAAAGAACTAACTTGATGTTCTTTTAATGCATAAAAAAATTAATTTTTAGCTTTTAACTAAAATGTAAAACAAAAATTAGGAATAAGCTCATTAAATGATTTATCCTCATTAAATCAACCCACATGAAATTATTTTTTGCATAAAATACATCCGGTCTGCATAGTCAAAAAGGAATTTTTTTTTAAAAAAATAGGATCACTTTTTAAAATACTGTCAATTTTTTACGGAGTGAATAGAATGAAGCTCAAAACGAAATAGCTTGTTTTCTCGAATAAAAACAAGTAAGAAGAAAAGTAGTTATTTGATAAAAATCTTCAAAAAATAGCAATTTTCTTTCTTAAATACATATTTATGAAGAAGCAGTATATTATTGTTTAATTCGAAAAATTTAATAATGCATTACATACGTATTTTATCTGATGAGAAATATTTTTCCATTCATATAATGTATCAATATATATTCAATTTTAATTAATTTCATTATTATATTTAAAATTCATTATTATGACTGAATTCATGTTTTTTGATTGCCTGATAATACACCTTAATTAAAATAATTTTAAATGACATAAATAATATGGTTACATCCCTACCCAAACTGGCATCCTAATTTTACATTCACAAATAATTGGACGAGATAGACTTTTTTTATGCAGATATTTAAGTAGTTGTTTTTATATATTTTTTTTAAATTAGTTAACTCTCAAAATAATTATCAATTATGTTTAAGTTTGCGAATAATCCAATATGAAAACATCACCTTAATGTAATTATCTGCGAAAAACAACTACGGGGTTATTGTAAAATGTAATTATTACTAAGAAATAACTGCTATATAAGAATAAAATTTATTATATATATATTGTTTCTCATGTACGTAAGTTGCACATTACATCTATAAAGAATGGTTTCCTTAGTTTCAGGAAGCTGTAGATTGAAGTGATCCGCAATAGGAAAAAAGTAGATTTCAATCTTCTGAACTCTACAATTGGAGCATTAGGATATTCGCGTGTTTCAGTAATTTAACCTTGAAAACCTTTTGGAACTTAAATGACATAAAATAAGCCCTTGTCTCATTAAAATGAAACGTGATTTACAAAAAAAAAATAGTAATGCAGTAAATGTAATGAATTTATTAGTGGATCGAGTGGTATATAAGCGAATTAGAATTTAAAGTGAAGGATAATCGTTGATAGTTAACAGTCGATACAAACTACTTGTATGTTAGAAATTGATGGAATTCGTCATAGCTGATTTTCAATCATTTAAATCTGATAGAAGTTATTTTCGGTGAGTGGAAGTTGTAAAATGTGTTCAAATCTTCAGTAATTGAGAAGTATCTCATTAGGTACGGACGAGTTAGTAAGCTATAACTTTATTGTTTAGTTCTAATTTAAGACTCACACGCGTTGTGGACAAATAATCAAATAGGGAGAGCTACTAAAAATATTAATATACTATTTTAGTTCCTTATTGGGGTCACTTCATTAAATTATGAACTTATTGTTCCAACAGTACTGTTTAAATTATTAGCAATATCAACAGAAATTAATAGCCGATCGACATTATATAGTGACAGCCTTCGAAAAGTCAGGGAATGCTTAGAGAAAAGCTTAAGGCTTCCGTCTACCCACCATTTTGATTTCGTGGACGTAATGTTAATCCTATGGAATTTTGACTTTAATTCTCACATCTTTATTATTTGATCTATTTGAATGCAATAAAGTGCATTTGAAAGAGCAAAAAATAATGAATGCTTCTGTGGAATTACTTTTTTCCTAAGATTTTTAAAAATATTT
>BMAW01053975.1:21789-68434 GCA_019974015.1 Nephila pilipes
ATATGTATATATATACTGAAAATTTATGAAAGAATAATTTAAAATATTTAAAAAGACAAAAATCCAGAAAGAAATGTATCAATGAAAGAAAAATAAATGAAAATATGGAACCCAGCAAGTCAAAAAGCAATATCGGGCTGAGGACCAATTAAGCGGGGTTAAACTAGTTTAATGGTACAAACCTTCCCCCTTTGTGACTTGGTAGGCTGAATTGGGAAATCCAAATTACAAAAGAGTTCAATGATTAAGAGATGCAAAAAAGTTCAGCGATAAAATCTACAAAAATAAAATCTATAATTCTAAAAATTACCAACAAATCAAAATATAAAAATTACTTACAAAAATTCAAAGAAATGATGATTCAAATATGTGAGTAGTAGGACGGAATTTTCTTTAAGCTTCAAGATGGATATCACATACTCAAAATGAAAAAAAAATATAACACGTCATCACCATATAAATTAAAAAAAGATTTAAAACATTGTTTGATTGGTAATAAAGTGTAAAAGGAGGCAAACTATTGGTAGGTAATAAGTTGTATGGTAAAGGAGTATAACGGTCCAGAGAGTAAAAATGTAAGCTGTGTAAATGTAAATAAATAAATAAATTTTTCACGGCTAGACCACTTACAAGCCGACTTTGTGGACCTATTGTTGTGTGGTGGATTTGAAATTGCATCACGATTCGCAAAGATGTTTAATATATTTGTGATGTATATAAGTATTTAAGAAATTTATTGGATAATCATGATCCAAACAGTTGTTGAAGAATTTTTTAATGTTATTAAACTTGTCTATTTTATGTGTGGTTAATTTGTTATTACGTAATAAAAAGTTTAATAAAATATTCCTTTAAATAGATCTGTGTAGATTACCGTTCCAAAAAGGAATTTTGATTACATGGAATTTGAATCTTTCTCTTTTATCATAAATATTACTAATTAGTCTATTGTCAACAATTTGCAAATCAAGATCTAGAGATTCCACTGTAAATATGTTGTATCTGAGGTTTCATACTTAGAATTTAGAAAATCTGTCTGCGACAGTTCCTCTAGAGAGAGGACCGAATCAATCTCGTGTTCAACGTTTTGGGGTGATGAGTAATGGATGTGGTTTAGAGCGGAAGCGTTGAGAAAGTTAGAGGATTGAGACACAGGTACATTGTCATTAGTATCAACATATGATTAGAACTCAGAAATACGTCATTTAGGTTCTGATATCTATATGAGGCTTTTAAGCTACATTAAATTCTAAATAACTTCCTCTGAAGGAAATTAAAGATTCGTTATGACAATTGCAAAATGCAAGAAACTAAGGTCACTTTTAAAATATTTGTATGATAAATAAATTGAACTATTCTTGAATTCGAAAAAATTGTTTTAAGTCTTTAGGAACTTTTTATAAAGCTACTTTCCTTAAGACAAGCGCTTATATATGGTCATGTTCATCTAAAAAATAGATAATCACCCCAAAATCTGACTCCAAAAGACAAATGAAATTTACTTTTAGACTTCTACAACTCCACATAATTACTTTCATTTTTTCCATATATTCACATTTATAAAAAAACTTCTAAGATTACCACTTTTCTTACAAATGTCTGCCCTTAACGAGCCGTATAAGCACACTCTCCACCTCCAGCACTTTCAAAACAACCAAAGCAGCTAATAGAGCAACTCCCCTCCGCTTACCGCAAGTCAATGGTAAGACAGCCAACCAGCAACGGCTTCTACCTAGCATGTTGCCCTCCAGACTCAATTCTCATAGAACTCCCCATTAATCAATCTGAACTCTTTATCTTACTACATTTATAGAAAGCATGAACTTCCATCACAGCTGAGTCAATGACAAAAATTGTACTTACACGAGTCTTAAGGCCGCTCTGCTGTCTGTATGCTCTATTAAATTTAAATGTTCAAAAATAGATTATCACGTATTTGTATGTATGGGTTATAAGAAATACCGATTACTGTAATGAAATTTGAAAGATATTTGCATTTGAGATTTAAATTGACTCGGAGTTCTTGCAGCTTAGCTTACAAAATTATCTATCTATCTATCTATCTATCTATCTATACATACATATATGTTATACATATACATATATACACACACACACACACACTCATATATATATATATATATATATATATATATATATATATATATATATATATATATATATATATATATACATATATATATATATATAGATTTATGTATAAACTTTTTCCCTTCGAAAATTTACTTGACGTTACACGATATCCTTTTTCAAGAAACTTTTTTTGGAAATAGTAATACTGAAAAAAATTAAGGTTTTTTTTAAAGATTATATATTATTATTATGATTTATAAAAAACATCACACAGTTTGTTAAGCCATTACTTTAAAATATAAAAAAAAAAGTTAAAAAATTTCAATTTCTTAAAACTTTTTTAAGAAAAATATTCTGTTTTTTTAAAAAAATTTGTTTTATTTCAAATGATTTATGTTTCTTGGATTATTGGGAACAATATATAGTACGGAATTGAAAATTTGACTCTTTGCTGTATTTTAATAATTAGTTTTGTTGCTAAATCTGAAAAAATCATGAAATTACTAAGATATTAACTAAGATATTTTTTTAAAAAAATAATAACTAGAATTCTCAATCTTAAGTCGATACTAACCTATATAATAAATATATTTGAAATTATCTAAAAAACTTTAAGGACTCTATTTTGAATAGAAAAAAAGTCTTTGGGAATAGAAATACTTACATTTTCAAAAATAAATGCCGGAGAAAAACACATTTAAAGTTCGTAAGGGCTTAAAACAAAACTAATATTGCTTGTAGAGTCTTAATTTTTTTATATGTTGTTTTTGAACTTATAAAATGCATCAAAATACCATTTTTTAAAAAAGAACTAAATGTATTTTTTCTTATACAAAATAGATTTTAATAAAATATAGCTAACATTGGATATGACAACAACATATTATTCAGCTTAATTTAAGATTAAGCTAAATAATTAATATTACATTGAGAAAAATAAATATAGAATTAAGAATAATTAATGTTGCTTAATATTTTCACAAACATTTTTAACCCAATGCATTTATACAAAATAATAAATTTAATAATAATAATGCAAATTAAAATTACGAACCATAAGTTTTGTACATAACACATAATTGTTTTCAGTTTTAAATCGGAATAATATACCAATTTTGAGTTTTTAATCTGCGAATTTTTAACTTACTGATTTTCTTAATATTTTCTACAATTATTGAAATTAGCTAGATGTTTTCATAATGAACTAGTTGCAAGGCAGTTAAAATCTTGAACAATTCTAGGGTTTTTAACGATCCAAGGTTAATCCGAGAAATTGCACCCAACACAACAATCAATTCATGTTAACAAAAGCAACATTTTCTGCGGAGCATTTGCTCCAAATCATTGAATGTAATGCTTCATTGGAAGTTTAAATCAAATTAACGACACGCCTGCTCAACACTTGAGTAGATACCAATTGTTAGTAACTCCACAAGATTTTGGTCAGGCGATCTTCAGTGATTGGAATTTGTATCTAATTCTTTATCTATTTTTATCTTTCCCCGAGCCTGTACTGACTATTAGAAACACAAAGAATCTACAATAGAAGGGTACTTTTTATTTTGCGGCTTCTGATATTTATATGAATTGATAGAAGTTCCGTCACCGATAGCTCCCATATTGTTTCTAGTACGGAATTAATAAAATCAAACCTAACAAATCTGATCCATAGATATGTAATGGAATTGTGTAGCATAAATTGCTGTTCTCGTAGTTTCTATATCGCCTTAAGTTTTACGTATCGCATTAGTGTAATACCTAATTAGTTTTTTATCGTCTCTTCCTTCAAATTACCATGCTCCTTTCCTCCCAATGTTACTCCTTTTATCCGCCAATCTTTCACTGACTATTCCAAAGGTGTTCCCAACATTTACTGGTATGGTTGATACATTATTCTTTTTTAATTTCAACCTCAGTTCTATAAACATTTTTTTTAATTCTTTGAACTTCCTAGAATCCCCCTCAGAGAGGAAATATGTGTATCTGAAACCAATGATCTCGCATCCTTCCAGCAATTTCACTGCGGAATTTACATCCATTGAACCAGATGATCCGAAATGTGACGAGCTACAAACCTTTTGATGGCTTTCATATAAAATACTGAATTTAGGCTTTCTCCAAGGGAAGTTTAGTTTGCTGGTGGTCCTCATACTTCATAGTCTATCACAAAGCTAGTCGGAAGGTCTATAACACATTTTATTCGAACGTTTGACATATATGGCCTCACGTTAACCAACTTCCATCATATAACATTCCGGTATCGACAGTATCATTGTCGTTCCTTGAATTCTATGTCTCTTTGAAATTTTTAAGATTATCAAGCAACATTTGATTGCCGCAAAAAGATGACCGTTTAAAATTTTTGCCTTGTAGAAATTAAAAGCTGTACTAGATATTATATATAAATTCATCAGCATGCAGCATTTCTCCCATGCTGAATAGCGGAGTCCAAAATTCAATATCCCTTGCACTACGGTCAATTTTTTTATATCAAATGGTGCATTAGAAGATTTATTCTTGTTAATAACACGATATTTGAGGCATTTTCGCATCAATCAACAGTATTAAAAAACATGTTTCACTTTTTGTTTATTCATAATTGACACATACAACATTAAATTTACATGCAAATTATTTTTTTCAATACAGATTTATAAAGATGCACTATGACAAGAGTTGAATAGGTATATATAATCTGCAAATAAAGTATTTAAGTTTTCAGTATTCCCTATTATGTAGTTTGGTACGCATGTGTATCTTCAGCTTTATCTGAAATACTTGCATTCCGAAAAATTAGATTCTGAAGTCTCATAGCAGAGGTCTTCCATCAGCAGAAGACAGATTTTCAGAAATCTGATTTACACTTAAGTTCCATCTCTTCGAAAAGTTATAATTCTTAGCTACTCGTGAAAGTATTGACCGCGATCTTTCCTCAACAGAGAAAAACAAAACGAAAAGCTTTTAAGAAATATTTTTTTTGTGTAAAAAAGTAATGGTCTGGAAAAAGACCTTTTTATTAATCTAAATTTAGTAAATATGAGAACTCATAATAAAGCAGAACTTAAACAATCGGAAAGAATTTAGAAGTAAAAGTTTACGTTAGCAACTATTTCATTGAATGGATTTATGCAAAAATATTTTTAATTCATTTACTTCAAGAAAGAAAAAAGAGTTTGAAAATGAAATCGAAATTAACCATGACCTCTCATTTGTCTAATTGTGAGGCTGATATCTCTCAGAAAATATACAATATCTTAAAAAGTAATATGATATTGGTTTTGAAATTTAGGTCCAAAAGTTTTCCAATCTTATGAGCTACAGAAAAATGCAAAAGAGCCCAATTATTTTTGATATTGCTGTTTCGTGGAGTCGTGAGCTCTTGTTAGTGGTATGACTAAACAACGAGGTGGCAATACTTCAGATCTGAAGTTTCAAATGTTTGCCTTATCTTAGTGTGAAATATTAGAGGGAGGTGCTAGTTCTCTCTAGTCATTTGACTGGGGTTCAAAGGTGCTAGATTCGTCGCCAATAGCCTTCGTGTTTCCTTTAGAGAAGACGATAAACAATCAATCCATCAAAAATCATACTAATTCAGGAAATCAAACTGAATAATTACAATTTTGCAGTTATCTGATAATCAGAATCAATAAGAAAATATAATTTTTTATGTGTCTTTAAATGTTTGTGCGACTAAAATAGCAGTATCCAATTCAAAATAGTATAACTAGAACCATTCAAGTATAATTTTATGAAATACGACTAAATTAAATTACGCTAAATTTGAGATATGAAATCAGATACGGGAAAAAAATGGTTTCCATAAAGGAAAAGTTTTACTTATAGAAGCTAATTAATCATGTTTGTTAAGTTAATGAAATGAATTCGATATTATCATAATGTATTTGTCTTAATCGTTAATACTAATATCAGTTTTATCTACCTCTGATTAAAACGTAAAACATAAGTTGAAGTGTTCATTTTCTTAAACGTCTGTACCTGTAATATAGAGAAAATTCAGAAGGAATTGCTAAAAATATAAGCAAAATGTTTTTTTTTTTTTTTTTTTTTTTTTTTTAAAAAAGATCCTTCAAATGAAACGAAGAAGTAAAGTTTAAGTTTTTTAAAAAAAGTTTTACAAAGTCTTGTACGCCTAACAAATATTGACATTATGGCCTTGCCAAACAAGAGAATATTAGCTCACCGAATTATAGGGATACGTCCATATGGGCAATCAATTTCCGTAAATTGTCCATAGAGGGTAGAAAAATTTCTTGGAAAAATTTTCCTCGAGTTGTTTTTTATCACTGAAAGTTTTAATTTGAAATTGACTTTTACAATTGCATATAATGATGACTTTCCTCTTCCATGCTGGTATCCATACAGGAAACATCCTGGGAAGTTATAAAGATTACTGTTCAGTTGATTAACAATTCAAGGTCAACAAGGAGTTCACTTGCTGAGTGGAAATTTCTATTTCACTCAATACTCTTGATGCTTATTGAACACAATGAAAGGATTTCTTTCTTTTTCTGAGCCCCATTATTAAATTTTTTTTACAAAACGTGAAATTCCGGTTTTTTCCTTACAACAAAAAAGTTTCATTGAAAAAATATGACATCTGCAGTGAAAAAAATATTTTTTTCGATAATTTTTAATCATGTTGAGCAATTTATTAACCCATAAATATACAAATTGAGTACTCTTTGTTAGCATTGTTATCAATTTTATAAACCTGAGTTAAGAATTTCAAAAACCATCAAGATTCTATTGCCTTGTACGAAGATCTATAAATATACGTTGAAAACGCATAGAGTTTTGAATGAAAATGAAAAGCCTTACGGATCAATTTCTAAACGAGCCTAATAGGCTTGCTCATTATTTCGGTATTCTTAATTTCAGTAAAATAAATACAAATCTACAATACACGTACATACACACACACACACACACACACACACACACATATATATATATATATATATATATGTGTGTGTGTGTGTGTACATGTATGAGTGTTTTATGCGTAATAAAGCCTCATAATCACATACTTTTCTTCTTATTGATTTTCTCTTTTTCAACATGCTTTATTTTAACACCAACCTAATTTACCCACAAACATTAATGCTCTAAAAAACTGTAGCTGTTACCTTCTTTTTGCAAAATCGCGCTTTGGGAGAAAATATCACAAGATTCATATACTTGCAAGCTCAATAGAATTCCCGGACTTCCCCACTTTTCCCAGAATTTAATCTTGCACTAGCCACTGATTGATTCATTTTGCCTTTTCTCATGCTTTCTGACTGTGTATTATTTTTGCTACCCTGTGCTTTTTTGTGATGTCTCACCACCATAGAATATGTGCATCTTGATAAAGCTGTCCCCGACTTTTAAGTAAAATAAATCTTTATGGAGAAAGGATCAACATTGTTTGCTTCGACTATTCAATCTGAATATGAATGGAGTTCGTGACTCCATTGTATATATATATATATATATATATATATATATATATATATATATATATGTGTGTGTATGTGTAATGATTTCCCTTAAATTAAATTTAATTTTCTAATTTTTCTATTATAATTTTAAATCTTCTAGTGGGAATTTAATTTACTTTCTGATAAAAATCCTTTTAAACGTCTCATATCTATAAAGAAACACCATAAATTTGTTCTGAACCAGTTTTCCCTCGTTTCATATACTTAGCTTACTTTCCCTTAGCTTGTATATATTATTACAAATTTGTAAATATTATTTGTATTTAAGTTAAAATATCTCAGACATATCGGAAATACTCGGAGTTTGGGCAAAAATCGTACGTGCAATGTTAAGAAGAAAAAAACAGCATTTCTAGGGATTTGGGGACTTGACGACCTTTTGTCAGGATTATTAGCGACATTTGGCGAAAAATAGATGTTTCTGGAAAATTCCATCACCGAAGCTCGAGGACCAATATTAAGCGAGATAGCCTAGAACCTTCTAGAACCTTGGCGAAACTCTTAGATTTTCCCGCCAAGCCAGGTATAATTACCACCGGCCGAGATAGAAGCGAATAGTGGCGGCTGCGCCGCCTAGGTACCCGTAGAGTTTTCAACAAAAAAAAAAAGAAGCGAAGAGTAGTGGAGAAGACGAGCAGTAATGAAGACGGTCATTTTTCTATTGCTAATTACCCGTCTGAGATATTAGAGACTTCTGCGTATGGAAGCTGTTTTCCGTGAAATTAGCTGAATTAGAGCTGTGTAATTGTGATAGCTACAGCTGGAATTTCCTGCGTCCTGTAAAAATTGCGACGAATAAAAGTCTCGAGATTTTTTTAAAGAGATTGTTTCATCGACTTTCAATCAACACGAACCCCGAAGCGCGGTACAATATGTATGTGTATATATATATATATATATATATATATATATATATATATATATATATATATACATACACCACACAACACTGAAAATAAAACACCAAGAAGAGGAGTTGCCAGAAAATTATACAAATTTCAGGATTGACGGACGTCAGCGTGTTATACTGATGATGTGAAATGCGTCGTTTTCCAGCAAACGTTATAGAAGATCTTAGCGAAAGAACTTACAGAAGGTTCAATTCTTCGTTATTTCTGTTAGGGAAATCATGCTGAAACACACCTGGATGCGTTCACAGTACACCGGCTGTAGCGACAATGCTTGGAACAACGAAATGTGGTTAGTATGAGGGGTTCTGGTGCAGCCAGAATGACGTCATCACGCGCGTGAATGGACGCATCTGTGTCCAAGCGTTGGTGGTCCCGAAAGCCACTACTACCTTCATTCTACAGCATGTCCAAGACACCCTGGATGTTCCCATAACGACCAGAACCATTTCCCGTTAATTTTTGCTAGTGACTTGCACTCATATCTTCAGTTAATAAGACCTACAGGATAGACGCGAACGTCTGGAATGATGCCGGTTTGGAGCGATGTGGACGGTGGAATAGCACAGGGCCGTGTTCTCAGATGAGTCACACTTCCGTTTCTGTAATGATAGTAGCCGCGTACGAGTACGATGTAAACGTGGAGACAGAACCAATCCGGAAGCAATTGTGAAACCACTCGAGGACATGGCATAATGACTTGGGGTGCAATAACGTACAATTCCATTTCCCCTCTAGTTCGTATTCAAGGCACTATGACGGCCCAACGATACGTGGATGATGTACCGTTCGATGACACTCCCTTAATTCAGGGGATGCCCAGTGCCCTTATTCAGTAGGATAACGCCCAACCATACTCAGCTCGTATGAGTCAATGTGCTCTGCTATGTACATAGATGCTTCCCTTGCCACCATTCTCTGCATATCTTTCACCAACTAAACACATTTGGAATGTGATTGGACGCAATGAGTAAGCCCTGCCACTGTTGAGTTCAGAAGACGAACTGTGGAAAATGGTTGACAGGGAATGGAGAGCCCTTTCTCAGGACACCTTCAGTACTCTCATTGATTCTGTACTTAGACATGTTGCGTCGTGTATCGCTGTACTTGGTGGTCCTACAACCTACTGAGCCGACACTATTCTCCCTCTTTATTATGCATATGATTGAGAAATAATGATCACTTATCGTTCGTTGCAGTCTCTATGTGTTTGCAGAATTTCATTACTTTTTGGCCTCTCCATCTTGGTGTCACATTTTCAATGTTGCGTAGTATGTCATCTGAAAGCTATTTCATATATGTTATATGTAATAGCTTTCAGAATATTTAATTAGTAATATTCTGAATAATAAAAAATAATATTAAAACATAAATTTATATTTACCCTTGTGATTGCTTATTTTAGGTAAGAAATTTTTAATATTTAACAGTCGTTGTAATACGTGTACAGGAGAGAGAGAAATGTACAAACCAATACTCCAATAAAACTCTACTTTGAAATGTAAATTGAAACATTTTATGTTTTCACAAAATCTTTTGATGCATAAACTTAATCTTTTTAAACTAAACGTTATAAATTTATTGAAATACTCAAATATTCAAAAACTGTAATTATATAATAATTTACTCATACACTTAAATATAAATAAGCAATATTTTATAAGTTAAAATATTGCTTTTTCAGAAGTAGGATAGCTTTCATTATCATTACTTCATCATTTTCTGGTAAAGAATTGAAAGAAAGAAACTTTAATGCGAACTTTAATTACGCCAACAAATAAGCCGAGTCAGGCGGTATCGATTAAAACTTCCTTAACTTCCTTCGAGAAAAAAATGGATAAAAGACTTCAGGGCATCAAATTGGTAATTTAAATGCATTTATCGAGGAAATGTATAAAGAGGGAAGAAATTAATTTTCACTTGCGCAGCTCCTCCCTAAGGTTTGAAACTAATGAGAAACAGGGAAAGAACCATATTCTATCCTCGTATAAAGAATGAATTATTTTTTAATCAAAGCCATTTTAATGTTAATTTGTAATTTCAGTTTCAGATATTGCTCTTACAAATGATTGATTCGTGTAATTAAGCTGAAAACTGAATCTTTTTATGTTATTGATCGTTTTCTTAAAAATGTTTACGCTTTTTCTCTGGAAGGAAAATAAGAATTTAAGATAAGAAATAAGTATTATAAGCTTTGATTTCATCCTGAACCGAAACTAGTATTATTTTACAATTCTTAAATTGATTTGATGTAATTTAAAATTAGGAATATGTCCTAGATCATTAATTGTTTTTCCAAGTCCTTATAATTATAAAATTTCACCGAATTTCAATGTTTTTAACTTGCAAATTACAGATTAACTTCTTATAAAGTACTTTGACAAATATTAACATTTAGTTATTATTTAAACATTTTTATGCATGCTATAAAGCACCATATTAAAGTACATATTTAAAAATAATGTAGTAAAACTACTTTAAGGATCCCGTCTACTGGCCATTTTGATTTCATTCGCTTAATGTTAATCCTATGCAATTTCGACTTTCGCTCTCAAATTTTTTCTATTTGATCTATTTGAATGTAATAAAATGCATCTGAAAAAGCTAACCATAATAAACACTTCTGCGAAATTACTTTTTTCCTTCGATTTAAAAAAAAAAAATAAAGACCGAAAACTCTCACAGACGAATTATTAAAGTAGGGACAAAAGAATTTTTTTAAAAAATTCAAAGACATAAGTAAGTCCGCAGAACAACCTTTATTATTTTCTGCTATTTCAGATGCACTTTATTGTATTGAAATATATCAAATAGTATTTATTTTAGAGCAAAAGTCAAATTTCTGTAGGATTAACATTACCTCCACGAAATCAAAATGGCCGATAGATGGAAGACTTTAAGAGTTTATACCCAAATCTCTGTGAATAATATAAACAAAAGCTAAACTTATAAATTTATTATATTTTGTAACATTTTATTACGATTATCTTCATAAAATAAAATAACAATTTGCTGGTAATTGATTACAACTTTTTATTAAGTACACTTTAATCGCATAGAATTAAATTGCATTAATATTTTTCATTATTAAAATCCACACATGAATAAAACTTTCAGTAACAAAGCGTTTAAATAAAATCTAATTTTATGTTTAAAAAATCATCGGTTATGTTACAAAAACATAGCTATCGGTTCGAAGAATCTCGAATTTTTTTTCTTTTTTTTCTATAATTTAATCAATTTTTTTTGTCCAGAAAGTTCACAATGTTAAGTATTTTGATTATGCCTAATATATTGTAGCCAGAAGTAAGATAAGAGAAACTTTGATACTAATTTGATCACATGCATTCAAAATATTAACAAAAAAAGACATCAGATAATTTTCATCAGATTCCATGCCGTAACTATTTCTTCTTTCTTTGATTCGCGTTCAACATCGTGACGTAATATCAAGTCGTGTTGATTTGCAACTTCCTTTGCCCTCGGGAATAACCAGACTTCTAATTGAATGTTTAAAATTTCTATGATAATTAAATTGCACTTAACAACACAACGAATTATTTAAGCTATTTTTGGTTTAAAACCCCGCAGATAAATTATATGTAATTAGATTCCATGAAAAATATAATGAAATAAAGAAAAATAAATTTAGAAAATTATGTGTCTAGACATTATACTGAATGACTTCTGTTAGCAGTGTCAGTTAACATTTAAAAACAAATATTTCATGAAAAAGCTTAGTAATAATCATGAAGCTTAAATTGTAATTACATAATAAGAATTGTATTCAATGGAACATTTTCCTCATTTTGTAACTTATATTGCCGATACCCTAATACTAAAATTTAAAGTAACTAAATTACGTGATTAATTTTTTTTGGGATTTACTGTATTTGAAAGAATCATTACAAAGTAAGACGTATTATTTTTTTATTTTGTTTCATCCAACGAGTTGGTTATTCTAAGCAAATCTGGTTTCAAACAATATTTTTAGTGAATGATAATAAAGATTCCAACCTCATACATAAATCAAAATCAAATAATAAATTTTGAATTCCTTGCGAAAATCTTATAAGTTTCCTAAAAATATAAATTTCTTCGTTTGATCCAATTATCCTACTTTTATTGTATGCAATTTTTTTTATAAATTTAAGCAAAAGTGAAACATATTACAATGGTGTTACATAAATAATATGAGTATGATAGCGATTTCATGTTTCAATGCAACATTTTTGCCTGTTATATCAATTCCATTACCACACTTCTTCTTGTATTTTATTATCATCAATAATCAATTCACCTTTACGATAAAATTTCTTATGTATTACATAAAAATATAATTACATTTCAGTACGTATCTACCCTTTTGAAATCGCATCTGAGCTTCTGAATCACGCAGTTATACAGAATTCATATATGGAACTGCGATTTTGAATAAGGAGAGATGAATTTACTTGTAAGTGATTGGTTTTTGTCGGGAAGGGTTTGTAGATGTTGGTTTTCATGGTATTATGGTGATGCTTCTGCGGTATTGTGCTTTTTCACCAATTCCAGGCAGTAGATTTTCTACCCCGTGGTGGCGAAGGAGATTAGTTGACCTTCACTGACAAGGCCGAATCAAACCTCCGATCTGTCAGGCTGGAGAAAGCTCGTCTGGTCATCATTTACAGCGCCTTTAACAACTAGGCCAAAGAAAATTCTTCTTAGTGTAAGTTGTAAAGACATTTTGTAATTAAGATCTTCTTTATTCAAAAGATTCCTCCCCATTCTTCCCCCCAGTATCATCGTGATTATACTAAAAGGATCTTTCTGAAAGATGTTTTAGAGAAGGTAGAATTTTCTAATCATTATGGAATTGATATGCATCTTCTTACCGATTATTAAACCTCGTTTCGGATGGTTTTCCATTTGAAATCATCTATTGTCTCTGGTTAATGATGGCGAATCTATTCAACGCTTGAGAATTAGCCGGTATATTATTTGATATGATTTTGTGCTGGATATCTTAGGTAGAAACACAGAAGAAAAAAGTGTGCTTCGATGGTATAGGCTATAATATCACTAGGCTATGGGGCCATCTAGTTTTCAATATCCCGGTCACCATTTCGGTATCATGATGCTTTTCTGCTGTTTTTTGATGGTGGAATTTCATCCCCGTGTAGGAGGATGAGGTCGATTTACTTTGCGTAATAGAGTTATTCTTAACTTTGATCCGGAGGAAGGTCATCCGTTTACCTTTTGCATTGCTCTTAACAATTGGGTCAAAAGGGAATTCCCTAACAAATTCGTTATTAAGACATTTTAGCTTCTGTTGACGTTTTTTAAGAGAGCTACCACACAGACCTTTTCCTTCGAGTCCTGACATGTAGTACTTAGATGAAGGAAATGTGGTACGAATCAACAGTATATAATGTTCGAGATGTATTTAATTGAAGTATTGTGTCAAAGTAGCAAATATGCTGTGCGTCAAATCTCTTTGAAAGAGAAACACACATGGGTACTGTTTGTATGTATAGGAAGGCAAGGTATCAAATAAATAGTATGATTCTTGTAACTTGGTGAATCTACCGCCTGAAATTCATTGTATAGTATTTGAATAAAAATTTCAATACTCGTTAACATAATAATTATATTTCACAAAAACTGTTTATTCCCACCTATTTAAAACGGTTGCGTCTCACCAATTCGATGACTCAATAATTCGGTTCTTTTGAATAAAGATATCGTAAAAAACATGTTTCGGTTTCACGTCTTCCAAAAACTGTCACATGAAAAGATTTACGCAAGTTAAATCTGTCGAGGATAAAATTCCTGATATTTCATGATGTAAGGTACCAATATTTGTCATTCTCGTCAACTGATTGCTATTAGAAATCATGAAGTTCGTCACGAATTACCTTCATTCTGCTTCAATTGTGAAATTAATAAGCAATCAATAAATCCAATGTGTCTCCTTTTCTTTCTAAATAATAAGCTTAGAGTTTATTTTCAGTAATGACCACGGAATCGTAATCGTCGGGACTGCGAGGGGTGATTCGGGTGCCTAGTAGTCTTGATGTTAATAAATGCCTCCATATAATGGAGCTGAAGATGTTGAATCTGTAGAGACTACGAGTCAGTAGGGGCCTTATGTAAAAGTTTTGAGAGGATTTATTAGGGACGTTATGTAGAAGGTCCAGCTCAGGTGTCATCCTCATGAGCGAGGTTCAAAATTACGAAGTCCATCACCACAAACCCTTATGTAGCTTCTAAGGGTAATTTTAAAAACAATCATGCAATCGAAACCGTATTGACAGTAAATCTCGCACTGTATTCGGTAAGCGAAAGTGAGATGTATATTCTGACGGAAATTCTATTTTACTTTACTGTCTTTAATCACCCTTGAGTTTGGTGGAAACCAACAAGACCGTAAATATTTAAAAAAAAAACATTACAGACCTAGCTATTCTGCAAAAATTCATGATTTATTTAATCTTATATTTCCAATTCTCAAATGCTTAAAAAATTTTCAAAAATATATCCATGAAGTTTATTCATATTTTTTTTCAATGTATCGCCAAATTGAGTGTCATTCGATTTTCTTCTTAATTTATAAACTATTAAAGTACTATTTTTAATTTTGGGTTTTACTTAATTCGGATGCATTTTTTTAAAAAAATTGAAAAACTATTTTTTTATTAGTAACCTAAAATGATCCTTTCTCAAATTTGATCCAAAAGCGAGATAACACATTCTCCTCATCAAATTACATTTTAGTTCTTAAAAAAACTTATGCTAGGATGTATTGTTAAGGTTCAACTGTTACATAGAAATAAACGAGGCAAATGGATAAAGTTTATTTGGCGTATCAATTGATCCTTATATGCACAATTTCTTAAATTACGGATATTAATATTGAATTTTTAGTTTCAGGAAATACTAGAATCATGTAATCCACTGGAAGGAGAAGATAGATTTCAATCCACATAGTTCTGCAATGACGGCCTTTAAAAAGTTAAGAAAAGCTAAGAAAAATATATAACTTTGGATGTTCTTCAAAAATATATAACTTTGGATATTCTTCAGAATTCTCTACACAGTAGAGAATTCTGAAGAATTAGAAATAAAATTTTAAGTTTCTTATTTCGATTATTTTTAATAATATTTAAAATTTTACGATTATATGGGTTTTTCCAATATTTGGCTCCCTTCAAATAAATCGACAATAATAGCAGGCATGTACGATATTATGCACATAAAGATTCATTAATATGCTGAATAAATTTTATTTAGATATCTCGGTTTTTTTAATCGGTAATAATTAAAATCTTACAATATTCAATTGCATACTCTGCTTGAAATTTATGTTATGCTTAGTCCCATCTTCGCTATCTTTCCAAAACATCAGTAGTTCTTACATCAGATTATGAACCAAGAAATAAAGCCAATCATTTCGAAGTTATTGAAACACTATTAGTGAAAGTTTCATGCAATTAATTTACACATGTGTGAGAAATAATACTATTTTTAGGTATACACAAGCGAAAAGAATGGATAAACAAGTATATTAGCGAGATGCAAGATGAATATAAAAAACAAAACATTAGAAGTTAGTGTAGAAAAATTCGTATGAAAACGCTTTTGTAAAAAAAGTTTGTGTCGTCTAGTGATCTTTGCACACTAACACCTGTGGATGCGAGCCAGCAGGTGAAGAAAAGAACTATCTGAAAAGAAATGATTTCTACATCTACTGTTCTGCTATATACTCGTAAGAAATCATGGAAAGCTAGAAACCAGGATTAATTGTCTTATTGCTCTAATAAGCCACAAAATCAGTTAATCTCATTTCTTTCTAATCGCTAGTCAAATCATCTGGGTATCTTTATTCGTAACTTTTATTTTTTTAAATATTTTTTGTTAAAAATTACTACGTTTTTGGAATATCCGGATTCTGATTTTTTAAGACTTTTAGTATAACATGAAGTTTTTTTACACATTGGTTATAACTATTGTTTTGATTAAGTAATCAAAATAAAATGAACTCAAAAGGTTACATATAATAAAATAAAACACTGTTATACAAATATGAATGTGGTGTCAAAAACAGTATAAGTATTGAACTTATTTTCAAACAACAAGAAAACTAAGTTTTGGGATTTTTTTGTAATTTAGCTTAATTTTTGCATTCGTACTTTAAAACAAATATGAATTACTGTGTTTTGTATATTATCAGCGAATGCGTTGTGTCGATAAGTGATATCCTTCATTTTGTTTCATTATGAATCTATAATCTTTGATTTATCATATTTTCTATCGAAAGTCTACGTTCCTTTTTTATACCGAAGAATTTAAAATAATATTATATTTTATTAAAGAATCATAAAAGCCAGAGTTCTTGGACAAATTGATTAATGTATATATTTATTTGAACTTTAGCATATGCCAAAATTATATGGTTATCGTTCTCTTCAGGTATATTCACTTTGGTATTTTATCGTTTGGTTTAATTTTATATTTGAACATAAATTTGATTTCTGTCGTATAGTAGTTTGCCTTGATTAATTTGTTACTAAAAGTTTCCGTAACTTTCTCCTTTAGAAATTTGTGTCTTCCGAATGTTTTAACAAGATAGCAATAAAATAAATTAAGATTCTTATTAATAGTCAACTTATGTTAATAATTTTAAGCAAACCTTTCAAGTAAGCTATATAATGTAGGTATGTGGCGGTCGCGAAGTGGCAGCGTAGATCCGAACTCCTGACCAGTAGGTCCTAAGAAGAGTTGATAGCTTGTTATGACCTAACCAACTAGGCTAAAAAGACGTCTAATCAGGCTAGTTAGTTAGGCATTTTAACCTGTGGCGCTGCTGTAGCAGGGGGTCGCTACACATTCCCCCTCCAGTATCATCACAGCGTGATGATACGGATGATGTTGATAACCGTCAATTTCCCATAATTTCCTTTAAGAATGTGTGCGGAATGTAAGCAATTCTTCTGTCGTTTCAGAGAGCTGTTACATTAAAATTTCACTTTAGCCATTAAATTAATTAGTTCCATTAAATTAATTAGACACACCGAAAACGTAAAAGAAACTTCAAATGCTGGAGCTTTTAAATAATACTTATTTTAATGTAAATTAGAAACATCTCCAATCATTACAACAGTAGACTCCTTCTCAATATTATAGAACAACACATAATAATCATAATGTATTTGTTGCCAATCGCACAGGAGCAAATCTCTCTATAATCATTTAAGCAAACGATTTTTTCTTGAAGCAAAATAACGACTCATTTATCTCAAACTAAACATTTACAAATTTAAAACTTAAGCGAATGGAGAAAAGATCGTCTGCTTTTTTTCTTCAATTCTCCTTGCAGCTCCGCAGTCAAAAATGTTGTCAAAAGATGACGTAGGCAGCCGTCACAGGTATGATAATATTACCAGACTAATAAATCGAACTCATCTTTTTAAAATTCATCAGGGTCTTTATGGAAGAATAGTATCCCTGTACTCAAATGTCTTCAGACATGCCATGATATTTTTCATATGTTGAACTACTGAATGAAAGTTTCGTAATATGTTTTATTGACACACATATAAAAGAATTGCATTCCCATCAAGGAAAGTGACTGTGATATCCTAGTGATCATAGTCGCGAATTCACTGCCGGATTTGTTTCCGTCAAATGGTGGTTTAAATCTCTGATGTCGCTAAAATCTCTTCTTTTTAGTAGATTTAATGCACGCTGAATTTGTCGGGGTCCGAATTTCACCCGTTGTAACGTCATCGTCACTTGAACGAGGTTCATAATAAAGAGGTCTCGTTGCTTATAGCTATCCCGATGCTTTGAAGGATGACACTAATAATCAATCAATCAAACATTAAGAATAAAATATGTAAGGACTAGAATCAATTTACAAAGATAAGAAAAGGAGTAGCTTACATAGATATAATATACGATAAATAAAAATAATATTATGAAAGTATAAAAACAATTCATCCTCAGAACTCAATCCACACGATACGAATACTAATGCTCCAGTATCTAGTTATATATAACACACGTAGCATAGATTGAAATAACAGATATTTTATATACGTTTGTATCAAGGAATACAAATACAAAAGTAATTACAAAAAGGAAAATACTTGTTCTACGTAATAAGTTGTGAAGAACAGATTTCGCCATCAAAGTGCCTCCGATATTTCCCACACATTAAATAGAGTTTTTAATTTAATTTATTATATCATGTGATCTGTTTAAAGGGCCCACGAAATTGGTAAAACTAAAATGGTTGCTTCATAACTGTCTTGAAGTAATGATTAATAGCAATCTTTACTATCATTTCTTGATTTCTGATTAAATATGATGTAAGATACTGTATCAGTCGACAGGTATGTAAAATACTTAATTTGTACATACGTTTTTATTTCAATCCAATGAAAAAGTTTAAGACAAATTTATAATGACATATTTTCCAAAAATTAATTTCATTCCTATTTGAAATAGGGCAATAAATATATACGCAAAAACTCATACGGTAAATCTTTCAAAATTGGTCAGCTGCTATATTTTGTTGTTAACTAAACCAATAGCTTCTTTGGCCGGTAACAAGGTTTTATATAAATCTCAAAGAATATAATCCAATTTCTCTAAACATGGTTGGTTATAGATTTGTAAATATTTTTAAATTTTTAACTCTTAGAAAATATATAATATTAAGCTCAAAAAAATGGAACAGAACAACCAAAACCAGCAACGTATAAGACAAAAGAAATGTTCATTAAAATTCCTTGAAGAATTAATTGAATAATTCTAGAATTTTTTTTGTTTACCTATGCTCCAAACAACTACATTTAGATATCGAATAAGAATGTTGGTCTTAAAGGATTTTGGCAGACTTTAGAGTGGATTTCGAAAAGATCTTAAAATGACTTCTGAATTTAGTCTCCGTACACACTACCTCAAGACTCTGACATAAAATATACTAACATAATATCCTAAGATATCTTCTCCAGATATTGGAAGGTGGACAAAATTATTGAACGGAAAGTACATAAGTTTTCTCCTGTGTCAACTGTTATTTTCTCTCCCTGATGTATTCGCCCTCCCTCTCGTGTGTTGTAATATATATATATATATATATATATATATATATATATATATATATTTTTACTGTACCAGCTCTGTCTCATAATAATGGTACAAGGTGAATATTTATCTGGGAATTCAGGTGAATGGAGCTATAAGTTAAGTTGTAATGCATTATTGGGCAATCATCAATTGAAATTAATAATTCAGGACATATGTCATTGAGACATCCTTCAATTTTATCAATTTATTATAATTTATAACTGTTTTTCTTATTTCAGCCACTAATCGATATTGATTGTTTTATTTGAGTTGGATATCTTTGGATAGAAAAATTAAGATAAAAAAGAAACTTCGAGCAAAGATCGAGATTGAATTGTCCAGTTTTTGATGCATGAAATGAAAAACTAAATGTTTCAGAATGTTGCAATTACACTAGCGGAAAAATAATTTAAATTAAAAAAAAATGACCATACCTAAAAAGTGGAAACATACTTCAGAAAGTAATTGTCAAGGTAAATCTCATACGTATGCGTGATACAAAGATGACGGAGAAAGAATTAAAAGACTCAGACGCATTCCTCTCAGAAGAAAATCTGGATCTCACGCCATTGAAGATACCAAATTTACATTATGCCGCATTTTTTACACCATTTTTTAAAAAAAAAAAAAAAAAAAAAAAAAGTCCATAAAGTAAGTCTTAAACAACATCAAACCATTTATTACAGAAAATAATCACGCAGATCAGGTAGAATTTTGTCTGTAAAATGTTCTGCTCGACGAAAAGTTTAAACTCTTTAAAGCAATTACGAAATCACTGAATCATCCAGAAGATATCTGAACACTCAAAATAAAAATTAGGAGAGATATTTTCAATTTATTTTTTAATTAATTCAATGTTTTTTTATTATAAATTTGGACGCAGTAGCCAAGTGGTCATGGTCGCGGACTCGTGGCTAGCGGAATCCTCCGAGTTCAGGTTTCGAACCTTGCTGTCACTTAAGACTCCCTTGTAGCCGGGGAGGATTCACGTTAAATTCTGTCAAAACTCAATGTCCTCTCGTTAGTGTAGAAAATAGGAGCGGAACGTGCTAGTTCAGTTGAATTTCTCATCACTTGACCGAGGTTCAAAATCACGATGCCTATTGCCAATAACCCTCGTGTTGCTTTTCATTTCGACGTTAATTTAAGCAATAAAACAGTCAATGATTATTATTGTTGCGTTCTAAATTTATTTTCATTTACTGATATTATTATGGAACAAATTATTACTATTATTATATGTGGAGGGAGGGAGTAATACTGTTTGCATAATTTGGACTAAAACTATTATGTTTTGTACATATTTCGATATCATTTTAGGGATAATTATGTATTAAATGTTGAAAGGTTTTAACGTTAATTTTGAATGAGCCTTAAAATATTGAAAACTGCGTGAAATGTTTGATATTTTTAGTTTAATTACATTTATAAGCATCTGTTTGGATTTTTAAATGAAAATTATACATACTGATTCAAAACCTTTTTTAAAAAATTCTGTGTTCGAATTAATGTATCATTATATAATGTGAAAACAAAACATTATCACGATGGAATATCTTATAAATTATTTAAAATTATCGTGGACTTGTAATATTATTTTATGAATGTACAAATTATCACGTACACAAACCTATCTGCGAAATTTTAAAAAGATATGAATATTTAAAGCGCAAAACATACCGGATATATTGCGCTTGACAGTCGAATAACTCATTAACAAACTTAAGAGTTTTTCATGCTCTATAAACTATAAGGCTACCTCCTTGGATGTTATGACCCATTTTAGGAATATTTGCACTACTATATCATTAATTAAGCCAAAATATGTAAATAACATGTAATGAAAAAGGTAAATTTTATTTCTGACGTGTTTGCTTTTGTGTGTGTGTTTTATTCTACAGCTTCAATAAATTCATGTAAATATCTATTAGATAATTTTTGCTTAATAAATTTTGACTGTATTTAATACAAATATCCAAAGATATTTAAAGGGGAATCTTACAAATAAAACAAAGATCTTAGTTAAAAATAACCTATTTTTAAACAATAAATAGATAGCGTAGCTCTTTCAATACTGAAAAAATACTATTATTATTTATTTTCTGGTTTGAACGTTCTTTTAACCATTTATGCTAATTATCCGTATACATAACTCTTAGCATAAAAAAGAGCAGCTAAGGAAAAAAATAAGTACTTTCTCCACTTAACAAATAATGTCATTTTATTTTTTATTGCTTTTTGAGGAAATTAACTAGTTTATCTTATGTTCAACAACGAAAAAAATATTACGCATCTAAAACTGATAGAATTTGATCTGTCTCATTACCGAAATGAAGTTCGCTTATGAGTTCTTACATTATCGTTAAGTAAATTAACTTCCAACTAATACTTATAATACGGCAGCCATTTTTTATCTTGATCTGAGTAACAAAAAAGAAGTACAGGAAGAAGTTAAGCTCCATTTGATCGTAACTTTTACCGTTTCTTAATTATAGACTTAATAACATAATGAGGGAAATGAGTTGGTCTTCTATCAAATAGAAAATGAGGGAAATGAAGTGAAGAGATAGATTTTTTTTTTCCTCGCGTCCTAATACATTCAAAAAGAAAGTAGTGACATTCTATGTATAGATGCAAAATGCGTTTCAAAGAATGTATTTTTTTTGTCTCCCTCGATTTTGTCATATCACAGAAATCTATTTAGAAGCCTTATAACCATCAAAAAGTATTAAAATGACAACAGTTTATTCAAAAGATTTTCAGAAGAATCATGTAATTTAAATATTTCTCATGAATAAAACTCAAATTTTAATGCGATGATATAAAAAACAATATATTATCCGTTATACTTTTGTAGTTCACTATATCTCTTTCACTATACAGTAAACAATAAAATAAATAGAAAGTACTTGAAATTAGAAAAAAAAATGTCTCTCTCAAAGCTTAGGTACAATATGGGTTTCAAAGAATGAAAGTTTTTTTTTTCTCTCTCCTGGTTTTGTCATATCATTGAAAGCTACTTCGAAGCCTTTACAGGATCAAATAATATTAAAATGACAACAGTTTATTTAAAAAGTTTTTAGAAGAATTAAATATTGTAAATGTTTGCAATATGAATAAAAATCAAATTTGAATACTGCATAATCCGAAATAATAAATTATTCGTCGTACTTTGATAGCTCACTAAATCTTTCTATAATAAACCATAAAATGAACAGAAATTGCTTGAAAACGTTTATATCTGAAATGAACGATTTAATTTCGAATAAACAAAGATTTAAAATTTCACTTGACTAAATTATTCCTTTCTTTAAAAATATTAACTTCTTAAGCATTAATTATTGTTTTAGTTTGCGAGTAAGCGTTCAATTTTCTTTCAGAAAGTCCAGATTCCTTTCCGTAATCTGGTCAAAACAAAAGTGTTCATTATTGAAAAAAACTACATTTTTCTGGATTTGGTTGGAAAAAATATAATAAATTTAATTTATTTTATGAGGAGGAGATATAAGAGGGCTGAAAAGAGTAGTACTGTTAGGAATAAGAATGGGGACAAAAGTATTGTCCTTAATTTGTTTCCTTTTTCTAATACATCTTTGAATATGACGTCCTTCGTATCCTAAACTACCTTCGTCTAAAGTTTTCCAGCCGTTGAGATTGCTTTCGCCTTATTTGGTGAAGATTCTCCATTGTTTTGACTGTGTTGTTTGGTTTCTTTTGTACACCAGTTTCCATCGATTATGGAAAAATTACGAAAATAGCGGTTAAAACAGTTACATCTAGAATGTAATAAAAATGAGCAAAATTATATAATACATAGCAAGGTATAAAATATCATAAAAATAAAATTCCAGATAGTTATGGTGTTTTAGAAATCAACACACGTATAAAATTAACCAACTGAATGCATCAGTTTGGTATAGGAAAAGTGCTTTCAGTAAGGAATATAATCACCTCTAGAATAATCACAACTCATGAAGCATCGTATGATACTATCAATTATCTATGAGTTCACCGGGAAGTGAGAGTCATTGATCTTGTAAGGCAGTTTTAAGCGAGACAAGTATCTAAGGAGATGGATCGAGAGCAGCAACATGTTTTCCTAAAGCATTCCAAACATGCTCAATTAGAATAAAGTGCTAGTGATCGAATATGGTCATTCCATGTGCTGAATTGCTTAGTGCTGGAGATAATTTTCTACGATACTAATACTGAGCAGTCACTGTCGTCCTTAAGGTGTACATTTGGACGTGCCTATTTCAAAAGATTCCTCTAGTGATTTGAGGTGAACCGCTCATAAATGGTTGGCTGATTCGTGTAAGGGACCCTTTCGTGAAGCCTATTTCGTATGGAAAACATTGACACTAATCTTCCAGTGGATCTAGCAAAAAAAAAAAGCTTTGAATTGTGTTGCGGTTGAGGTTCTATTTCGTTGCACACATAAACAAAAATATCAATCATTGGCCGTCCATTGCCGAGCCTTCTTGATTCTTAATCAGTGGCTTGAAATTATTATGTCTACGAACATTGAAATTTAACGATCTGGACAACTCTCGTTTGCTCTGACTCTATTCTTCAAATGAATCTCCATCGCAGTTATTCTGACAAACAATGTTCCAAAGTCATTATAACGATTTGGATCTCTCAGATTTCTTATCTCACTATAAAAACTACGTTTGCTACCAATTACATGTACACTAACTAGCAATTTTTAGCTCCTCAAAACTGACGCATTCCGATCGCAATGCCATTTATTTGTATATTGCCATTTTATTTAGCACCTTTTATTTAGCAGTTTATTCAAATTTAATTTGGATTGGTTCGTTTTTGATCGAGCTTACGCTTGAATTTTCAGATTTAAAAGTGACTTATAGCGCATATTTCTAAAACGCAAACTTAATCTAAAAAAAACTGTATAATAATATGAGTCAATTGGAAATTAGTTAATCTCAGATAAAATTATATTCAATAAAATTATGTTGAAGGAATTTTAGTAAATTGAATAATTCGTGCACAGTATTTCTTTTACCGAAACCGGTACTTGAGTTATGAATTAAGAAACGTAACTAAGATCAAATAAATCAAGTTTCAGTTATTTCAAGACATATGAAAAGCGCTAAAATATCTCAAATACCTATAGTTTTTCATACGTCTTGATTTAGTGAAACATATTATCACATTGTCTTCTTTCTAATGAAAATGTGCAATTTAATTGGTTTGCATTTTATGTCTCACGACATAATTAGCATATAGCTAAAAACACAAAATTGCATAAAACACATTTAAAATTTTATTTTATTTTTTTTAGTATGCGTATTTAAGGTTATGTGAAAAGATTTTTAACACATCGATCAATAACTCCAAAGACTAACCCAGAGATGGCGCTCGTAGTAAACCAGTAACCAGGTATTTCTAGAGTACTAACCTTTGCTTGAAACGTGACAAAATTTTAAGTCGATCGGACCAGGAAAAAGGTTTTTTGAAGTGAAGTGAAAAAGGTTTTTTCCAAGTGGGTGCCGCGATTGCTTTCGATGGAACAAAAACAGCAACGAGTCGATGATTCAGAAAGCTGTTTATCGCTATTTACTCGCAACAAAAAAGATTTCTTGCGAAAAAAAAAAAAAAAAAAAAAAAAAAAAAAAAAAAAATTTTTTTGGAAAAAAAAAAGAAAAGATTTGGAAAAGCGTTGGAACGATTGTATCAACCTAAAAGGTGATTAACAAAAGGTGTTATGTTGATGAATAAAAAAAAATTTTGCAAAAAAAATGTTGTTTTCAATTTTAGACTCGGGAGTTATTGATCGATGTGTTACATGTGAAAATAATTCTACTGATTTTTCTTATAACCGTTTTACAAATTATTGCTTATATACATTTCTCATCATAACAATAAAAGAAAGGATAGGTCTTACAAAATTCATTTCTTGGGTCATTTTCTGTATTTTTTATTCACTTATATTTTGAACTTTAGTACTAAAAGAAAACCGAGAAAGATATAGGATAGTGCAGCCTATGTGTTTGTGTGTGAGTAAGATTTTCTATGTTATAGCGGAGTTCTATCGCGTTTTTCTCTGCAGCTAACCTTTTAGGACTTTATTAATATGTCGTGAGAATTAAAAATATTTCCCATAGGATAAAAGTTAAAAATAAATAAAAGAGTAATCTTAATGAACTGTTGTAAATAGGTTTGGTTTGGTTTTATTATTGTAACACTAGAAGCAACACGAGAGCTATTGGTGACGTACCTCTTGATTTTGAACATCGATCAAGTGACGAGAACGACGCAACCTAAGCTAGCACATCTCCTTTCTTAATTTCCCTATCACTCCAACGTAAAGAATCAGATTAAGGAGATGCAGGTATATACAACGAATAATTTAATTCTATGATTTATGAGAGCCAGTAGAATTTATCAACGAAGACATCTCATTTGATTTGAAACATTTTTTTAACATCACTCTTAGGAACAGCACAAGGGATATTGGGGACGGGCCTCGTAATTTTGAATATTAGGCAAGTGACGAGGACGACACTTAAACTGGCGCCTCCCAATCCAAAGCTCCTTTCCATGTCAATGTCAGGACGGGGGACCTCGACCAGCATCGGTCCCGGTACACGGCATTACGGCTTGAACCCTCGACTCGATGAAAACAACCCCGGCTATGAATCCACAACTGCTACCACCAGGTGACTGCGGTAGCACAAAAACATCAGAATCATTCCTACGTTGAGCAAAGAGGTACAAAATCATAGATAATTAAGATTTGAAACAGGGTGATTGAGTCGGATGTTTATACAAAACTCCATTAAAGACTCGGACGCAATTAATTTGCACCAAGTAAATACCTAATTATAATATTATGGTTTAAAATCAGACATGAGTAGTAATTAAATCCACAGGATTGATTATCAATATCTTGTGTTTTGATTGCTCCGATATCCTAATAAGCTCAAGTTCATTTACTGCCTGTGCTCATTTACTGTCTGTGTTTGAATTCATTAAAACAATGTTGATAAGAGAATCTTTAAATATGATTATAAATGGAGGGAGATGAAAGTAATATCAAGTATTACAAGTTTGTAAGACCGCCTAATAATATTTTACAAGGGAATACAAGTAATATATTAATAATCTATCTGTATATGCATATGTATATATAGGAGATTTAAAATTCAAATTGGTCACTGGGCTATAACGCTAAATAGTCATAAAAAGGATGAAAATGGTAGTCGAAAAACTTTCATTATTACAAATATTGTAATTTAATTTAACAATCTTAAAGTCATAATCGTACTATAATATTTGTTAACCCTGATTCTTATTATCCCTATAAGTATTATAAAAAACAATATTATTATTATTTCGGCCGCGGGTGGTTTTTCCGACCCCGTGGAGGGGGGGGGGAGAGTTGATGACCTTGACGCGGCAGCGTTGTTTCGAACCCTGTAAGAGTGGGAACGAAGCTGACGGTCCTACGAATCAGGTCGATAAGATATCTCATCGGGCAGCTTGAGTAAGGCCTTTTAATTTCTGATATTGTTGTTGACGAGAGCCCCTGGATTATCATATTTGCATTCATATCAACGATTATAGGATATCCTTGTTTCATAATTCATATATTTGCTTGTTTAACTAACACTTCCTCAGAGATTGCATCTACTCCACCTTTATAACTTATGACCTAAATCCTAGTCGCAAAAACTTCATCAGTACTATTAGCATAAACCTCCCCCGTATATATTCCCACTATCTAACTATTTACTCAATGCATCATAGCAACATTTATCAACACAACTGATACCATATACCGCCTATTCTTAAGAAAATCCACCAAACATCATAAGACATTCAGCTACTATTAAAAACTATCTTAACTTTATTGTACGTCCTTATTTAACGGTACTCTTCACAAAATGATAACATTAATTAACCATACAAACATACAAATTTAGAAAACTATGAAAACAAACACAAAAATAACTGTCCAATTCATCCCTTTAACTCAGATAAATTTAATTAAAAATTTCTTGTCTTCAAAAAGACAGGCAATCGGAAATTTAATATCTCAAAGTAAACTAAACCAGTTTTTGAAATTCAAATGAAAATAATGAACACACACACAAACTCACACACACGCATATATATATAGGGGTATGTGTGTGTGTTGCGCGTGTGTCGTAAACTACAATGGCTTGCCATCATTTCCCATCGCATCGTAATCTACTGATGTTTTTTGATAGCATAGAAAGTCATTAGATTATAACAATGACTTACAGAGTTTTCTGAAGAGATGAATTCAATCGTGCTAGCGAAGAACAATTGGAGTATCCTTCTAGTAGACATCCCTTTCACTGGTTTTTGTTTTTTACTGTAACGAAATTTCATGGAAACATTGTTTTTTAATTAATTTTGAATTAAATATTTTGGCTCTTAACTCCTTCGTTAATCAGCTTTTATCACTAGTTAATAATTATTTACCCCTACATTGTATGACAATAACTTAAATACAATACATTTGCAATGATTAATGCTGATTAAGATTTCATTCTAAATATCAACAGTTAAATCATTTGTTTCTTTTGTTTTTGTTATGCAAATGCTAATTAATTGCAAGAACGTCAGGTGCTTTATGAAATTTTTTATTTAAGTTTATAAAAGTTAACCAATATGTTGTGCCGACCGTCTTTCATTATTTAATTCTAATGCCATATTTCCTTCTAATCAAATAGCAAATAAACATTCAACTCCAATTGAAGATGCATGTTTCCAAGACAAAATATTTCATTTATCAATGAAGAATAAGGTCGTTCTTTCTCTAATCCATCTTAACTCATCAATCCTAGATTATGAAAAATTAATAAAATCTTAGCCTATCAAATCTTTCTTTAAGATTCCAACAATTATAAATAACAGGAGCTTCATATCTTAGTACTTAGACTGAGAATCACTTCAATCTAAAAGATAAATTAAGATATTTAATTCCAATATACTAATAACTATTAGCTTCAAATTATCCTCTATCCCTTCATTTTCCGTTTAATTTTATTTCATTTATATATCACTGTCTCTAATTCAATTGACCTATTTTCTATCTTCATCTAATTTGCCTAATCACATTTCATTCAGGTTCTAAAGAGATTACAATTTTATGTATTTGAATTACTATAAAGCTCTCGAGTTTAGTGAAGAGAAATTCGTCAATAGCCCAGCCTCAAAATATAATAAAATTTAAAAATTTTGTATTTTATCTTTCTCTTATAAAGAAATGACAGCCAATACTATTGTTTGATGGTAAGAAAAGTATTAAAATTACTGAAGGTGTCCATCTATAAATAATGAAGCAAATTATCAAAACTACGATTCGAAATTATCAGATTATTGCAATAACGTTTACTTTTACGAGCATTGATAGAATAAATAAAAGAGTTCTGTCAAAAACGTCATACGCACTCAACCATCATCTAATTTATGTTCATTATTATTCTTCTCTTACCGTTCAGTTGTAGAACATGTTTACAATAACGGCAGAAAAGGCGTTGATTTTATCGCAAATTTATTGCCTCTAAATATATATTTATTCCAACATGAAAGCCCATAAACACAATGAAGCAACAAAATTTGATGAAAATCTCTGACCAAAAATGTATCATTTGCTTTGTGTTATCGACATCGGAATCGCATTACTGCCAAATTATATCGATGTTATCGATTCACTCTCAACGGACAAAGAAAGCGAAGTTGGCTTCCATTTTCCTGTCGTATTGCAGTGACGCATGGCTTAAAGTATAAATAAAATAAATCAACCAACAAAAATAAAACTTCAAAACGTTCTTTGGGGCACTATTTTGTCTCATAAAAATTCCCTACCCGTCACCACAGGGTTTCACCAAACAATTTTTTTCCCCTTATTCGGTTTTTTTTTCCGGACATAGAAGAAACGATTTACCGGTTTATTATTACAGCTTCAGCATGACAATAGCTTATAAAGGAACGTCGGCAACAACTGTTGCAACAAAGCTCATTTTGTTTAGTCTTCGTCATTCAGGCTCGGTGCCTTTTATGAAATCAGTTGTGAATGGAAGTGAAAATGCGCAAAGTTTTTTGACTTCGTAACAAAACAACTGCCGTATAGGGAAATCCTTTTTTAAAACTTTAGCTGAAACCCTAATGCAGTCAATGTACTATCTTTTGAAATCAAGTTATGTTGATGTCAATATATATTTGGTATTCATACATCCATTACAAATCTCGGTAAACGATCTACGAATGCTTTTCCCTCTCTTCATTTGCATTTAATTTTATCTAACTTATTCTTAAGTATAAAGTACCAGAGTCTTTACATAACATGACACTTTCCCTTTGATTTATCATAAGCATTACTAATTTACTAGAAATACCTACAATGGCACTAAAGTTATAATTATAACCACCTGAGACAAAAAAAAAACATGTGTTGATTGTATTCTTATTGCAATTTATTTAGTCTTTTATTTTTCATAATTGTTATAAAAAGAATTTTTTAAAATATTTTTTGAAAGTATCAAATCCTCTTTTTGTACATTTAGCAGATTTAAAGCTTTCATAAGACTTTAAATGTGAAAGAAATAAAATTTATTTTTTTCCCTTCAATCGGCATTTATTTTTTTTCTCTCAATTTAACTCTTTCAGATGTATATCTGATTAGCCGGTAAATGAGACTTTAGTAAAATATAAGAATCATTAAGGTCAGTTTGTACAATTATTTAAATAATAATTAAGTACACCTTTTAAATAAAATCTTTTTTGTTAGAATTTAATTGTCATTGAAAAAAAAAAGAACAATCTATCTGAATGCTAAGTAGTCCTGAATTTTTATAATTCGTGTTAAATAGTTGTTATTTATGATCATCATTAAATATGGCATAGTTATAAAAGCAATAACAGATGTGTTTGCTAAATATTTTTGTGAATTTATTGATTGTTTTAATACAAGTGTACTCAAAAGAAATACAGGAATATATGTGAAGATGCAAAACAAAATTTGTGATTAAGAAATGGATTTACGTAAAAGGAGATGAGTGGTATAATAAAATATACTTATCTTCTGTAAAAAAGTGAAATAAATGTAATGAACAGTGAAAATGTACGATATATGCTAGGAGATTCTTTTTTTTTCCTTTAAACAATTTGTCCAATTTAAGTTTTTAGGAGAAAATAACATAAAAATTTGCCGTTAGAGCAATTCTTTCTCAGCTAGAAACAGGGTATTATACACAGCACATGAAAAAGAATAGCATTTTATATTCCAAAATTGATTGCTTATATAGCGTCAAATTTAGAAATATCGTAAGGTCTATTCAAAACATTGACCTCATACCTAGAACTATTGTCAAGTGACGAGGACAGCATGTAAGCTAGTACCCAGCTTCCACACCACGCCAAGCGTCCACCACCAAGCTTCCACACCACGCAGTGTCAATGTATCGACATCTCATAGAGTTGACTGATTATTATATATTGATTTTAGCATTATTTAATGAAGAAAACCCCATTTTACATAATCATTACAAAGTTTGGATGATTTATTGAAGATTTAAGCATGCTAAATAATATAGAAATGATAAAAACGCAAAGTAAGTAAATTTGTTTCATAAAAAATATTTACATTAGAAGGAATTTAGTAATTCAAACTAATCTCACTGTGATTTTATTCTTCCCCAAAAAAACTTTTTTTTCTGCTTAAATTAATATTTTTTGCATGCTCTACACAATTCTTAAGCAAATATTTGTTGATGAAAAATTTATTTTTGGCTGAATTTTGTCAACATATGGTTGTTGAGATAAACATTATTTATGGGAAAATATTACACTCTTATTCATGTAAATGTAAGGAGAGAAAAATGTTTTGTACGACCGCGCTCATTTTTAAAGTACGATTCTATTATATGTTTATGTAAACTTTTAAACGTTACGCATCCAAAAATAAAATATAAAAAATCATATCGTTAACAGAAAGTAGGGGAAAAAACGTATTTTAATTAGTTAAGAACGATAAAAAGAACAATACTTGTAAAAACAGGTAACGAATATTTTTGCCAAGTTAGAAACGGTCGCCAAACAATGAGATATTCTACCAATAATAGAAATATTTTAACTATCTTACATTTAAGAAACTTTTTTCAACAATCTGGGACTTCCATACTACAAAACAGAATACAAAAGAAATTTTTTAAAGCTGTGGAACATCGATGAAAAAATTGTAATGTTGGACACAACATGTCATTATACTTGAAAACAGGCATGAAGTGGCATTCTAGCATGAAAAATTAGTAAAAAAGTTATAGTATATTGCCTGCCTTTGACCTTTTGAATGTTACTCGATTCACAAATCTAAATTTCATATTACGTTCAAGCACAGATAAAGTAATTAAAATGGTCAATTAGGTTTCAAAGTAGAGTTTCTCCAATAGCGGGAATGCTTTCAAACCATATCAAGTCCCTGACCGCGTGTCCTAACAAAATCTGTAATACAAAGAATATGCTTACTGGAATACGACACCAGTAACTTCTCCAAAGAATCATTCAATTTCACAATCTTGGATCCTAGTCTCAACAAATCACATAGGCAGGCAAGAAAACTTCCGCTCGATTCATACTAGCATTCTACCAATCGCCATAACCTTAGCTTCTTCAATTCAATTCTTAGTCAGTTTTATATAACTTGTTTAATCTATTCATTTGATTTCTAAGGTTTACTTAATTTGCATAAACAAGTTTCATTTTATTGGAAAGAAGATCTAAAAAACATAAACTTAAAATCAGAAAAAAAAAACCAGATGTTAGTCAAAGGTAATTTCGGAAATAGCCCGTGCATTCATTGCTAGAATTTCTGATAGAACGACGAGTAACCATTTCCCAGGAAAAAAAGAAAATATTGAAAAAGTGTACGGCATTTCTTCGGACTCATGAAAATTTTTCGAAATTTAAGAATTAATAACAAAATAATAATTTCGAAATTAAGAATAAATTCGAACATTTGAAAGTTATATGTAACTTGGTTGAAAGACTGTTGTGCGTTCACACAAAGTTCAAATACTGTAGAGTTTGGCCTAATTTCCTAATAAAATCATCAAAGAGCCAAGCACCACCAGTTATTTTATAAATAAATGAAGTTATGTGGCGTAGGATTCACAATGAAGATGACCCATCCATTACTATCTTGAAAGGAATAAGAAAGTATCGGCGGCTGAAATTATTGGCGCGAGTTCGGCTGGAAATTCGCCAACTTTAATTGGTCGACGCAAAATCACGCCAACTTTCATGGTTCGCAGGACTTTAAGTAGATACCAAAAGGCTACTACAAAGAATATGATTTACTTCTGAAATAACTTCTAATATAGGTTATTTCGCAACTATTACTGAATAATATGTTGTATGGTAAGACTTAATCTTTTTAAAAGAAATTTATTATGCAATTGGAAAAGAAATCTACATAACAATGAAAAAAGTTCGAAACATTATTTCATAAGGCAAAAATTTGACGTTGAAGTTTTGGTCAATATTTGCATTTATTTCACCGTCAAATGTTTACAAAGTAAGCACATTTCATTTTTTCAAAAAGGTTCTTTTTATTATTGCTTAAATAATCAACTGTAAAGAAATCCTTAACTTTAAAGAATTAAACTTTCTATTAAGTGTAACCAAGTAAATGTAATTAAAAAGATAAAAATAAAAATAATCAGACACACATATATAACCTTGCAAAACATATATTCCATACACCTAGAACGAGTTGTACTAGATAAATGAAATTTGGGAAGCATATTAACACTTATTAAAGAAGACGATGATTAAAATTTCATGCTAGGCGAGTAAAAGTGGTGACAGTTGCGTCGCTATAAGCATGTCAATTATGTTTGTTTTTTAGATGTGATGTAAGCTTCGTGAGCGCTGTTTATCAAACAAATTGGGCGTTGTGAGCTAGATTTTAGTCAAGAATGGCTCTAAGGAGACGAAGAAAGTAATATAAGCAGTTAACACTATGTTATGTAATTTGGCTTATATTAAAGTGAGTTTTCTTTTCACGACACTGCAGAATGTCTTAGCAGTTCATGATTTTTAGCAGCAGTTGTCACAGGAGCGTACTGTCTCAAAAAGACCGGGGTCCAGCAGCATACTGGCCACTCTTGAGAAAGAAGACCATCGTAAACACCTCATAGCTCTAGCACTACTTCCTGGATCTACAACAAAAATTCAAGATTCCGTTGATACCAGACTGATTCCGAGAATATAAAAGATTGATTACTTAAAAGACAGCACGGGGACATTCTTCTGTAGCTTTCATGACACTGACTCTAAGCCGCTGGCATAAGAAATTCAGTGGTTTCTAGGTAGAATTCCTTTGAAGGCTGACTGTAATTGGTTTGAGCTCTTTTTGGAAAGCCGTTTCTGTTTTGGGTCCGATGATGGCCATATGTTCGGCAGAAAAAGGCCAGGTGAGCGCTTGAAATCAAATTGTTTGTGTTTAGATATACTGGATCATCAGAGCTTGTGGTGTGGAGAGCAATTTTTATGACTGCAAAAGCACTCTTGTACTATTTCAAGAAGATTGACAATACATTTATACGTCAAACTGTTGAATAACCGGCTGTGTTATCATTCTTAATCATTTTTAAAAATATATTTACCGACAGGATAACACCCGTCCCCATATGCCGCTGATTTCTCTCAAAGTGATATACAGAGTAATAATATGTTGCTTTGATCAGTGAGATTATCAAACTTTTTTCTCATGGAGCGTTTATGAAACTTTGATGGTCAACATGTCCAGCTTTACCCACAACTAGCATTGACCGTTGCTGATTTAGTTGACCAAGAGTAACAGCCGAAGAACTCAATTCCACGAAATACCTTCATTACCAATATGATGAAATGCACGCATAAAAATAGTTATGACTGCAGAGGTTAATAATCGCATTATTATGACTACAGTCGTTATGGTAGCTTCATTTCATGTTTGATTGCGAATTTAATACAGCGAGAGCCAGGCTGTCTATGCTGTACCCAACTAGGTATAAATGTAAATAAGGCATTTGAAAAATTAGTAAAATAAGATAACAATTGGTTGGCGAGAAAGAGGGTCAGAAATAAAGAATGATCGCTTCGGAAACTTAGGGACGCGTGGATAATATTTACCAAAAACATTTAACTCGATGGGAAAGAGAAAATATCAAAAGGTGTCTCAGTTCGTTGATGCTAGTATTGACCTGAAGAAGATAAGGGCCATTTCATATTAGAAATGGTTCTTCTCGTGCATAATTTATTTAACCTGTAAATTTGATTTTTTTTTATTTCCAATGGCAAAACAAATACAAACATAATAACTAGAACTGATTAAAGAACTGACCGAAGTCTTTGCATCAAAAGTTTTCTAACACGCCAGAAAGGCGCCGTTTCTGAGTCGCCGTGAAACTACGCAGATGGTCTCTATTCATTGAATCTACCTAACCATTGAGAGGCGCAACCCAGGTTCGTAAGAATTCTAATGCGATGGAGATATATACCAGGCAATGATGACCCGTCATCTTTTTTGGTTGTGACTAACCACCAGCGTTGCATGGAGATGTAATGCGATGGAGAATTCTAAGGCCAGCCTCTGAAACTTGGCGGGAAGACATGCCGAAAAACACTGCCGATAATTGTAGACAACTTTTCGTTACAAGAATGTTGCCCAGGGAGCACCAGCGAGGAGGTAGGTCTACATTGCACCCAACTTTGAAATTTAAATCAAGTAAATATGTTACCTAGACAAATTCTTTACCTGGATTGCATACGTCTAAACTTATTTTTTCTCGGTAATATTATTTCATTTTTTCCCAATGTACAAGTAAGTAAGGTTTTGACACAAATCTATAGAAATAAAAATAGAAAAATTCAATTGGTAGATAATAATTAAATTATATCAATATCTGCGTGATTTAAATAAATATACAAAATGAAATAAAACATTTTTAACCCTTAGCATAAATGCATGCCTATAACACAAATTAATAAACTGATCTATTCGACAATAAATCTGATCCTATAACTTGAAATACATTTAAATATTAAAAAGTTTTCAGACGATTTCTTTAGTTGTTTACATGAAAAGTGTTTCTTTGACTATTCTTTGAAAATTTAAATCTTTACAGATCATTCGATTTCTAATTAAAATATCTTTTAAGAGTATTTATTATTCAACTAATTTTAAATAATTAATAACCTTACCTGTCTTCTAAATAACTGAGCATTATTAATCATCACCATTAAATTGTAAGAAGTCTATTCATTTATTAATTGATAATTCTAATTAAATCGATATTGTACAAGATTCGTATAGTATCACAGATATCGTAATTCTCAGCCATAACAGGATGATATAAGCAACATTTAAGCTTTCAACACCAAGCAAAACTAAGATATGATTAGTTAGTAGAATTAATTGAACAACAGATCCGATAATTCCAGCTTTTAACTCTTGGAGAGAATCAAACCTACAACATGCATTATTTTACCCTTATAGAAAAAACTGATTATCATATTTAATATGAAATATATATAGAATATAAACACCTTACAACAATTCCTCTTGCGTTTATGAAAGTTAATTTACTATTGATTTTATTTTTCCACATAATCGAAATGTCCAAATGGTTATTGACTTTGCACAAAATAGCATTTCTATTTTCTCTCATTCACCGTGAGATGGCAGTGTTTGATACTTCAGACATTATCGTACTGTAATGTGAACTCTTGCCAATGTGCAAGAGATTTCCTGACACAGGAGCTAATTAAACGTCAGAGTGAGTAGACGTATTATCCGCGTGACCTTTCGGGACCATTCTCTCGTAAGTGGTACGAAAGTATGCTCCCGCAATGGCACACGGATAATACGTCTACCCATTCCGTCGTTAGTGACTGGTGGCCATTGAGATCCTGCATGACGCTCAGTGTGACACATTTATAAGTAGACAACAATCAAAAGAGTACTCGTATTTCTGAACGATAACCCTCTGTCCTGGAAGGCCACAATCCTGCTACCGGTGAATTGCGACACGTTATGGTTGGAATTTCCTTCTTTACACGTCGCATAACACAACTTTTACATAAACAAAAAAATGCTTGAACGCAATTTTGCCCGCACACAAGCAGAGTATATTTATTAATTATTTGAAAAGATTCATAAACACTAATCAACAATCAAATAAACAGAAATTCAAACCGTGATAAAAACAGGTAATTCTTTTCTGATCAATGAATAATGAAAGTTACTATTTTACATAATAAAACTTGAGGATTTGATTTCTACGCACTGCATAATCTAAATTTTATATAAAAATTATTATTCATCTCATTTGAACCAATAGGGTTCAAGTCTTTAGTAGACTTTGATATTAGAATTCGACTCATTGACTTTTCGTTGATACTTTCTATCTTCAATTCTAAAACTTCTTACTTTTCGAAGGCATTGATACAGATATCTCACATTGATATAGCTACAGCTCACTCAATCTATCTGCAACCAAATAGCTTCGCATTGAACTCTTTGATTTTGTAAAAAATTGATTCATCAAATATATGATACACAATAATTCTAATCTGTTCTATTCAAGTCACGTTTCATCTCATTAAGAAAGATCTTCAAACGATTTCGTTTAATACCCAAAAATGTTAGTCCAAAGGAAAACTACAGTGGCGAATAGGACAATTATGTACAAAACAGAAAATGATTAAAATTTCAGAAACATTGAATGATTTATTTCAGAGTTACATTGTGACAAAGTAACCAGCTCAATAAGATGTTGAACCACTTCTAGCATGGATGCAAGCTGCCACACGGCGTGGCACAGAGTGAAAAATCTCCAGAATTGTCTCCTGTGGTATTTCTTGCAAAATTTGCACCAATTGTTAGGATATGTCATAAGCATTCCCTGCTAGATACAGTCGCCTTCCCATCATATCCCACACATACTCGATTGGAGAGCGATCTGGCTTTCTAAGGAAGCGTTTGAGAAGTTGTAAGACAATTCATTGTATCACGTGCAGTATGTGGTCTGGAATTATCTTGCTGAGAAATAAGACCATCGTACTTCAAAAGGAAAGGTAGCGAAACAGATCTCAGAATGTCGTTAACGTACCGTTGTACTGTAAGTGTGCCTCTAATGACGACCAAAGGGGTCTGACTATCAAGAGAAATGGCACCCCAGACTATAACTCCTGGTTGAGGCACTATGTGGCGTGCAATAATGAAAGCAGGATCGGCACGCTGCCCTGGGCATCTCCAGGAGTGTCTTCGATGTTCGTCAGGACACAGTTGGAAGCAGGATTCATCTCTAAACGCTATACGTTCCCAGTCAGCATCATTCGAACCTGATCGAACCAAGCACCACTGTAATTGGGCTCGACAGTGTTCAGGAAGCATAGCGGTCGGTACGAGCGTAGATTTCGCTCTATCAGCCGTCTGTGAATGATCATGTTGGACACTCGTGTGTGGGTCGCACGTCTGATGATTCATAAAGATGAATCAGCAATTTGACAACTAATCTGGAAACCACTCTGTCCTCCCGATCTGTTGTGGTCCTAGGTCGACCGCTACCATCATAACGCTGAGGTCTGCCGTTGTCCTCATATCCTTGCTAGCATCTTCTAATTGCCACATCGCTTCGACCCAAATGACGAGCGATTCTTCGATTTGCCTAACCTACCTCTTTCAATCCAATGAAACGAACTCTTTCGAACACGGACAGTTACTTGCAATGAGGTCAAATCCTGAAGCGAGGCATATTTTCATTCGTTGAAAGGTATTCTAAATCACAATGCAACAGAAAATTTGACCATCAGATTGAGAATCGCTTCCTATATACACCTGCTGAGTGGGCAGTTCCAATTCAATGTAACTCCCGCTATTCATTCATTGGACCCCAAAGTCTGAAATCAAAATATAAAGTTGTCTAGTCTGATTTAAACAATTGTATAACGATACATTGGATCAAATTACAATGAATTTGAAAGGAATTTTGCAATTTTCTCTGTATGGGTGGATCATTCAATTTTAATTTCACACATAAAACACTTTTCTTGAGAAAGTTTATATTATCTTACTATATTACCGAAAATTGCGCTCATTACTGGTGAAAACAGATGTAAAGGTGACGAATGCACGCATTAAAAAATTCATTATATTATACCATAATAATAATTTTTTATGATAATTAAATACATTATTGGAGAAAATGTGATTGTCACTTTATTATTATGTCATGATTACTATTCTAAATTGGCGTTAAGAATTTTATTTTAAAATCACGAATTTAAAATAAAAATTGCAATATTTCTACTGTTAATAGAAATATTTCTTTAAGATGATATCCGTGTATGGCGTCTAAAAAAACCTTAATATAGTTAAGTTATAATGTTTCGAAGACAAGTTATTCTGAATTTTTTAACTTTCATTCCCGTTTTACGTATACATAATGAGATAGAAAATGTTAAATATATTCAGAAATTCAGTCTTTTAAGTCATCTAGTTGCATGGAACAAATAGAAGTAATTTATCAACGTCACGAGCTTCCGTCAAATTACTTAAAAGAGAAACCAAAAATAGATTAGAAAATAGTGTAGTATGCTTGAGCAAATATTATAAATAAAAATATATGAAAGAAAAAGATTGAATAAAGCCTACAAAGAATGAGCATTCAGTTCTATTCCTAAAGTCAGGAAGATGTTATTTGAATGTATTCATAAGTATTTCGGAAGAGATTTTTCTGAACATGAAAAACAGCTTATTTTCTACGCAAATGATTGTTTAGAACACTTTCTTACAAAACTTATTTTTCTAGTTTACATAGGAATTTATAGTTATAACAAATTTTATGAATTTGCTTACTTTATTTCGGATACAATTTATTCCATATGCCCTTTCTCGTCAAGATTGAAGCCATTTTTGAATCTCAAATTCATTAAATTTTGTATTTTGTGCAACATATTTTTGTCAAAGATCATAAAATATTTATTTACTATTTACAAAACGTATTAATAAGCAGAACTAGTAGTTTCTTAATACCATTTGATTAAATCATGAAAAGAAAATTTTTAATTTAAAGCAAACTGAAAAATTAAATACCGTATTTTGTTTTAAGAGTTGTGACTATTAAATAACTCTACTGACGTTGCAACAGAAGTACACAAGCGCCCAACGCCAGGAACTAACAGATGTTTAACGTGAAGCTTTCTCTTTCGAATGCAAGGCCTTTCGCTTTTGTAAACAAATCCGTACAGCCATAACCCTTATGCGCATTAGTTATTTTTTGTTTCACTAAAAAAATAATAAGTGAACGACGAATTATTGCGAAATTTCACTTGAAACTTGGTAAACGCACAACTGAAATTTATAATTTAATGAAATAAAATCATGGCAATGATTGTTTATCGCATGCATGTGTTTTTGAGAGGTTTATGCGTTTCAAAGATGTTCGAGAAAACGTTGAAAAAAAATTCACGTCAAAAACGAATGACAATGTCGAAAAATCGAATTCTAGTACTATCTGACCTTCCGTTAGGTATCCGTGCGATTTCTCAAACTAAAGGAATTGATAAAGAATCGTACGGCAAAATTTTCGTCAAAGACAATTCGCCAGCTAATTCCATATTCTCAGTCAAGAGGTTTCCAGCTAAGTACAGCATCCCATTATTAGACCATACACCTATTCGCCAGATCTTTAGCTATGCGACTTCTATCTGTTTCGTAAGGAAAAAGTTGTATTAAAATGATCAAGGTTTGAATAATTGAAGTTGTGAAACAGAAAGTGGCATGCGTCCTGAAAGAACTGGCAGAAGATTTCGAGCACTGTTTCGAACCACGAAAGATTCATATGTAGAGTTGTAGGGATAGAGAAGGGCTATTGAAGTTCATCATAAGTAAATATATATGACATCAAAATAAAATATTTTACTACGTCAGTCTGGTTATTTATCAAACAAACGTGACAAGCGTGACTTGTTCATAAAGCCTATTTATTAAACAAAAGTTAAAAATAAAAAAAGGGTGTATGTATGATATCATTTATAAAAACTACGATTTTTGCTCTGTATATCAAATACAAAAATTATTTCCCTTACAAACACTTACCATTTATAAAATAATTGATATGATAGTTAATTCAAAATGTATATCTTCCAGATTAAGAAATATAATCAGCAGAATGCCTAGGCAAGCTGAGAATCAAGTTATCGACCTGATCTCTTGTGGAAGAATACTCCACTCAGCAAGTAATGCTCTCCGACGTTTCGGTCTACATGCAGGAGGTGGCTGATGGGCATGGGGACAGCTAAACATATCCCACACATGCTATATCGGATTTAAATCAGTAGTTAATTTTGACCATTTCATACAGGTGATATCCTCAGGTTAAAAGCAATAGTTTACAATGTTTACATGATGATAATAGGCATTGTCATCCATAAACACAAATTCCGAGCTCATGGCACCCCTAAAGAAATGTACATGTTATTGCAGAATGATGTCCCGATAAATTGGACCTATCATGGTTCCAATTTGAACATGTATATCTGTTCTGAAGCCTAGCATAACTCCACCTCAAACGAGCAATCCTACACCGCCGTAAAGATCTCGTTCAATGATATTGTCTTGGTGGTAGCAGGTACCCGGCATTCCTCGCAAGAAATTCTGACGTAAATCAGACTGCAAGCTAAACCTGGACTCGTTGGAAAACTTCCCATAAGTCCACTGTGATAATGTCTTGATTGCATGTTCTCTACTACAGGCTAATCACTGGGGACTGGGAGATACCATGAGCGGAACACATCTGACAGGCCTGTGAGCTTATATACTAATATGTTCCAAAATTCTATGCACGTTTTTCCTTGAAACTGTCGTATCAGTGGTTGAAGATAGCTGACGAGTAAGGTCTGATGCTGAGCTCCGTCTAATTCTCTTTGCAGTTGCTGCCAAATTCCACCTTAATTCGCAGTTGTAACTGGCGCGGGGGGAGGCTGACTTGTACTGTATAACGTTTACTGACATTCCTATCATTTTGAAATCGTTGCTGAAGCCTAAGAATTACATTTAGGGTGATTCCAAGCTACAGGGATGCTTCCATCTAAGTACGCTTACATTCCAGGCGGCTGATGATTCTACCACGTAATAAAACATCCACATGCTCCTCTGTGCCCTAGCAATTCAGTTGTGGCAATAAGCGGCTTGCAGAACACTTTAAAACAATTTTGCTTCGTTACAACCATTCCATATATACACCTCTCTTATACTATCGTCATTGTAACATACTAAAAGCGTCATGAAATGGCTCCGTGAAATTTGGATATTGATCTTCACGATGTGTGTGAAATATATATATATATAGTTATGTGTGTGTGTGTGTGCGTGCGTGCAATAATCCTATGCAATCGCGTTTAAGATGACGAAAAGTACAAAATGCTTAGACATTTATATCAATTAATCAAAACAATTAACATTAAGGTTTAACAAAGCATTCACAAGCACACAAAACAATTAATACACTTCTACATTATCTACAACGTCATCCTTGTCTTCTTGCTGTCTTGCTTCCGACTGACTCGCTAGATCACAATATCGTGATATGCAGAACTAGCTCCCTCTATAGTATTACAATCAGGGGGTTTCTTCAAATTCTATATATATATATATATAGATATATATATATATATCTTGCAGCTATAGTCATAAAATGGTATATAGGTATAATATGCTCTCTATAGGTCTATGCTCTCCTATATGAGGTCACTGACATCGCCAGCTGGAGGAAAAATGAAAAGTTAGCACTCCAACCTAAAGAACGATACGAAGAAGGGGGAAAGTGAAAAACACAGTTGCAGACCATTATGGATGTAGGATGAAAAGATACGTTGTGAACATTAAGGTAAAAACAAAATGCCTAAAATGCGCATTTGTTTTCCAACGCCCGTTAGTTGGTGTTCTGCCCGTTACACATTTCATTCTGCTAAAAAAATGCCTCCTCCATCTACACTGTGTTTCTATCTGTCCATTTTGGCTATATCTCGATATGGCTTATGACAAAGTTTCACCATGTGTAACCTCTCGTGACATCCATATCTAGTAGTTCCTGCTCAGGTGCTTGCCGGTATGGCTAAGCTTTTAATTTATTTTAAATTTTCCAAATGCGACTTTTTGAGAATCTATTGTTATCACTCTTGCTCTGCTGATCAGATATATAAATGTGTATGGTGATACATCTTCCAGGTGTGTCAGCTTTCCTACCTTAACTGGTCTGCTGGATCGAGGTTGGCTAGTCGTGAATCATGTCTCCCTGTAATCTTTCACAACCTTTTGGGTGGTTTTCCAAGCAGAGTGCAGACCTTTAAGTTTCCGTTAAAGGAACGTTTCCGCTACATCCGTTACGCCGATCATACCTTGCATCCACGTTCACCGTAAAGCATCATAGTCTCCCAATATTCAATTTTGAAAAATAGCTCAATGATCGTTTTCTTCAACATACATCTCCGAGAGGATATCTCTTTGATTCTCTTCGATGAATAGGTGTGATGTTTCATACGTATTTGCAAAATGCACCAATTTCTTTCTCAGGGTGCAAGTTGTGTTGAGTTGATGCATTTTGCTACACTGTTTTACTATGATACAATTCTTTACTTATGATCCTGAAATGGACCGCAAATCCATGGACTGGGAGAGCCTATCTTCACCGAGAACCAAAAAAGTAGGTATGACGGAAAGAAAATTGAAAGAAATGAGTATGGTTCTTTTCGATATTCACGGGATTGTGTACCTTTACTATGTTCCTGAAGATCAAACTATTACTCAACATCGCTACTTTTACGTTCTTGCTAAACTCCGAGAAAGAAGAAGGAAAAAACGAGCGGAATCGTGGAAGGAGAAGTCACTCCGTATTGTCTATCGCGAGGTTTCTTGGCCAAGTACAGCTTCCCAGTGTCAGGCTATCCATCTTATTCGCCGGATCTTGCGCCATCCGACTTCTATCTGTTTCTTGAGGGGAAGCCTGTATTAAAAGGAATAAGATTTGAGTCGTTTGAAGCTGTGAAAGAAAAATCGACAGGTGTCCTGAAAGAGCTGATAGAAGAAGACTTCTAGCATTGTTTCGAACAATGGAAGATTCACTTGAAGCGTTGTACGGACAGAGGAGGGGGTGCATAATGAAAGTGATTATAAGCAAATTATATGAAATCAAAATAAAATATTTCACATCGTCAGTCTCGTTATTTAATAGACTCACTATATCTGTGTGTGTCTTGCAATTTCCAACTCTGGTCAAATTATGTAACAGAATCTGACGAAACTTATAATATTAAAGAAAATACAGCTTGTAATGTTTCGTGCTAATGAAAAATGCAATGGGTTATCGATTGGTCATCTTTGTAAGATGAATCATTGAGTGGGAAAAGTGAATGACTGTCTAGTCTGAAAGATACATTTAATATTCATATATATTAGTCGTGTGTCAGGATAAAATGTATATACTTGTACGTTTCATGAAAGATTGATATGAAAAATCACTAACCCTAGAACAATTTTTAGACTACTTTGAGAAGGATTTACAAAATTGCATTTGTGTATTAGTAATTAGATTGATGAAAAATGTGTTTGGATATCATATTTACTATCATTTTTAAGCTAATTAATGATTATAAGTTAAGCAATCACTTTTGAAAATATAAATTTGATTTAAATTAATGTAAGAACTGAAAATAAAAAAATATATAATCGGTGTTAAATAAATTAAAGATATTGTTGTGTTACTTAAATTCTTCTTCAGAAATCGTGTGGAACAATTTATTGTACCTATTCTAAGAATGTATTTAATCTATTTTTTGAAGATTAGATCTATGATGCAAAAATTCTTAAGCTCTTTAAAAACAAAAATCTTTAAATTTCGTTTGTGAGGAAAAAAAAATAAAAATACATTGAAGATTAATTATGATATTTTATTATTTTAATAATTATCATTGGCAAAAGGTAACAAATTTAGATAAAGAATTTAACTTGATATCCGTATATATCATTGTTTTAAGTATTATCATTGTGTTTATCGGACTCAGTAGACAAGGAGTATGCTTTGCAATTTCATGATCAACAATGCCTTAGTGAGACTGCCTAATCAAGCCTTAATTCCATTATAGACCCCCTGTATTGTGTGCATGATGCACTTTTAATCTATTGGGGTTCTAACTCATCATATGTTAGGATGGTATGGAAGTTCAGAGACTTGGATGCGAGAGTGTGTATCGTACTCGTTAGTTCTTCAAAATTTAAGATTAGGAGGTCAAATTCCAACAATTCTAGTGTTGCTTCTAAGAATGACATCAATAATCAACCAACCAAGGGAATAGAAACCAATCTATGAATACGTTTTTCGTTGGAAATGCCAAAAGATTAATATCAGATTTTAATTCACCATTGAATATAAAATAGAGCAATTTATTATGCCATACATTTGTGTTCGGTAAAGTTCTTTTTTCCTGAATAAAACATTATGTATATTCAATCTTTTATACCTGATTTGGTGTGGTCTGGAAGCTTGAAAAGGAGCATGCAAACTCAAGTGTCGTACTAACCTCTCGATAGAGGTCAAAATAACGACATCCATTACTAACAGCCTTCGCGTTGCTTCTAAGATCAACGTTAATAATCAATCAAACATAAACTCTTGTATCAGTATGGATAAAACATTTTGTAAAGGGATTTTGATATTATTTGATTTTACGTTACTTAATTTAGATTTCCTTAGCCTAATGTTAAATGACACAATCGGTTGTGGTAGCCGACTGGTCATGGTCGAAAGCTCATGCCAACGTTATTTCAGTGAAGTCTTTGCTTGGAGTCTCGTGCTGCTAAAGATTCGCACAGAAATGAGTCTGATACACGTTAAAAATGTTAGGTCTCGAAGTCCCCACGTTCAGAATGGTTGGTTGCTTAGAGAGTGGTTTGGTAGAGTTCAGCTGTCATCCTCGTCATTTGCAAAGATTTCAAAATTACGAGGTTCGTCATCCAAACTTTTCGTGTTGCTTTTAAGTGCATTGTCATAAACAAATAATAAAATTCCGTTTCAGCTGAGTGAAAAAAAATGTTTATTACAAACCGTTAACAGCTTGCAAATTTCTGAACATTTTAAAATTTATGATTGGTAAGGGTTTCTCATAGATTAATCTTTCTTTGTATAGACATATTTACGTGTTTAAATGTTTTGAGTAAAGATAGTTTACGATTACATTTCTGCTGAACGGTCGAAATTTAGAGTATGATGTTTAAAGAGATTTAATTCACGAATTCTTATTTAACCTTAATAATATTGATTCATTTGATATTTCTGAATAAATTCATCGCATTTATTATACTTTTAAACTTAGATAAGCGATACTTTAACCTTTTAATATGAAAGATTTTGAAATTGAACAGGGCTTTTTCAAAAACATGTTAGTGATTAGAAAAGCATTATGTATATATATAATGCTACTTCGGAACTTTTCTAAATGTTTAATTTAAAAACATTTTTGGACTTCAGTTGTGGCAAAATAAGGAAACTTTAAATTACTTAATTCTGAACTTATAAACATTACACGAGATGGGGGGGGGAGTTGCATCGAGACAGTGGCGGATGCATTAAGGGTCAACCCGCTCAGGTAACAAAGAATGAAGTGATTGGAAATTTTCAAATTTGTTTATCCAGGGAAGTTAAAGAATTATTCAGATCACATGGTAATAGATGGAGGAATCTTTAGGTATTTTTCATGGAGTCTCTAATTTTATAGGGAATATCCCTATTAACTCAGAATGTGGGGAATGCCAATCTAAGCGATTTCGTTAATCACATGATTGTATAATTTTATAGATTAGAAGAAATAGGACCACGAAATAATGATAAATGTAATACTATGGTTTATAAATTACGGGATAAATAAAGAAATGTAAAAGAGGTATGAAAAACCATTACATATATATGTGTATGTTTATATATATATATA
>BMAW01053975.1:83434-97756 GCA_019974015.1 Nephila pilipes
CCGGGTAACATTTTTCAATCCATTGTTTCGCTTGCACGGTGTTTTTACCCATTAAAAAACAATGTTTTATCAGAACACGAAACTCGGTTGTTTCCATTTTTTAAACAAACTACAAAACGACTTTACTCCAACCTCGATAACTCAGCTGTTTCTGGTCCGATCGACTTAAAATTTTGACACGTTTCAAGCAAAGGTTAGTACTCTAGAAAGACCTGGTTACTGGTTTACTACGAGCACCATCTCTGGGTTAGTCTCGGGAGTTATTGATTGATGTGTTATCTATAACTACTCAGGGCTCCTTCACAAATGCGATTCCATGTGGTGGCTGCCCAAAGAGATTCTTATCTGCTACGATTTTTTCCCCTCATCAGTTACTGTCTCTCTATTATCTTAGATTATAACTAATATTTAAACCTTCTTCAGTTCAGATCAGGACAACAGAATAATCGCTTTCTGTGGTGAATTTGGTCTCACATTTGTAAGCTTTTCCTTGTTCAATAGAGGAGTTATTAAGTTCAATTAAATCGGATATTACTCTGTATTCGGTCTTAAAGCTCACGAAAATTTATCTATAACAACACTTACTTAAACGTGACTGCCGAAATTCTTGCTGTTACCGTAAAATGATCTGCAACGAACTGAATAGCTGTGAAGCTTATGCAATTCCGCACAAACGGTTGCAAAATTTTTCGGTAAGTATTGTAGCAAATAGAAGACCCGTGTGGTGACCTGGTATGAAAGAATAGTCCCACTGTAGCTCATGCATGTCGTAAGAGGCGATTCAAATGGGTAACCAGGGCTTTGGTGTATAACCGGGCATCCTGTCCCTGGGGATTATATCAGGGACCTCAGAGACTAACCTCCATCCGATAAGTACGGGCGTCATGTCCCGAGGCACCCTCGTGATCTTTTTCTTTCCCATGGGGTTTACTGTCTTTGGTAAACACGGGTTACGCTCTCCCAGGATACGCTAGCGATTCTTCTCTATTTTTGACCCTACTTCTTGTCAACCAATTTTTATCTTTCTGAAATTTTTTTCACACATCTAGACCACAGTAAAATCGTGTTTGGCGCAGTATAGCCATATCTGGCTCTTACGCCAATAATCTTTACATTCATTGCCACACTCTCAAAAAAGTATTTTGTAACTACGAGCGTAACCCGTGTAGTAAAAAAAAGTATTTTTTTACGACAAATTTCTTAAATTATTAAAATATTTTTTTAAAAAAACTCTGAACTGAAAGTAAAAATACGTTTAGTTTATATCATAACTAATACATTACCTTTCATAAGAAAAAAAAATTATTTTACAAATTGTTTCTCAACTATATTTACTTATTGTATCTAAATAAATCTCTACCCTGTTGCAGTTTTTATTGAATTTTTAATATTCTTCAAAATTTAGTCTTATTATTTTAAGACGTCTAATTGTTTGACAGTTATCTGTCTATCGAAAATTTTGTAGCATTTCTTAAAAATATACTATTTTTTTTATAAATAAAAATAAACTGAATATTGGATTTCGAAGTTACAAAAGGTACAAATATTTGTATAAAATACTTGGAATGCATTCGATTTTGTTTCAAACCTTACAAAATGTATTTTATTTCACATATTCTTAAGATTTTGTATTTTTATGGAAATACTCAAATTCTGATTCACACAATATTTGTATTTATAAAAGAAGAATTCGAGTTGCTGTGAATTTCAGAAAACTGTGTAAAAATAAAATTTAGGCTTTTCACTGAATTGTTCGAAACAATTATCAGTTGTGTTCCATTATAATCTATTCAATCTTGTGGAATTACAAGATATTCTGTTTTACAGAATAACATATTTATTCGAATTCAAAATTACTCAAGTGTGACGTTTTGATACAGTTATGTTTATTTAACCGAGTTTTATGGTTAAATATTAAATATCTGACTTGTTTCTAATTTTAAATTAGTAGATGCAATTTCAGCAACTCGTTATGATAATTTAGCGTGATGTTTCACACATAATTAATTTAAAATATTTTCTTATTCATTTTTTCGTATATCGACTGAAGTTGTTAACTAGTTTCTCACCTGTGAGATTAATATTGCCAAGTGAAACCCTGAACAGTGATGCTGATAGAAGAATACAAGCTTAAGAGACAAATATTTGAGAGTTGGGGACAAGATTCAACTAAATAACACATTGTAAATGTCATTAAAAGAGGAAAGGGATGATGTGGAAGTAAGGGTTAGTGTGAAGGCCAGCTGAGGCGATGAATTCTGCATTTGACCACGGCTTAAGATTACGAGGTCCCTCTCCAATAGCCCTCATGTTGCTGCTACGTTCAAAGTCAATAAGCAATCAATCAAATCCAGTATTCAAATTATATGGAAATTTTTAAAGTAATGTCCCAACTGATAGGTGTCATTAATGCATCTTTCAACATATTTCAAAATAGCCAGTTCTGTCTACTATAGCCAATAATTAAATTCAAGTGCAATGCTAATTAAATTAAATTATAATAAATTGAACAAATGGCCATATGCCGATTAGATAAACGAGATAAACAAACGAAATTAAACCGATGTTCTGTGACGTAATAATGCGGGTCAGTTCCTTTGAATGGTCCTCTAGGGAGGCATCTTCGTCTTCAATCAATTGTCCTTTGATCGTTCCTTCGGGATCGATCCTGGACCTACGTTAATAGTTCAAGGCGCAGCTTTTCTCGACGAAATTCAAGCTTAACTCAGTTTCTCAAGTGACAATGTTTGGAACTGAACAATACAATTTGATCGCCTTCTATTAGTCACACTCGGACTTCACTTAATGTGTCTCTTTCTGGTGATCATTTAATGGTAGATATTTCGATAAGTATGAAATATTAGTGAAAAATACTGCTTTATTTTGCTATAGTCTTTACAATACTATGTTAATCGAACTTGAAACTGTTTTTGTAAGTATTTGTATACATATGGATTCAAGTTTCTGTAGAAAACTGTTTGCTTAAATGACACATTTGGAGCTGATGCACTTTGAATCTGTTTGAGGTTCCAAGTCTTCCCTTGTTGAGGTGTGGAAATTTGGAGGTGGAGGTGCCATAAAATTATAAGGTCCATCACCAATTGCTTTCGTGTTGCTTCCCAGTTCAACGTTAATAATGAATCACACTGAGCATTGAACTTTAGCCACTGAGTTATCATGTTTACTTTTTTATTTAGCAAATATAATCTATTTGGAGATTTGACAAAAGTGAATGGAAAGTCATGGAATAATAAAAATCTTTGACTGTACTATTATTATAGCCGCGGTAGTCTAATGGTCATGGTAGTGGACTCGTGGCCAGCGGGTTTCGTCGAGTCGTAGGTTCGAACATTTTAGCCACTAAAGACTCACAGTGTAGCCGGGACTGATGCACGTTAAATCTGTCATGGCTCCAAATCATCCCCATTGATATGGTATATTATTAGGAGAGAGGGGTTAAAGCTCAGATGTCGTCCTCGCTCACTTGATTGAAGTTTAAAATTACGAGTTCTGTCACCAAACGCCTTCGTGTTGCTTCAGTGAGACGTTAATAAAACCAACCAAACCAATCTCTATATTCGACCCTACATCTTGCCAAACTTCATATCTTTTTTCCCTTTTCTCAACATCTTGACCACAGTTATATTTGTATGGCACATCATAGTCACATCTGGCTCTTGTGCCATTAAACCTCATCATCACTAACTCACAATCACCCATCGTAGAGACAATCTATCATTTAAGTATCCACGAACAGATACAGTAGCATAAAAAACGTGTTTTTCTCTCTTCTTGACTCGTTTAAATTCAACCTCATTAAACGATTGCATGTCTTTATCAAAGGCTGATGCAATGAGTATGTTTCTATTCAGAACGTTACTTCATTCACGTATAATAGAGAATTACGATGTTGGAATCGTGATCGGTTCCTTTTTTCTTTAGAATTTATTGTATATGGTAAACAAGGGTAGTGCACTCTGGGATATAATAGCAAACTCTCTTATTTTTAACGCACCTTCTCACTCACTTACCCATCCTTTTCTTTCATTTACAGAGTTTTGTCTAGATCGTGGATAAACTTATAATGGGCTTTCTTTCGTCTTTCCCTTTAACTAACCCTTGGGACTTTCATATGACGTTAATTTATTGAGAACATCTTCTGGTAATTAACCGTGACTTATATAAGTTGCGTAGAAATATTAAACTACAGTGAATAGGATTGATGAAATGCATTTATAAACGGTGATGAGCTTAGTAATGGAAGTTGTGTGAATAGAAAGGGATTCAGGAAGTTTACATTGAACTCCGAAGTTGATACGCTCACTTTCGCAGATTTGAATAAACATATAAGAGGTTTCGAAATTTATGGGATATCAGAATCTGCATTCGGAAAGGGAGTCGGATCCCCCATACAAATTATATTACTGTCTCGGATCCGTTTAGTCATTAGCAAACAAGTAACCAATTCACATATTCAGTCTGTAGTTTTGAACGTGTGTTGGGAAATCGATAGACATTATGATTAGCATTTTGAATTTTGATTATTTTAAATGGAGAACAACACAATATACTTAAAGATTAATTTGTCTGATTGCTTAGACTGACTATTGAAGTGATTGTGAAGATTTGTGACTTTTTTAAAATTTGGTTAATTGATAATGGACAATTATGCGAAGCAAATGCTGCAAACTGTTTTTTAGTGTTTGGCTCAATTTAGCCAAATGTGGCTCTTGCTTCAACTAGCTTATTGTGTTTGATTTACAGGTGGATTGCATGTCCTATTCACTTATTTTTCAAGCGAGGATGTCCTCTGGGGCTACCCTTCTTTAGATAAGAACAGGAATCATGACTCAGAGGCATCTCACTGATCTTTTCATTTCTCGTGGGTTTTATTGTCTGTGGTAATCATGGGTAACGCACCAAAGGGATTCCCCAGAAATTCTTCTCTTGCCACTTATTTTTATAGAGCAGAAGGGGTTGCTAAATCCTCCGTTCCCTATAATATCCAATCCCAGCTTATGGGGGATGTCTCCAGATCAGAAGGTGTAGGCTAGATAAATAACTGGAAAGACCAAAAAACACAAGATACCAGGAACTAACAATTTATTTCAAACTTAACAAATACTTTAAAACGAGACCTTCACAGGTCTGGAATCTGCGTGTCGAGCAAAGGTTACTTCCTCTTTTTGTACAAGACATCTTGCAGCTCCGCAGTCAAAAAGATGACGTCAAAAAGGTGACGTAGGCAGCCGCCACATTTTCCCGAACTAATTTTTACTCCCCCTCCCTAGCTATCCTTTTTCGGTTGTCCAATTTTACTTTTTTCTCCTTTTTTTTCAAACGTCTAGATCACAAGACACCCTATTTGGCGTAGCATAGCCCCTTTTGACTCTTGCCCTTTAAAATTCACCATCACACAATATTGAAGCGAATATAATCTTTTTATTTTATTAATTAAATTTCCTGAAAGAATATACTTTTAGATGAAATGATACTTTTGAGATAAGTTTAAGATCTTATGTTTACTCCCAATCTTCATATGTAGCCGAATAATATATTAGCGAGAGAATTTGTTGAAATTTAATTCCATTGAAAGAAGTTATTCTTCGGAATATACATTTATAGAAAAAGTGTCTTCTAGACGTGTTTGAGCACCACGAGAGATATATTATACATATGTATTCAAACAACTCTGTTGTCATAGGGCATTTATTATCAAAATATAGTCTGTGAATTTACTCACTGTGAAATGCTGCAAGGTATTTTGAGTGTGTCAGACAGGACGAAAACTGTTTCAAGTAGTATTTTTGCATATCTTTTGAGAAAAATTGTTTGAATTTACGAAATGAAATTAATCTGCTCCGTGGCATTTATCATATTTCAACATTGCAATATCTTCCAGCTTTGGTAGCATTCGTAAATATGTTATAAATTTTCATCTGAAAAATTTCCTTAATCTTTGAATTCGAAATATTTATATGTAGAATCTTATAATCTTGTACAATATTAAAACAAAGTTTACGTAAAAGAAGTTAAAATGTATTATTTAAAGGGACAATCTTCCCAAAAAATTATCAAAATATCGAAAAAAATTATCTAATTTTATTTGTATGATTCTTGCTGCACTATTTGGATAACTATTAAAAATTTTAAACACAGTGTGCTAAATTACTTAATTTGTCCAAGAATCTAAATTACGTTCTCTGTCATTGATGTAATAAGTGCTAAAACTGTTTTGAATTAAAAAAAAATTAAAAAAATTTCTGGTTAATTTGCTTAATGAGATATATGATTATGTGGATGAATAAGGATGTAAATGATTCATTGCTTTTTTTTTAACTCCACAATTTTAGATGATGCTTTACTGATTTTTGAGGTATTTGATAGAGTGGCCACGTTAACTTAGTGGCCATGGTCGCGGATTCGCAGCCGTCGTTGTTATTGTTGAGTCAGGGGTTCGAGCCCTTTTGTCACTGACAACCTGTCGTGTAGAGGAACTGATGCACGTTAAATCCGATCAAAGTCTTAGGCCCTTTTCGTGGAGGTTGGGAGATGGATGTGTCAGCTCGGGATACGTCCGCTTTTATAACCGATACTCAAATATTCGAGGTCCTTCGCCTATAGCCCTTGTATTGCGACGTTAATAAGTAATTAGTGTTTGATAAAAAAAAAAAAAAACAGAAAGAAAAGTATAATTTGAGAAATCGTCGTTAGATCTATGACTCATCTGTAAAAAAAATTTCTTTATTGCGTTTTATTCATTTGTTCTTTGCTCCAACATGTACTGTTTTTTTTTTTTTTTTTTTTTTATTCTTGTAAAAAAAAAAAAAACATTTTGCCAATAAATATTGAGTGAGGGAATGATTTTCTCCCGGTGGCCTGTTTGTAGCTCTGAACCCTTTGGGTGAGCTCGGTCCCCTTGGGCATTCTGCACATGAAATCTGGTCAAATTTTTTTGGGTCTTTCCCACGGAGATGTGGAGAGGGATGTGTCAGCTCAGGTGACATACTCGTCACATAACTAAGGTTCAAAATTACGAGATCCTTCCCCAATAGCCTTGTCTTGCTTGTCAGTAAACAATCGCAGTGTTTGGTAGAAAAACAGTCTAAAACTATAGATAACACTAATCGAGCCGATTTCAAGCACTTTATTATGAAAAATACTTCTAGTAAGTAAATTCGGGAGACATTTTGTTTTAAAATTTTAAAATAAGAACATTGGATGCACCAGACCTTAGACAGTGAATCAAGAACCTCGAGTATCACAATTCTAGTGGGGATGCGGTAGCCTAGTGGTCAAGGTCGTGGACTAGCTGCCGACGGTTTTCGTTCAGTCGCGGGTTCGATCCTTGGCCCCCAAAGACCCGCCGTGTCGCCGGGGCTGATGCACGCTAAATCTTTTCGGAGCTCAAAGTCCTCCCGTTGGCAGGGTGTGGATATTATGAGAGGAGGGGTGCCAGCTCAGGTGCCGTCCTCGTCACTTGACCGTGGCTCAAAATTACGAGGTCCGTCGCCAATAGCTCTAGTGCGACGTTAATAAAAACTAAACTAAATCGCAATTCTACTGCCTCAATTTCCATTGCTATATCACGATATTTAAAACGTTCGAGAGTTTTTGATAATGGTAATTATTCATCATTATAAATTGAGATCGTTTTGCTGAATCTAAGGTCGGGTACGTAATTTGCGTTTATTTTTTTGGCAGATAATCTTTTAATTTTTGTGATACAAAGGTAACAGTCATTTACGTGATCTTTTGGCTCCGACGTATCATGGGTATAGCAAATGCCATACGTTTTCTTTACTTTTCACCCACACACGGAGGGTTTTGGCACATAGTGTCAGAAAAGAATAAGGTGCTTATTTCTTATCTTTTTCACCTTCTAGACATACTAAGTACAAATGATAAACATTTTTTTATTGGCTGCGTATAAGCTAATCGAAGCTTTTTCAAAGTTAGCCAACCACAGACGTATAAAAAGGAATCGGGTTCATTATCAAAACCTCTAGATATTTTTAAAGGATCTTAGTGAAAAATATTGTAAATTTAAAAAAAAAATTAAGATTATCACGAGTCGAAACACAAGCTTCTACCGACGTGACCTTGAGTGAAAGCAAAATGTTAAGGGATATTTAGTGCCTTATGTTCTAAATCACATACATAAAATTTATCGAAGTAAATTTTGTTTTTACTCTGTTGCTGCATGCTCTATCACTGTAGTCAATTAAAAAAAATATGTATTTAAAGCATCAAAAGCATCTGAAAGAAAATGTGGTATAAATATAATTATTAAACGATTTACTTTATATTCCGAAATTTATAATTGAAAATCCAAGTCTGAAGAATTCCCGTGGCGTAGTATAGAAGTTCAGATAGAGAGGTGCCAGATCAGATTCTATCCTCATCACTTGGTCAAGACCCTTGTGTTGCTTCAGTGCGATGTTTATGTGCAATTTCATCATCACCTCACGCATAAATCGTATAGGTGTACTTAAAAGTTCAATTGCAAAGTCCCCGGCCTACCATAGTAAAACACGTTTTTTTGGAAAATTAATTTTTTTTTATTCAACATAATTCCCTTCAAGGGTGATACCCTGATTATAGCGACATAATTCCCTTCAAGGGTGATACACTGATTATAGCGACCTTCCAATTTTTGGATATCATTTTTGTTGTACGATTTGTCCTTTGCTTCAAAATAGGCCTCAGTTTCGGCGATCACTTCTTCATTCGACGAACATTTCTTCCCAGCGAGCATTCTTTTGAGATCTGAGAACAGGAAATAGTCGTTGGGGGCCAGATCTGGAGAATACGGTGGATGAGGAAGCAATTCGAAGCCCAATTCATGGATTTTTGCCATCGTTTTCACTGACTTGTGACACGGTGCATTGTCTTGGTGAAGCAGCACTTTCTTTTTCTTCAAATGCGGCCGTTTTTCGGCGATTTCGTCCTTTAAACGGTCCAATAACGCTTTGTAATAGTCGCTGTTGATGGTCCTTTCTTTTCAAAGTAGTCAATCAAAATTGTTACATGCGCATCCCAACATAAAGACGCCATAATCTTGCCAGCCGACTGTTACGTTTTCCCACACTTTGGAGCGGGTTCATCGTGTGCAGTCCACTCGGATGACTGTCGATTGGACTTCGGAGTGAAAGGATGGAGCCATGTTTCATCCATTGTCACATATCGAAGCAAACACTCGGGTTTATTACGTTTGATCATCTTCAAACACTGCTCCAATCATCAACCCGTCGTTGTTTTTGGTCAAAAGTGAGCTCGCGTGGCACCCACTTTGCACAGAACTTTCTCATACCCAAATATTCGTGAATGATATGATGTACACGTTCAGTTGATATCTTCAGAGTGTCTGCTATTTCATTCAATTTCAATTTACGGTCATTCAAAATCATTTTGTGGATTTTTTTTAAGATTTTCGTCGGTAACCTCTTTTGGGCGTCCACTGCGTTCACCGTTTTCGGTGCTCATTTCACCACGTCTAAACTTAGCATACCAATCCTTGAGGATTGATTTTCCTGGGGCAGTGTCCGGAAACTCGGCATCCAGCGAAGATTTTGCTTCAACTGTATTTTTTTCCTTCAAAAAGCAATATTTTATTAACACGCGAAATTCCTTTTTATTCATTTTTTTCACAATAACAAAAGTTGCTTCACTCAAAATGCTATAATTCACAAACTAATGATCCGACAGCTGTCAAATTTATACACGCATCTTTTGAGGGTTAGGGCTAACTACAAAACATATGGATTTAATTCTAGTAGCGCCATCTATGTGTCAAGCCGGGGACTTTTCAATTGACCTGTTAAAACATTTGCATTTACTTGATAAATTTGTAACTTCTAATTAACGTGTTAGACGCAATTTACATCAATATGGTGCTGCTGCTGCATATTAAACAGACATACTTATCAAATTCATTGAGAATTCATTTCTATGTAGAATATTATTGTATTTAAATTATTAAAATAGCTTTTAACATAACTAGATACCTGAATGTCACATAAATAACTATTAGGAAATCAAATTCGGAACTTGTGTAGCAATTACTTAATATATGAATTTATTATGACATTGTATATATAATGGAATCAGTTTAATGTGGGAAATAATATAAAAGGACTCGTATAAAACCATCAAATTACATATTTTCTGTTATTATTAAAGCATGAAACTACGGAATAAATATCAAATCATTTCTGTATTTTTAATGAAGAATAGTATTGAAATGGTTTAAATCCATTTGTTGCTTATTTAATATTTAGACGTGAAAATAATTTTTCGTTCATATGTTCAGATGGGTAAATTTTAAAATAGTTGGTGTAATTTAATTTTTAATAACAGTCCATGTGAATACATTTTAGAGAAAAAGGAGTTTTTACATTGTAAAATAGCCTAAATTGATATGTTTATCTGATATGTTTATTTATTTTGATATAAATTTCCTTCTACGGAAGTATATTTAATGTAAGTAATATATATATGTAATACAATAAATTTCAAAAAGATTATATTTATTAGGTGTGCTTTTTGTAATAAATATGTAATATTTAAATTTGCTCAATTACATATCAAGAAAACATATTTATTACAGCAGTACATATATTGAATATATAGAGTAGAAATTATTTTATACCGCACTTATTTCATCTATTATCTATTAATTCACATAAATTTATTCCTTATTGTAAATGCGGTAAATTAAAAATGTGTACTTTTTAAATTTACATTCGAATTATCTTCATATAATGAATATTCTATAAGTCTTTGCACATTACATTGTAAAGGAAATAAGGGAGCAAACATTAATGTTGTAGTTTTAGAGACCATTATAATTTATGATATATTTTTAAAAATAATACACTCAGTCAATTTTTTTCCAAGTCCATATTTCGTCATTATGAGATTATTGTTTATTTCTTAAAATAATGCAGTTTATCAAACAGATAGTAATCTATATAAGAATTTATTCTTTCTGATAAATTATCATATTTTAAAGTCTTATTAATGTCAAATATATCATTATGTTCGAATGATTTGAAAATCGCAATATTGTGTCAAAAAATAATATTTAAACGTAAACATTAAGATCCTCAAGGGGTTTTAATTATTTTTCAAAGATTTTTTCCGTCTTATTTTTCACCGTTTATAGAATTTTTTTTCATTAGTCTTTAATAACACCTAAGTACTTGTTAATAGTGTACGTCAAAAAAGAAAAACCTTTTATAATGCATCATTATTCTTACCAACAAAAAAAAAAGTTCCTTTGATGCATTATCTTTTCAAACACCCTTATAAGAACATTATTTCCTTCTCTGAAACCTGAAACAAAATTTAAAATGACTTTGAACCCGAAAATAAATATTAATAGATTAAAATTAAATTTGCTTTAAGTATCCTTTTCTTGTATATTCAGAATTTAGTTTTTAAACATTTAAAACCATTTACGTTTTTTTTTAATCAAATTACTTTAACCATTTGATCCGTTCTTGAAGGTTATATTAATGATGCATTTCTTTTTGGAAAATAAACCAAATGAACAGATGCTAGTTTGATTTTTTGGAATTCTTAAGTAATGACTCCTGAGATTTTAAATTTATTATAGTCAAAATAAAAAATAAAGAGAATTGCTTAGTATACAATCTCCAGAAATAAATACAAACGCTTATATGTTGACAGGTGCACCAAAGTATACAAGCCTTATTGCTTTTAATTTCCATTTCTGATACAGCTGTGGCGCCTTGTCTTATTTGATCCTAGTTTATATATAAATTAATTGGTTAAAATTTTAAATAATAGCTTTACACACTGGAGAAAGAATTTACAGTAATTTAAAATCTTAAGAGAGAATGAGAATCTAACAGCAGCGAGAAAATTTAATAATTAAGGAATGAGAGAGCGGGAGTGTCCGTTGACTATATCCCATTGAAGATTTTTGAATACAGTTGTAGTTGTGATAGCCTAGTGGTCATAGTCATCAACTAGGCGTTGATTCCGTACGTCGAGTCGTGGGTTCGAACCTTGCAGATTTAAAGGCACATCGTGTGTAGAGGGCCTGTTAAATCTATCCAGGGCCTAAATTCTCCCGTTGTTGAGAAAGAAAGTTTTGAAAGGGAAGAACCTGTTCAGATGTCGTTCTCATCAGTTTAAAGAGGTTCGGAATTACGAGGTCCGTTGCAAATAACACTTCTCTTAGTGCCGACTTTTATAAATAATAAAGCTTCTATTCTGAATACAGTTTCTTTTAGAATTTTCACCCGAGTGGTGACTGAGTGTTAAAAAATAATCCCACTGTAGTACATATATGTTATAAAAGGCGACATAAATAGGTACACAGTGTGTAAGAGTATAGACGAGCACTCCGTACAAGGGGATTATATCAGGGGATTAGTTTTCCAGGTTGGAGGATCTCTGGTCTTAACTCCTCTAGGTGGATACGGGCATCACGACCCCAAGACATCCTAGTAATACATTTCTTTTAGACGGTTCTTATTCTCTGGGGTAAAGACGGGTTACTCGCCCCATAATACCCTACCCGTTCTGCAGCTTCAATCTCGATATATATTCCAACTAATTTTGCTGCGGTTTCTGGATTTTTACATTGCATTTTCTTTAGGACAAAGTTGCAATGTAGTTGAATTTTAGCGTGGCAAGCATAATTTCTGGAGAAAGTAATTATTCCAAAATAATTTCTTTCATATTGTAACTGGATCCCTTCAACTAACCCTAGGAGCTTTAATATGACATTATTTTATTTGCAGACCTCTTCTTGTGAATGGGCTGTGAATTGTGCAAATTAGTATAGAAGTATTGAAAATCAGTGAATAAGATTGATGAGATAGCATTTATAAACTGTAAAGAGTTTAGTTTTAATATAGTAGTAGAGAAAGGAAAGATATTGGAAGGTTTCGACTACAAATCGGACGTTTATGCTGACGATGAGAAGAAAGATTAATTTGCTGTCGAATTAATTCCAAACTTGGGCACACACACATCTTCAAAATCATGTAGATAAGTATACATTTCTAGTAATTTTTTGCAGTGGACGAGAGTGAAGTTTCTTCCACATGCATAATATAAATATTGACTTCTGGAATGTTATAAAGGTATAATAAATATCAGTGGATTTGTATATATATATATATATATATATGGCCGCGGAAGCCTAGTGGTCATGGTTTCGGACCCGTAGCTGGTGGTTATCGTTGAGTCGCAGGCTCGAAACTAGTCCACAAAAGACCAGCCGTGTAGTCGGGGCTGGTGCATGTTAAATCTGTTGAGGCCCAAAGTCCTCCCATTGGCGTGGTGTGGAAGTTAGGAGAGGGGGTGCTAGCTCAGGTGTTGTCCTCGTCAATTCACCGTGGTTCAAAATTACGAGGTCCGTCACCAGTCGCCCTCCTGTTGCTTCTTGTGCGATGTTAATACAACTAAACTAACTAATTGTGTGTGTATGTATACGAAATTTCTAAAATTAAACTTTTAAAATCCTTTCTAAAATTTTTATGGGAAACCTTTTCTTACTTATTTATAAATATTTCATTTTGAAACTACGCCAAAATGCAGATACTTAAAAATGACTGTAATCAAAAGTGATATAGTAAGTGTAGTGATTGTTCTAAAACAGTCTTAAAACATTTCTTTCTGTATCTGCGCATATCATGCAAGTGACGTATTCATTTTCTTATCTAATTATGTAAAAGGCCATGTTGCGCAGAAAGGGTTGTGACACATTCTTCGTTTTGTCTCCAAAGAAATTATTCTATATCGGGATTTTAGATGTTTTATAATTTAAACTCATGTTTCTCTTAATTTCAAGCTTTTTACGGTAACTTTTTTTAATTTTTCTCATTTTCATATAAATAAAAAGTAATCTTCAATAAAATAAATGCAATTCTGGGCTGGAAGAAGCCAAAGTCAAGCAAAAAAATCTGCCCTGACTTGGAGATTAAGAGACTTTGACTCAGGCGCTCCAGTATAAAACCCTTCATCCTATGTTTTATATGTGCGTAATGTAGCTCATTTTCCCGTTGAATATAAAGCTGTTAAACCTAATTCGAACAAAAGAAAAATAGAAAACATTTTCATCGTTTCTATTTGTAAGCCAAACTTAGATATTTTATCCACTTACTGTGAGGCAACGATATATTATTTTTCATTTTATTGTTCCGTAATAGCAATCAATTTAAGAGGTGATACCATAGTTGCTTAATGAACGGAATATTTGACTGGCAGATTATGGATTAATTTCAGTCAAATAGTGTCAAATGGATATATATATATATATATATATATATATATATATATATA
>BMAW01053975.1:97781-112917 GCA_019974015.1 Nephila pilipes
CTTTGACAGGCGCCCAGAAAGTCCCTTCATCCTATGTTTTATATGTGCGTGTGCTCATTTTCCCGTAATATAAAACTGTTAAACCTAATTCGAACAGAAAATGAAAACATTTTCCCATGTTTCTATTTCAATGCCAAACTTAGATATTTTATCCACTCTACTGTGAGGCAACGAATATATTTTATTTTATTGTTTCCGTAATAGCAAGTCAATTTAAGATTGATACCATAGTTGCTTAATGAACTTGGAATATTTGACTGCAATTATGGATTAATTTCAGTCAAATAGTGTCAATGGATATATATATATATATATATATATATATATATATATATATATATATATATATATATATATATATATATATATATATATATATATATATATATATATATATATATTCAGGGGCTGTTTCTCTTCAAATAAAACTAGATAACTAATATTTCATACTCTGTATTATAGGTATTTCTAGTGAGAAAGTAAAATCCGAGGTGTCTTATCTATTCAGTTGACTGTTACTCACAAATTAAGATTTGCCACTCATGATCCAATATTTTCATTTAATCTAGTAACTCATGCCGTATTTCGTAGGTATTTTGATTATATCGTCTGAGTTGTCTCTTCCTGAACCTCTCAGGGTCTTACCTTCTTTAAGTAAGCATGGAATCATGACCCCTGTGCACCCTAGTGATCATTTTCTTTCCCTGTGGCAGCGGTAACCTAATGGTCATGGCCGAGAACTAACGGCTGGCGGTTTTCGTCGAGAAGTGGGTTCAAGCTCTGATTCCACCACAGACCCGCCTTGTAGCGAAGGCTGATGCGTGTTAAATCTGTCGGAGCTCAAAGTCCTGCCGTTGGTGAGATGTTTAAGTTAGAAGAGGGGAGTTTCATCTCAAAAGTCGTTCTCGTCACTGGACCGTGGTTCAAAATTCATGGAACGGGTGACGCACTCCCGGGATACCCTAGCGATCCTTCTCTATTTTCGACCCTCCTTCTTATCAACCATTTTTACCTTTTTTTTCAACTTCACGTCTAGACCACAGTTTAGTCTTGTTTGGCGCAGCATAGCCATATCTGGCTCTTGCGCCAATAAAATTTACATTCACTCACTCACTCAAAATTCGAGGTCCGTCACCAATAGCCTTCGTGTTGCTTCTAGTGTAACGAAAATAAAACTAAACTTTTTTCCCTTTGGATTTTCTACTTTAATGTATATACTGGTGACGCGCTCTTGGGATATCTTAGCGATCATTCGATTTTTGGACCCTTTTTATCATCCAATTTTTACTTTTTTTATTTTTTTTTTTCATATCCAAGTCTAGAACACTTTTTAAAGTTTTTTTTTTTTTTTTTTTTTTTTGTGGATCAAAGCCACATCTGGCTCTCTTGCTATCGAACTAAGCTGGTTAGTTCATTCAACTATATTTTATAATTTGATTTTGATATTCATGTACTTTTTTTTAAAAAAATAAACACCTGTAAGTTAAATAAATGTTTGGCGCAACATAGACTAATTTGACTCTGGCGCCATAACAGTCACAGTTACAGCCAGTATTAATATATACGACTAATAGTTCATTTTGTTCCTCTGATACAGTGTTAATTAAAAAGCAAAAAAAAAAAAAAAAAATCGACCCATAGCAACCGAATTTAATTCAATTCAATTTAATTATCCCCGACAAAAATCATTGTGGAAGCGTTCAGTTAACAAAAGAAACCATTTAGATATTTTGTTCGCCATGTATCACATTTTATTACTGTACCGTGACCGCATAAGCTCACCTAGCGTCATTAAAATGCGTCACTATACGAAATCTTTTGTTTTGAAAGTTTAAACATCCAGCTACTCCAACTATTGTTATTCTGCACCTGAACGAAGGCCTGGCCACTTTCAATCCAGAAACTTGTTAGCAAAACATTGACGTTTTCACGGCGCTTTTACGTGTCCGTTGAGACGGGCGCCAGCTTATGGTCATTTTACTGTCTGCCGTAAACGTTCTGACTCTTACCATTCGATTTTTAGTGCTCCCCTGTGACGCCGGTTGGTCCAGTAATCCGGTCACGCATCTGTGATCGGACAGCGTAGGGTCTGGTTCGATTTTAAAGGCATGTTCGGCCGTTCGTGACCATCCGGTGTCGAGAGGATTGTTTCGTGGATGTGCGCAGTTTTTGTTGGTTCTTGATTGGGATTTTTTTGTTTGTGTTTTGTTTTGTGATAGTAGTTTGATGGCCAGATGGCCAATTTCACAGATTCGATAGAGAATCTCTGAAGCGATATTTGAGTTATCATGATGGAAAGTGTCACTGTATAAGTCGGAAAGTTACTGTACAGTTTATTTTTAGGAAATTATTTATCGATATAGATTAGGTAACATTGTTACAAATATACATTTAACATGCAATCATTTCCATTGAAAACTGGCGTGTTGAACAGCATTTTTTAATACGTAAGTGACTATGATCCAATTTTCATTCATATTTTTTATTGCTCTCCCTTTGCGTACGATAACGATATATACAATAATAATGTATTTTGAGTATTTTGGCCCCTTCCCCCTTCAGGAAGCCCACCGATCCTCTTCAATTTCCGATCATTTTTGTCAAACAAATTTTTCTCATTTTCAAAAGCCATCAGGGGATCACTTTCTTCGAATAATCACGGGTGTCAATGACACTAGTCGCAATAGTGATATTTCCCCCTTCCAATGAAGTTTACTGTCTTTAGTAAACACCGGATATTCTAACCATTATTCTTTATTTTCGACTCTTCTTCTTATCAACCACTTTTTTCCTTTTTTTCAATCGTCTATAGCAGGGGTCTCCAAACTACGGCCCGAGGGCCACATCCGGCCCGCGGACAGATTTTGTCCGGCCCGCGGAGAGCTAGCATACTTGAAAGAAAACTCCTTCTAGAGAACATATTTATTTTTTATAGCAAATTAAATTTAGTTTACTGAAGTAATCTATTTTTATGTTGAATAATTATTAATATGACATCTACATTGATATGGTCATGGGCTAACTACTCATAACATTGTTGTAGGTTACTATATACTAACTAACAAATTATTGAAATGAATCCAACTAACATTTTATACATTTTAAATGAAAAAATAACTTATAACAAGCATAATGACATATGAAATACTAATGAGATTTATGTAATTGAGATTTTCCACTGACAATAGTTTGTAGTTGTGGACTAATTTTACTTGTACCAATTATTAAAAGAGATTTAAAATGCTCATCAGTTAATTTAGATCTGTAAACATTTTTTGTGTACTTCATTTTGGAAAAGGTCTTCTCACACAAATAAGTAGTACCAAAAACAGAAAACAGCCCACGAGCAAATTTATGCAAATTATCAAATTGTGTCAGTGGAAGACACTTATAAAATTCCAACAAAGATAAGTTTTGATATTTGTTCTTAATTATATCACTGCACTGTAGATCAATCATTTCCATTTGAAGTTCCGGGGCTAGGGTTTCAATGTCAGTATCAAAAGGATTCTGAAAAATCTTAATTTGATTCGCAATGGCATCAACGTCCGAGAAACGAGTATCAAAATTTATTTTCAAAGCACTCAAAGTTTCGATTGCAAAATCGATAGGAAACTCGGTCTCAGTGGTGTGGCTGAATATTTCACATGTTTTAAAATGTGAAAAACATTTACTTCGTAGTTGTGATTGAAACAGTATCAATTTCTTCCGGAATGATTTGATATTAGTGTATAAATCAGGAAGATGCTGGTTTTCTCCTTGCAATCTCAAATTCAGTTCGTTCACATGTTTTGTCAAATCAACATAGAATGCTAACTTCCACAGCCATGCGTTGTTTTGCAATTCAGTAAGAGGGCGATGCTTTTCATTCAAAAAAATTTCGATCACTGCTCGAAGTTCAAAAAAGCGCTGAAGGACTTTCCCACAACTAAGCCAACGTACGGCAGTATGATAAGGTAAGTCATTTTCTCCAATCTCTTCAATAAATTGCACGAATTGTCGGTGATTCAGCCCAAAAGATCTGATAAAATTAACAGTTGATATGACTGGTTTCAGAACTTCAGACATATCCAAACATTTTCCGCACAAAGACTGTTGATGAATGATACAATGTAAGACTATTGGTTTTGAACCACCGTCATTTTCTACAGCCTTTGACACAAGAGCGACCACTCCTTTATCTTTCCCACTCATGTTTTTGCCTCCATCAGTTGTAATACATTTCAAGTTTTTCCATCGAAGGTTCTTTTGGTTAATGGCCATTTCAACTCCTTTAAAAATATCTGAACCAGTAGTTGTGCCATGAATACTATACATATCAAGAAGTTCTTCATGCACTTCATAGCTTTTATCTACTCCTCGAATATAAATCAACACCTGAGCAGTATCTGACTCATCCAAGGCCAAAGAAAACCACTCAACATGTCCATTTTTGTTGAACAGTTGAGAGGATATATTTTCAGCGATGTCTTCTACCTTTCGAGCCACAGTGTTTGCTGACATACTGACAGTTTTTAATAAATTTACCTTTTCAGGGCACATTTCTTCGGCTACTGCGATTATGCATTATTTGACCATTTCTCCATCGGTGAATGGTTTTCCACGTTTTGCAATTTCAAGAGCCACACGAAAGCTGGCATGAGTTGCAGCCTCTTGTTCAGTTTTGAGTTTTGTAAATAAAGATTGCTGCGATTTCAATCCGAGCTTCATAGCTTCGAATTTTTCTGTCCGCAAACTTCCTGTATATTTTGAGTAATTTTGAAAATGTTTTGCTTCATAATGACGTTTAATGTTATATTCTTTGAGAACGGCTATGCTTTCATTGCAAATCAAACATAGCGCCTTGTTACTGGACTCAATTACGAAATACTGAATGTTCCACTGATCTTTGAATTTTCTGTATTCACTATCAATTTTTCGCTTCTTTTCCATTCTACTAAATCACACACAAAAGCAACAATTCAAATCAAAATATTGTTACAAAGATGTCTTAAACTTAAACACGCACAAACACGTTTTAAGGAGGTACGCACTATTTTATTTCACAGCAGTGTCATAGGAACTGACTTGTGGTTGCGCCACTAGCCTTCTTATATATTCCACTTACTGCCATTTAGAAGTGAGTGGAAGACACCAGAACTTTCTCGAACCAACGAGATTATTCTGTAAGTGCTATTAGCGCCATCTGTTAGCGATAGAAGGTACTACCTATTTCCGCTTGTGTCCACCAGATGTCCTGTCACGTTACTCCTCATGGCTCGCTCGTACTCTACGACTAATCTAGAAATTACAGATAATGACAGGAAAATTAATAATATGCAGTGTTGCCGTTTTGCGGACTTTAGTCCGATTTGCAGCCTTTTTTAAACGTGGCGTACTTTTTCGGACTTTTTTTTTCATGTAAAAAAAATACTCATTCGTTACTTGAGTACTCGTTACTCGTTAGGAACCGAAGTAACGATTACTGAAGAAAAAAGTAATCAATGATTACTTGTGTATTTCATTACTTTTGTAATCAATGATTACTATGGCGATACGATGCGGGTACCCCATTATAACGGATACCCATACGATACGGAAAATACATCAGCTTCCCCGTCGCTAGAGGCATCTGGCAGAAATTAAATGAGTATCGTCCCCGTCGCTAGAGGCATAAAATTAAAGCGTTCCCGTCGCTAGAGGCATCTGGCAAAAAAGTAATCATATTTTACACCACTAGTGGACTGATTCAACTTTTTACCACCGGCAACAATGAATGATAATATGGTTTTGGCCCTTGGAATTTACTGGAGTAATCAATATGGCCCTAAGGCTGGAAAGTTTGGAGACCCCTGGTCTATAGCACTGTTACGTCTGTTTGGTCCAGCATAGCCATACCTGGATCTTGCGGCATTGAACATCACTGTCACTCCAACTCACCCATTTTCACATGTCTATTTCACAGTTATACCTTGTTTGGGACCCGTGTGGTGACCGGGGATGACAGAATAGTCTCACTGTAGCTCATGCATGTCGTAAGAGGCGACTAAAATGGGTACCCAGCGTCTGGGGGTATAGCCGGGCACCCTGCCCCTGGGGATTATATCAGGGGACCTCAGGGACTTGCCTTCTTCAGGTAAGTACGGGCATCATGACCCCGAGACACCTTAGTGATCTTTTTCTTTCCCATGGGGTTTACTGTCTTTGGTAAACACGGGTGACGCACTCCCGGGATACCCTAGTGATCCTTCTCTATTTTCGACCCTCTTTCTTGTCAACCATTTTTACCTTTTTTCACCTTCACGTCTAAACCACAGTTTAATCTTGTTTGGCGCAGCATAGCCATATCTGGCTCTTGCGCCAATAAACTTTACATTCACTCACTCACTATACCTTGTTTGGTGCAGCATCGCGAAATTTGACTCTTGTGCCATCAAGGGGACTTGGTACCTTTTCACCTTCAAAAATTCGATTTTTCAAATTTTTTTTCAAAAAAATAATGCGGAATGTTAGGAGCATTTTAAAGTAATCCGCGTCAAAATCCGACAAGTACTACACACTGTGTAACAAAAAATATATATGTCTAAAGCATGTAAAATTTGTAATGTATTGTAAACAAACCACTTTTTCTCAGTTTCTCAATCTCACACTTTTCCGCAGGATTAAAAAAATGTTTTTTATGTAGAGTTTTAAAATTTTACATGAGTGTTAAACTTGTAGATCTTTATTCTGTGAGCCTCAGTTTTGTTAATGAAATGATTAGATTTTATTTTATGGCGTGATAAATGAAATAAAGTTACTAATTCCTAATTTTATTACTTTTTTTAATAATAATTTGGTTTTAAGAAAAAACAAAGATTAATGTTCGAGTCCTTCTGCTTATTCTATCTAGAAAATGACAGAATAGTTCCACTGTAGCTCATGCATGTCATAAGAGACGACTCAAAATGGTACCCAGCGCCTTGGGGTATAGCCGGACATCCCGTCCCTGAGGATTATATCAGGGAACCTCAGAGACTTGCCTTATTTTGGTAAGTACGGGCATCATGACCCCGAGTTACCCTTGTGATCGTTTTCTTTCCCATGGGGTTTACTATCTTTGGTAAACACGGGTTACGGTCTCCCGGGATATCTTAGCGATCCTTCTCTATTTTCGACCCTCCATCTGTCAACCAATTTTCGTCTTCAATTTTTTTTACGTCTAGACCACAGTTAAATCTTGTTTGGCGCAGCATATCCATATCTGGTTCTTACTCCAGTAACCTTTATATTCACTCACTCACTTATCCTATCTAGATTCCCTCCTAAAGTTCTTTACTGTTATAGAAATTTCACTTGAGTACAGTACATTCATGTGATGTTTCACTCGAGTTACGCAACTATAATACAAATGGCAATTTAAGCTCACTATCTTTATCACTAGACTATCAACTACCATAATAAACACTCCACTGCTAATATATGCATTTTATTATTTATATTCATTACACTTCATTAATTCTAATCTACATAAGTCACGTTTCATTTATTGGGATATAATTTAAGTATAAACGGCATCATAAATCTCCAAAGTGTTAGATAAGTGCAAATCGTGATAAAGCCTACTACAAAGATTGTGTTGAATCAAATGTTTTAACTAATTTCCTAGCCGTATTACGTTAGCTTCGTATCTTATCGTTTTTGTTTTATTAACTTTATTGATTTTCCAAATGTTCAGCTTACATAGTTACTGATATTAACCCATTTTTTGATATTTTATATTATAGTAGGCTGTCTGTTTCAAATAGTACGAGTGTCATTTTTATCTCTTTGAGATCTTTTACGATTAAAGCTATTAACAAACTTGCACACTTCGATAGAATTTATGTGATACCGCCATTTTTATTTATAAACATATTTCCTTTGATTACACTGCGATAATTTCCGTTTTAGATTAATGACTGTTTTACAATTTAATTCATTTTAATTTTTAATTAATAATCTTTACTACCTGAAGAAAACATTTCGAATTTCGCGGTCGAAAGGTTATTCCCTCGAGTCTTGATTCTACCGAAGACTTGTCTGGAATAATAAAGTCTAAAGCATGTGAAATTAAATGTGACTGCAGAATCACCACGATGTGTTTCAATTCAAGTCTCATCTTTGTCACTTGAGGTACTTAATAAATATTTTTATATCTTCTGATATATAGGAAAGACTATCATCACAACATATTTAATAATACGACATTCAAACTTACTAAAACCTATTTATGTATTCAACACTTGAAAGCTCTAATGTCCAAATAGTAGACAATCAATCCATGGTTTGAAACATTTTTCTGCCAAAAACCATATAATAAATGAAATTTCATGTCTAGGCAGCAAACTGTCATCTGAAGGGCTTGTCTTCGTCACTTAAAAATTACCAGAATAAAATATATTCTTTGTGTTAGTACTGTGAGAGAATTTAAAAGAAACAAATGAAGTCTAACTAAATGCATTTCTAAGGTAACATAAAAATAATATCTTTTTATCCTTTATTCGTATATTTGTGAACTAAAAGAGCCCGAACCAAAACCAGTGTCAAATTCCTAGATATTATTTTTAATCAATCATATTGATATCGGATAATGAAATAACAAACACCTGAAAAAAATATTTTCTTAAACATGGATTTTCTTTCAAACCTCTCTTTGCGTAATGTTAGTTTCTATACCTTAAATTTTAAGAGCGAAAGAGAAATTTCTGTCAAATTTAATTCTATAAATAATTAGTTTTAATAAATTAATTTTTACTAAAACATTTTCGTATTATCATCATCCAAAACAATCGTGTATAGAAAATTTCAGCTCAATGGAGGCTTTAAAGTGTGAGATAAAAGTTTTCAAAGTCTTGACTCAGACAAAGTTATAATGTGAGTTAAAGAAAACCCACACACATAATAAAACAAATATTAATAGATTTAGTTAATATTTGACACTCTCCGTTGCTCTTAAGGGGGCGATACACCTTCAAAATATATTGTTTGGTCAAAATGTCGATTTTTTTCAAAAAAATTTGTCTCATTCAAATTCAATCTCTTACGTACAAAATTCTGTTTCAGTTGTACTTCTAATAAATTTAGAAATCAAGTTACGGCTGATTTAATATTACTTGATCATGAATTTATCTGACTGGAAAGGCTCTAAAATGGGGTTTCTTTAAACATTTTTCATTACTTCAAAACACAATATCTCAAATTGTCATCCATCAATGAATCTCAAATTGTATATATATATATATATCATATACCTATACATAGAATAGACTATTTCGGAGATTTTATATTGGGTAGATTTTATACATTACAATAAATTGAAACCTATAATGATTTTTAAAGAAAAATTTTAGAACTCCAAACACCATAGATTTCCACTCAAGAGATATATTATCAAAATAATAGTCTATTCCCTATATAAGCATTTTCTTTCTGTTATATTCAATTTACAAAATGACAATATGTTTTTCTTTTCAGTTTTCATGTTTTGCTGAAAGTCTTAATTTTTGCTTATATTTGTATAAATTGCACTTTTGACAGCAAAGATATACACTAGCAAAACTTTTTATGTACAATATTTTTTTTTAAATTTTAAGCCCCTTAAGGTCGACAAATATACATTTGAAGGCAAAATTTAGGTTATTGCAATAAAAGTTTTTCAAAGGTGTACTTTTACTTTAATACCCTGTTAACTTTTTTCTGTATCAAGAGAAATTCCCTTGAAACTTTTCTTCAAATAAAATATAATAATTTAAGTATATCCCAAAATTACCATTTTAGTGTACCTTTCAGCCTAATTTTGAAAAGATATAAAATATATCTTAATAATTCATAAATTGTGTACTTTAACAATCGTAGATATATTCTAGCTGTACATATATTTCTATTAAAAAAATCATATATATTCCTCTTTTTTGATATATATTAAATTTATTTAAATTTATCCATAATTATGTAATAAGGAAATTGCCAATTGTTCAGAACTAATAAAATTATTTCTAATTTATTTCGGGCTGTCTGCTGGGTAAATAATAGTTATTATTCGTGATAATACAGTTTTGTGTATATATTTAGAAATATATAAATTTATTTAGCTTTTTCTCTCCCTATTATATATTTTGACTGCAGTGAAAAAAGAATTATGCATTCAGAGAAAGTTTTGAAGCATGAAGTACATTCTGTAATGTATTTGAACTTTAAAATTGCTTATTTTATTTTTTCTTTTAAACTGCGTATGTATTCAATTTTTAAAACTAATCTTTTATATATTTATCCGGTTTCACATCTTTGACTATTTTTACTTCTATTTTCATTTCATTCTCGAACTTAATGTAGTGAAAAGACAGATGAACATTCTCTCTCGAAACAACACCAAAAAATTGAACAAAACATTTTCTCGCATCTTGAATTCTATTTCTCAAAGCTAAAACATCATATCTCATTCTTTTTGACACGTCACTATACTGCATCGTGATCTTGAGAAAAATAAGAGAAAAAATGACGGTGAATGCATGAAATAAGCGAAAAAAAGCGTAGAACATTAAAAACAACAAAGATTATCCAACCACGAGGTAGATATCTTGGAACGAAAAAAAAAACTAAACAAATCGAACAAATACTTAAGGTTGGAAAGAAAAAAAAAAAGGAATTCTCGCTCGTGGAACACAGTACATTTCTAAATTTTTTTGAGGAACAAAAGATAAAAATATAAACATTTTCCGAGTTTACTTCTCGCACAACTGTATGCTCGTTCCGAATTCTGAAAGAATGTTTTTCTTTTCCCTTACGCTTTTCATTTTCGCAAAAATAAACAAATTTTGAATAGTACTCGCCTGTGGAAATGTTTGAAAAATAACAATGAAAATATGAATAGTAAAGAAATAAACAAAGAGAAAATATTTCCATCCGAGTCCTTCTTCGTTTGAGCTTTCAACGAAGAAGAAATGAAGTGAAATTCAAATTTAAAAGTTGTCTTGGTTTTTGTGTGATTATGTACCTGTAACCGTCTACTGCATGAAATTTCATATTTAGGAATTTATTGTAAAAACAAATGTACATGTTGAAAATTCCTATAATTAAAAAAAAAAAATCATTTCTGTTTGTTACATTATTTTTACCATAGAATTGTAAGATTAATTATATTTTTTTAATAATTTTTAAGCACTCTCACTTTCAGACAACATTTTAAATTGTCTTATGTGTTTAACGAAGATACAACATTATTAACAAGGAACTGACATTTTAAGAGAATTCTTTTAACTGAATTTGGGTTTTGATAATATAATTGAAGGGCTTATATTTTTTTTATGCTTCTTAAATAAATAACCATATTTTTTTTTTTAAATTAAATACATGGGTTTTTTTCTTAAATTTTTCAATCCATCTTAAGACTATGAAAGAAAAAAAATTCTTATTATTTTAAACAAAAATTTATTTCTGTAATTGAACGACAATTTGATTTCTTATTTTTATCTTTTTAGATCCTACAACATCCAGACCTATAGACCAAATTTGAAAAACAAAATTTTCCCTTAATGTCAAATGTAAATAGAATAATATTAATGATACTATTTACCTTTAAATATTATGCGTGGAAAGCATCATTATCATTAAAATTTTATCAAAGCATAAACATTTATGGTGCACGGTGTTTAACCACTTACCTGATGGTTTTTTAATTTCATTTCTATGTATTATGTGCGTGCGTGTGTGTGCGCACTCATACCTCACATCTAATGCATAGAAAAAATATTAATTCAAAATTGCACATCATAATAGCTTCTGTTTTATTTTATTTGATAAAAATTACGAATATTGTTCGAAAAATAAATACTCCGCTGGAAATTAAGAGACAAAATTTAGTTAAGTAAATAATGCAGTAAATGCCCAAGTTTGATTAAAAACCAGATATAGACCAATGAAACAGCTCGTCTATTAAAAATAGCTGAACAATATAATAACGAGAAAGAAATCAACATACTAATGAAAAAATAGAGAATGTAGTTTCCAAACTCTTTACCTTCTGTGACTGGTATGTCGTTTGCTAGTACGTACTGAGTACTAGCAAACGACACGTACTGAGTAAAAAACGAACTTTCAGAAGAATGTGATAGTTTTTTAACGTCGCACTGAAAAGCACCATGGGAGCTATGGTGCTGAACCTCGGTTAAATGACGAGGATGACATCTGAACTGGCTTTCCCTTTCCGAACTGCCACACCATGCCAATAAAAGGACAATGGGATCCCAATCAGATTTAACTCGCATCAGTCTCGCTACACGGCTGGATTTTATAGACATCAACACACGAACCCACCACTCAACAAAAGCAACGCTCACCATGAGTCTATAACCGTAACCCATAGAATCGTGGTCACAACTTTCAGAATTAAGAAACAGGAAAACATATACAAATCAGAACAGAACCTTAAGAAATTGTGATACCCGTGATACGGTAAAACAAGTCATTTTCAGGATGCAATTCCCTTGACTGATACGGGCGAGTCAAACAAGTGGTTAATACTGTTACGAATCAGCAACAGTGTTCCTCTGAAATGGAGATCTTGTTTGAATCAAGGGAAGGGTTAAGCAATGTTCCAATGACCTTGGAGACAAACTTGGGGACCATTATGGAGAATTTTACATCTGATTGCTCTTGGAAAAGCTGGAATTTTTCGACAACTCAGTTAAGAAATGAGTTTTGGATCCTTCCGGATCTTTCCATTAACATCAAACTAGGTCCAGATAGCTATTTATGCGGGGAAATATTAGGTGTGCTTAGTCTGCCTTTGAAGTTCTAAGAAATGCTGTGAACATTTGTCCGTAGTGTGAATTAGTAAGCTGGAGATCTTAACGTTATATTGAAAGTGCTAATACTGTTACTGCTAGTGCTTTGTTATTTGTTTATGTTGCTAATCTATGTAACTGCTTCTTTTATTCCTGTTGTGTTGCTAATTTGTACAAATACTGCTTTTTCCCGTTTATGATCTAATCTGTACAAGTTTTGCTACCTGTGCTTCGTCTTTTCTTGAATATTTCTGAATAAAGCGCGTTCCCTATTCTCCTTGTTGTAGTTACTGTTGGCTCCCATTCGATGACTTTTGTAACAATATATAAAGAATATGTACTTCTCGTGGCTCAAGAAAATATTTTATACCCTAAGTCAACCAACTCGACTAATCGGGAGAGCTTCAAAACATGTTTCAATCTTTGCAGAAGGTTTACAATGAATATCTCGGCCCTGATATAGTACTACCGTACATTTCAAATTATTCTATAATGTAACTCCTTAGGGAATAACCACCCGTTTGGAGACCAGGTTGAGGAACTATAACTCATGTATGTTGTATTAGGTGACTAAAATGGCTACCAAGTGTCTGGGGGTATAGCCGGATACCCTGCTCTTGATGATTATATCAGGGGACCTCGGGGACTTGCCTTCTATAAGAAAGTACGGGCATCACACTCACCTGTTCTCTAGTGATCTTTTTCCTTCCCATAGAGTCTACTGTTTTTGGAAAACACGGATGACAAGCCCCCGAGATTTCCTACCAATTTTTCTATATTTTCGATCACGTTTCTTATCAAATAACTTTTCATATTTTCATGTCCAGATAACATCTTAACACTTTACTAGTTTTACACTATCTAACTACTAGCTTTGCAATATCTCACTACTAGCCTTACACTATCTCACTGCTAGATTTACTCTCTCTCTCTTACTTACTAGCCTTATTTGGCGCATGGCCACATCTGGCTTTTGCTTCATTAAAAATACCATTACTCACTCATTCAAACGTCTGAATCACAGTTATACCTTGTTTGCCATAGCATGGCAGCAATGGCTTTTAAACCATTAAAGTGCTCCATTAAACTCCTCCACCACTCACCATAGGGAACAACTCTTATGTAATTATATCTGAGGAAAGTAAGACAATAGCTCTTTTCACCATAATCTGGAAGACTCTGTAGAAATTCGTATCCTGACAGATACATCTCTCATTATCAATGTGTGTGTGAATTACAATACACTTATTGGAATACTGTTGAAATAAAATTATTTCTATTACTTAGAAAGTGTTGAATTTTAATTTTTTTTCTCGAATTTATTTCTATGTTTTAAAATGGATCCAATAATTCTATAAGACCTCAATTATTAGACAAAACTCATTTTTATTGCTTAATTATTTTTCATGCAAGCACACATTTTTTATTTGGATTTGTGAAAACGAACAAACTCATGTTAAGCTGTATTTTACTGAATCTTAAATTAAATATCTGCCTATGTATGAAATTATTTAAAAAATGTACTTAATTAGGATATAATTAATTTCACTTGTAATATTATCATACAAACTATACGAATGTTAAGTTGAAAATATTACGTAGAATTTACATTACTTAGTAAATATCAGAAATAAATATTTTTCGAAGTTGATTCATTTTGATTTTGAAGTAATATAAAACAGATAAACATCTCGAAATAAACCCTATGAACTATTTCCTACAAATATATACTGATTCAAAATGACATCTTTTCAGAAATTATTATTTTCAAATCTGCAACACAAATTTTGATTAAAATAACAAAATATTATTTCGCTTAGACATCTAAGAAATATAAGTTTCTTATACAAAAAATCAAATTGATTCTAACATGATAATAAAGGCTAAGATAGATGTATACAAAATTTCTTCAAATATTTCTTAGCAAAGAAAGGAAAATAAATTCAATTATAGATTTGAATAATATTTCAAAGAGAACGAGAAAAATAATACATGTGCTTCATGATAAATGCGTTGGAGTTTCTGATTTAAAATGAATATGATAAAAAATATGTTTAAATTGCACTCATTCAAAATTCTAATAAAATAACTCTTAAGATAATTTTTTCAGATCTCATTTCATGCTATAAATAATTTTTGATCTTATAAACACTTGTATATACATAAAAGTATAATATACCCTCTAAACAGATATTAATAATAAACTAAAAGAAAAAAAATGAAGAAATAAATGAAAAATAAAAATAAAAAATGCATAAAAATAATAAAATAATCAAAATTGATGAAAAATGTGTTCGACTATATTACTTAGTACATATTATAATGAATTATTTAGTACATATTATAATGAATTA
>BMAW01053975.1:119133-138126 GCA_019974015.1 Nephila pilipes
TTGTTTCGCTTGCACGGTGTTTTTACCCATTAAAAAACAATGTTTTATCAGAACACGAAACTCGGTTTTTTCCATTTTTTAAACAAACTACTAAACGACTTTACTCCAACCTCGATAACTTAGCTGTTTCTTGTCCGATTGACTTAAAATTTTGACACGTTTCAAGCAAAGGTTCGTACTCTAGAAAGACCTGGTTACTGGTTTACTACGAGCGCCATCTCTGCGTTAGTCTCGGGAGTTATTGATTGATGTGTTACGCCTGTTTCTTACGCCGTTAAAGACTCCCCCACCACTCACTCAATAAATAAATGTTTTTTGTTTTTTTTTTAAATCATAAGATTTATCATATTAGCTCTAGCTTAAGCGAAAACTGAATATTTTATTGAATCAAACTTGAGCAAATAATAATCGTTTATCAAATATTGAAGAATAAAATTTAATTTAACTTAAAAATATTATATTGAGCTTATATATAGATTTATCGCATTGCGCCATTGATTGAGATCTGATAAAATTATGAACTTTCAGAAGTTTATGAAAACTCTCCAAGACGATATTCTGAATCATTTCATAGATTCACAGATATTCCATAAGTCAGCAATTTTTTTTTTAAGAAAAATGCAATTTTTAGACCAAAATGGCAACGAGGCTACGATATCCCCCTCCCCTTCAAAGAATCGACGATAGAAAGTAAAAACGATCTTATACGACCAACGCTGAATATAAATATTTCTGCAGGCATTATCCGCGAAGGAATTTTTAAGAATGGGAAAGGCATTCTTTCATATTGAAGAAGCTGGAAAAGCACCTGCCCTTTCACGAGTTGAGAGCTCCTGGAATTTTGCTCGTTGGTGGATTTTCTGCAAAAAAGGAGAACGTTGTATGAGGAGTATTTCAAAAATGCGGATAGTATTCGAATTCTGAAAGTAGTTGATGGCAAGTGAAAAGATCGATTTTTAATATATATGCAGGAAGTTTTAAAGATGGTGCATGTTTGGAGATATTTCGGAGACTAGAATCCACGCCTAATCTAGTCTATAAAATATAAACTTAGAATTACTGACTGAAATCTTTTGGCTAGTTTTATATAAATATTAAATATTGACACTACTAAAGCATTTCTTAAGACCAGGAGGCATGAAAATTGTCTAAAAGTGTCAAACTATTTTTATAAAGAACAGTGAATTCAGAGAGATTTTAAAAATTCACATAAAGACTGTTGTAAAGATTTTGAAGATATTTTACGATTAATTTCTAAAAAGCTGTATTTGGAAAGAGTCTTTTGATGCTCGTGTAAAAATTCGCCTACCTTTAAATTTAGAACAAATACAGCCAAATGTATTTAATCATTTCCAATCCAAACATAATTTGGCGACATTTGTCTGGTATGTCGAAAAGGGTTGGAGTTTACTTTTTCTAATTAGTATTTGATTAGATATGTTTAAAGTGTTAATTGACCATTACTACTGGTCAGCAGGATTTATTAAGAAACATTTTGTAAACTGAAATTTTTGAGATTCTGTAGCCTGGTAAGTAGATCTGTTAAATAGAACTAGTAATTGTTCATCCCTTGCATGCAGATTAAGGCTTTGCAATATTTCAAGACTTTCTACTTCACCCAACCAAATGTTGAGAATGGAATACCATTTGAGGTGTTTACTTCGTCTCTGCTCATGTTTTTCAACATTGCAAAGTATATTGGCTATGTCAAGCGGAAATTTAATTAATTCAAAAATAGGCTGTCAACAAATATTCTTTCGAGAATCAGATTGGATAAGCGTTATCTTGGTTTTATATACACTCGTATCGATTACATTAAAATTATTATTTATAGATAGTACAAATGCCTCCCGTCTACCGGCCATTTTAATTTTTTGAACCTAATGTTAATCCAATAAAATTTCTGCTTTTCTTCCTCAATTTCTAAGCTATTTCATCTATTTGAATGCTGTTAAGTGCATTCGAAAGTAAAAAAAAATAATGAAAGGTTTTATGGAACTGCTCTTTTTTAAAGATTTTTGAATACAACTTTATATATGCTTGTTTAATAATTCTCTGCGTTTTTCTGTGCGCAAAAATTATTAAAAAAGTTTTGAAAAATGTAATTTGGTTGAAATATTTATTACTCTTTGCTCTTCCAAATGCATTTTATTTTATTCAAATGGATCAAATAGTTCAGATTTGAGGAAGGAAATAATATTACATAGTATTAACGTTACGTTCAGGAAATCAAAATGGCTGGTTGACGGCAGCCTTTAAGTTAAGATAATGAATTCAAGATAGTAATTTTTTATATATGAATAAGAATTAATCAAATGGTTTTTAATTACTATTAATGATTTTTTTCCTTTATTTATCTATGTAATTTTCCTTTTATTTTCCTTTCTTATAAGTTTTCTTCAATAATCTTAATAAGTAATTATTTTATTTTGCTTTTTTATGTATATTTATAAAAAAATTTTAAAACTTTATATAGTTTAGGAGTGAGATCGTTGATAATAACGTTTTAGGAAAGACTTTTTTCTTGCAAAAAACTCAACTTATTTTTTTTACTTAAAGTAAGTCAAGCACCTCACACCTTGTTCGATGAAGTTTCTTAATTCAACAAGGAATTTAAATACTTCGGAGAAATATGATTATATTGTTTTCAACAACTTAAGCGTAGAAGGTAGTGATTGTCACACAAAACTTAGTCCGAGAAAAAAACATTCGAAACTGTTTCCTGACTTCCATTGAATCATAATACTGTAGATTATTGCTGTTATTTTTTAGTTATCTCATTTATCCTAATCCTTCAACAATGGAGAAATTTCTGCAAAATCAATAGTTGCGAGTGGTACTAAAGAAGGCAATAAAATAATATTGGCAAATAATATAATAATAAAATAATTGAATGGGCGATGTAACATAGATTAATAGACAGTACGTTTTATTACCGAGATACCTGGCATTTGGATAATATAATTGTTTCGTGTTAAACAAAAATAATTAGAATTATAATTACTCATGCTATTTACTAAATAGCTGGTGAAGACGGACTGCAACCAAAATAATTATTTCAAATTCAATAGTATCATTAATAAGTTTTCATTCATTGAAAAATAAATATTTTATATTAATAAATAATAATTACATTATATTCTGTCTCATTCTGAAAAAGAATTTCTGCACATATAAAAGAACAAACAAGCAGCAGTTTTTTTAATTTTAATCTCTGAAAAAACATCGGCATGAGAAATATTTTTTCCCCATCACAAGCATGGATTCAATTTCCGCAAGAAAAAAAAATATATTAAGGCTTAAAAAATAAAATTCACTTTTCAAATTAAATTACCTACTTTAAACATCTTTATTTTGACTGGATGGGAAACATTTCGAAACAAATGGTTAAAACATTCGACAAGAGTCGCATACCAAAGAAACTTCTAAATTTGTAGATTTTGCTCATTCATTTATTGCATTTTTCTGGCTTCTTATTTCTGTCCGATAATAGATCCACTAGCCTCAATTAATAAGCCTCGTAATTCTAAGCCATGTTCAGATGACCTGGTCGACATTTGAGTTGGCACCCCACTCTCCACCTCTCGACATCTACGACATCTGAGAACTATGTGTCCCGACAGGTATAGCGCGGGAATCACACCTTCTACAAGTCAGAGTCTCTATAAATTAGGTATTAGGAAATAAATATTTTCTGTTTCCTGTGGAACATCTTCAAAACTATTTATTGGGCTTAAGTCTTCCGTCTATTTGCCAATTTGATTTCGTGGATGTAATATTAATCCTAAGGAATTTCTACTGTAATATTTCTACTGAAAATATCTTAGAATATTTTAAAGACTGGAAAACTGATAAATGAATCGCCAAATTAGGGTGAAAATATTTTTAAAAATTGTAGGGTTATAGTAATTCCGCAGAAACTTTCATTAATTTTTGCTTTTTTAGATGCACTTTTATCGTTCAAGTATATAAAATAGTATTCAGATTTGAGGACAATAAAAAAATTCCACATGATTAAAATTACGTTCACGATATCAAAATGGCCTTAAAAGAAGAAATAAATCATAAAACCGTTAGATTATTTAAATTTTTGTTATAAAATATTTTAATTTTGTCATTTATTTTCAAAGTCAATACTAAATGAAAATAGTCTGCAACTGCATAGATATTGGCATTTGAAACTGATAAGAAATTTTTCGAATTATACCGAAAGTTGAACCACTCTGAAAGTAGAAAAATCGATAAAACATTTTACCTAATTATTTCTTAGAGCGTAGCGTAGTTATAATATGCAAATAAAACTTTCAAAAAGCCAGTTAATTGTTGGAAAAGGGCGTCGTTTGAGTTGTGGTAATGACCGCTTTGCCCCAAATTGTGGAAGATTAGTGTTTTTGTAGTTGAAATGACGCATAGAAGCTATTGAATAATGCAGAAGTGCTTCACTTTTTAAACAAATTGTGACATTCATTTCATTGATCACTTTTTTGCTCATTTATTTCTTGAGAGTAAGTTTTTATGACAGTATGACACGACATATTGGGAAGGACTTGCTTTTAACCTGTGAAATTTCGCAACATAATTTATTATTACTACCTTATTTTAGACAGGTCAATATTTAAGGCTCCTGTCTACCAACCATTATGAATTCGTGAACGACATGTTAAACGTATGGGATTTCTTCTTTCATGCTCTATTCGAAATTTCATCTGCAATTTCCATTTTAAGGCATTGGACATGCAACTTGTTTGTTTAATCCCTAAGATTAACAAAATGCTTCACATTGTGGTAATTGTCCCATAGGATATTCATTCATTTAGTGATCTGATGTGGTCACCAATTTTGTGACCTGTTGTATTTTAGCGGGATCCCAAATTCAAGTATTGGTTCCGTCAAAAAAAAAGTATGGCTGAGTTTGGCGAAATCGCGAATTCGTGATTAGAGGTATTTGAGTCGAATCATGGGTTCGAATTTGAAGGAAACCGAAGGTCCATCGTATAGAGGTACTAATGCAATTTGTAGAGGTCAAATAATAACGCACGCTATTGTATATAAAGAATAACTTATTAAATAAGATAAAAATATGTATATGGTTACAAAAATCCTGGGTGTGTACGAATAAAACCAGTTCAAAATAGAGTATAATCTCAAATGACGCTTTATTCACAAATATTCTAGACACGACGATCAGAGCTTGAACAGTTACAGCATAAAAATACGGCACTTGTACAGATGAACTCTACAGGTACAGGAACAAAAAACAGCTCTAGTTGACAGTCATAGTTGTATCAGCAACGTTCAGCTCAACAGCTAACTAGTTTGCGTTAAGGACAAATTATCCGCAGTATTATTCTGCGCTACCAAGGCAGACTCCAACAACTCCTGAGAATTCACAAGCCACTTTCGCTGATTCATCCGGCAGATCTAGTTCCAAGCACCGACAACTCTAAGTCGATTTCCCAATCGATTATCAAAGTTGACTTCAAAGATTGGTAGACCACTCTCTCTCTCTCACGCTCTCGGCGTATTTTTCCTGTTAAGGTTTTTCCTGTTTCTAAAAATAGAAAATTTAGGAAATGTCCGTAACGTTCTTCCTAATCAAGTTTTGGGTTCCAGCACTCTCCAGAAGTTTCATTTCATCACAAAGTGATTTGTCAAATCGCCAAAATGTTCGCCAAATCTGTCGCTGAGTTAAATGGTTATTGCTAAGCTTTCCGTGACTGATTGATGAAATCTCTGCGAATATTTCTTTTCCTTCGTAAGAGAACCCTTGCAGGAAAGCGTCATATCGGGTTTGTAACAATACTTAGTACATACGACTATACCCAAGTGTAATGAATCTGACACACGTAAAATCTGTTTAGACAGTTAATTCCTCGCGTTAAGAGTATTGTGGTAATTTGGAGACAAGGTGGTTATAGATCTAATATTGTCCTCGTTATTTGACCAAGACTCAAATTTACGAGGTTCATCTTCAATAGATTTTGAATCACTTCTAAGTGCTACTTTGATAAATAATCTATCAATTTAGACCATTGGATGAGGTTAGTGATCCTAAAATTCCCTCTTCAGCTTCAGAAAAATTTCCTTCGTTGAATTGACTGTGTGTGGTCTAGAATTATCTTTCAACAGAATGACAACACGAGAATGTTTACCGGGAATTTCAATTTTATTGTCTTCCTTAGTTTTGGTAACGTTTACCAATACCTCTAAGCAAGCATTGCAGCTTTATGCTTAAAGATATTCGGATAAAAAAGGCCCTTGTGATTGAAGAAAATCGAATGCATTAAAATAAATGTACATGTCCATTGCTCTGGTATAATTCTTTATTCCATCCCTTTCCAGACACATAACGAAATATAGTTTCGAATCGTAATCACATCGTTTAGGTCACACCAATAGCTGTATTTAAGGCACGTCTCCAATTTTCTACATATCATAATTTTTTTGCATTACTTCTGCCTCTTAATTTATTGAGTATACCCAACATTAAAGATCCAATGCAAAGCTTGTAATATTGCCTTACTGGGATATAAACGCAATCACGGACTCATCTTCTTTATATAGGAGAGGGAATCATGACCCGATGCACCCTAGTGAACTTTTTTGCTTTCCCTTGTGGCTTACTATCTTTAATGAATATGGGTGAATGCGGCTCTGGATATCCTAATGATCCTTCATTTATTTAAACCCTCCTTGTCAACCAATGTTTTACCTTTTTTTCATCTTTCAAACATCTATATCAAAATTACACCATGTATGGCACAACATAGCGATTTCTGGCTCAGCCACCATTAAGCCTTAACATCACTGGAATAATTACTTTAACTGTTAGCATTTTTTTTTTATTTGCCTATAAGGAACTCTGAAGAGAAATTCATTCAAAAATCGATCAATTGCTCGTTCATCTTTTCATTGATTCATTCCTTAGTAAGATTTGATAATAGATTTAAGAACATTAATGAATATAGTTGTATTACCCTGTTAGTTTACCGTTATTTATCGTTTTAAAATAACAGTGCAAATAATTATAATTTTAAATTTATTTAATTTATATTTTTAATATTTTACTTATTAATATTTAAATTTATATTTTTGGGATATTTTAAATTACAAAGGAAAAAGTTTTTCTTATGTGATGGAATTGATACGCATTAAGGCCGCGGTAGCCTAGTGGTCATGGTTTCGGATTCGTGACCGGCGGTTTTCGTTCGGTCGCGGGTTCGAACTATGGCTACCAAAGACCCACCGTGTAGCCGGGACTGATACACGTTAAATCTGTTGAGGTCCAAAGTCCTCCCGTTGGCGTGGTGTGGATGTTCGGAGAGGGGGGTGCCAGCTCAGGTGCCGTCCTCGTCACTTGATCGTGGTTCAAAATTACAACTTTCATCACCAATAGCCCTTGTGTTGCTTCTAGTGCGACGTTTATAAAAACTAAACTAAACTAAACTGATACGCATTAAGGCTGACGAGGGTCTCTGTAGAAGTTTGGAGAGGGGTACCAGATCAGGCGTTGTTGTCGTTACTTCAGATTTTCAAAATTGTGAGGTCCGTTGCCAAAAGCTTTCTTGTTGCGTCTGCGTGCAATGTTAATAAATAAACAATATATCAATCGGTCAATTTCTAATATGATGAAAAAGAGTAAAAATTTTTTTTATATTTAAAAAAGCAATATTTTCTTACTAACAAGTGTGTGTGTGTGATATTTAATATGAACAGGTGATAAAAAGACACATTCTAGCGAGAATCAACTTATAGTTTAATTTTAAAAAATAATTAGGGGATATAATTACTTTTATACTTTCTCTTCATAAATCATTGCGTATAAAATGCTTAGGTTCCAACAACATGGAACATAACACATAAAAATGTACATTGTCTGAAGATCTGTACTTGATTAATTACTCATATGTTTTATTTTAAAATACTTTTTTCTATTTTACTGTAATTGAATTCCATATTTTGCAGACATTTGTAGAATAATCTTATAGAAACGGTTTCCAACCAACGACAAAAAATTGAAATATCAAGTTATTATTTCACTCTATTACATTTTCTCAATTAAAATCTGTAACAATATTTAATTTTTCTCTATTTCTCGACAAATATTGAAAAAATATATCCCGGAAAAATATTAAATTTCATTCCTTTCCGAAATAATGTAATTTGATTTTTTTAAAAAATATTTAATTTCAAATCCAGTGTAGTATTTAATTCTAACATATGCCCTTTTCGAAATAAATATTTTGAAAAACCTTAATTAAAATATTTTTTGGAAAAAAGAGTGATTCTCAACTAATGAAACAACTGCAAGTGGCTATAGTTAATTAAATCAGAGCTACGTATAGGCGTAACGTAGTATAAAAAATTCGTTTGTCTAATTTTATTTTTCTAATTTCAATGAAACCTGGAATTCTTTTGATTCAATCTTGGAATTAAAGTCGTCTCATTTAACTTTTTTCTACGTATTTGTAATTTCAGTTTCAGTGGAATGGAAAAATATGTGTAATAAGATACTGATTTTGTATTAACAATGCATGCTGAAATAATAATGATCTACGTTTGCTAAATCAAGAAAACAAAAAAGCGTACTTGGAAAAGCAATCTTCTGTTATATTATAATTTTTTATATCGGTATGGTTAGTACAGAATTTCTAAAAATTTCAAAATGGTGACTCATTTTTTTTGCATTAATCCATTTATTGAAACAAAGATCTAAAGATGTGAAATAAAACGATTCTTTTGCAATTTTGAATTTTTCCACAATGACATAACCACGTTTTGTTCTAATTGCTATCCTATATTGTTAAGCTTGTCATTGGTCTATTAATTTGTAACGTAAGACTATTCTTTATTGTTTCTTTTGTTAAATATCTGGCACTGATTTCCCTTGGGATATAATAAGCCAAATAGAAATTAAATATTTCAAAGAGTAAAATAGAATATGTGGAAATTTAAACAACAAAGTATAAGAAAAGCAGCAGTTTTTCCATAAGATTATAAATAGAGAATAAAACCAAAGTCGCTTAAGAAATTAAAAATATTTATTTGGGGGAATTTTCTCCAGTCAAGTCAACTAAAGAAAGTGTATAAGATTTATAAAGTGTTGAAAACGAACATAATTAAAAGCAGTATATTCAATTAAAATGTATCTCACAGTAAGGGAACAAATGCAATGGTTACACTTAAAGTAATTTTTCCCCAGAAAGAGATGTTAATATGTAAATTTAGTGTCTGTATTACGCAAAAGAGTTAAAATTACAACTTGTTTTATGCATGAAATTGGTTTCCAGTAAGAAATTTTAGGTTCCACATGGTGTAGTCTATTGTCTATTTCTGGATACCATTGATTCATCCAGTGGTCATAAATGGCCTCTTTAAAGTATTTTAACAAATTCCGATATGGAATGGTGGGAGAGATTGCGAATCTTTCTTTAACTAACTCCAATTTTGATTTTATATTTAAATTTCCGAATACTTTCCAAGAAAAAGAAACATGATTACGCAAATTAGATGAAAACCAGAAGTGTAATGAAGTTATTTGAGAGTAAATGTTTGATAGTTGATAGTGAATGATCGGTAAATGGTTTATTGATAGAAATTAGAATGACTTGCTATAGGTGATCTTCTATGATTAATTTAGAAGTGAATCCTCTTTAGAACAAATTATAAAAGGCGCATAGCCTTTAGAATTTGAAACACAGACTATGAATGAGAGGGATACCATTAAAAATAATAAATCAATTTATTATTATACAACTTCTCGTATACTGAAGTTCAATGGTTAATCTTGCTTTCTCTGTAGTTAAATTTCCCAAACGTAATTGAATTAACGTTAAAGATATTAATTTATTTGAATTCTTACCACCTAATTTGGGTTTTAATGAGTAGACAAATTAGAATTGAAGGTTCTAACATTGAACCCTCTTCCGACTTCTAGGATTCATATGATTGCTTCATAGGCCGCAGTAACCTAGTGGTTTTAATTGCGAACTCGTGGTCGGTGTTGTTCCGTCGAGTCGTAGATTCGTGTCCTAATGTCCTTAAACACAGGTCGCAAAGCGAGGTGATCCACGTTAAATCTATCGAAGATCCACGTCTTCTAGTTGGGGTTGAAGTTCGGAGAGAGAAATACCAGCTGCAGCCCGAAGTTCAGTATTACAAAATTCGTCTCCAATAGTCCTTGTGTTGCTTATAAGTGCGACGTTAATAAACAATCAATCTAACTATAATATCTGGTTCCGGTTGTATATTTGAAGTCAAAAAGTTCATTCCTATTGAGGAATAGTATGTTATTAGATTTGAAAGGTATTAGGTTCATCTGCAAGCACGCGTGTATAATAATTACAATGAAAGGGCACACTTGAATCGATATGTTAAAATTAATCTTTAGATTTTTCCTAATAAGTTGGGCAATTAAAATTCATTTAATTTCATCCGAGCTAAATAAATCTGATAAATTGACACATGCTGAAGAATCCAGCTATTTGTTGTACCATCACTCCCAAAATTGTGAGAACAATTATTTTTGTATGAGAAATCGTGTTTTGAAAAATTAGAATTCAAGTTAAAGATAATAAAATTTTATAAATGTTGTGTAGGAAGTAATATTTTAATTTTAAAAAATAATATGCTTAGAGGAATGGAAAAGTGAAGAAATGGAATGTCTCAAAATTGAGGGAACATGCAAATACATGCATCTGTAAAAAAAAAAATAATAATAATGAAAAACTAATACTTTGTAACGTAACTTTTGCTTTAATAATTGATTCCAAATGACTGGTTATTAAATCTGCTAGATTTTTATTTGATTCAGAAGATTTTTTCCCATTCCTCAATATTTTGATTTAATTTTCAAATATTCCATGTTTGCTCTGTGAAACAATGTTGAGAATCAAGTTTTTTGGTTTTGTGAATATTCAAACTTTTTTTATTAAAATATCTATGGAGCAATTCCCCTATACGCGTATAAATTTTACTTTACTGTTGAAGATTAATTGTGTTCGAGTCACTACTATACACTTGAAATGAGGATCCGAATCACTGACACTATAAAGATATTCTCTATCTTTGTATCCTTTATCTTTTTACCTTTGTCTGCGTGGACCTAATTATATTTTCCACTCTCTCTCTACCACTACCAATCCTCTTATTAAATTCTGGTCTCAATTAATTACCTTCTTCAAGTAAGTAAGAGCAACGTGAATCCCAGGCTCCCTAGTGATCTTTCTCTTTCCTACGAAGACTTATTGACTTTGGTAAACATGAATGATGGACCCCTGGGATACTTTAGCGATTCTTCTGCGTTTCCGATCCTCCTACTTGTCAACTAAATTTTCTTCTTTTGCCCATTTTCTAATTCTCAATATTATTCATTGCATAACTAATTCTACTCGAATTCACTTAATTTACTTTTCATTTATTGAAAGATTCTTAATTCAAACAACATGATGTTAAAGACCTCAAAAGTTAGCTGAAAGTAAATACCCGATATAGACCAATTATAAGTTTTAGCACAATTTTGTATAATTTCATGTATTTTTTTTATCAAATTCTTTTTTTTTTTGAATGCGGATAAAAGGCTAATATCTTAAGATGTGTATATAAAGTTCACATATTCTTCATTTCTTATTATTGTTACTACAGAAAAAATATCGCTATGTTTCATTACAAAAGTAAATGTGACATTAATTTCGGTAATAATTAAATGAATCGTTTGATAAAGTTTGAATTTCTACATATATATATATATATATATACTTAAGAAATATGAAAATTCCTAAATGGATTTCTTCTGAAACAATGTTTCAAAATTCTGCGAGAAGTTTACCAGAGCTATTTGAAACAACTTATCCAAAGACATTTACTCGAAACGAATTCCCATTTCCATTTAGGTATTTGTATATGAATTAAACATTCTTTTAAAAAGCATTCACTCTCATCATCATTTTTCGATTCCGTCCAAAATCGGAGCAATACCGTTACTTGCCCCATTTTCTAAGGTCAGAAATAGCGTTAATCGAGTCGATTCAGACAAGGGTGGCGCTGGAGCTATCGATTTTCAATTTCTGAAACCACTTTAGGCTTCAGCAATCGTAATTTACAATTGGCATACAGGTGAAGGCTGGTTATCATCGATAACAGTATCGATTCCGAGTTCATAGAATTGTTTTCATTGAGCGGTAGTGTTGAATTAGTTTCATGTGGTCGTGCATATTGTAATGAATTATATTATAAGCATAGCGCGCGCGCCTGAGAATAAGATTATAAACGTACTTTGTGATATTTTATAGATAATATATTTAAATTTGAAGGATAACTGAAACTTAAATAGATTTAGAACTTTATTTGAACGTTTAAATTATAAACCTATAAACATAGAATCTGTTAAAGTTTAAGCTATGGAAGGTATCATCCACTAATGACACAGATTTGTTTCATTACAGGTCGTATGTCGAAATGCTTGTAAGATGTATTTATATTCTTCCATAATATTTTCATTCTAACTGGTTATAAAGGTTATACATAAAAGGCAAAAATCCCATTTATTTACGAATGATTGTTGTATCGTTAAAGTAAAAACTCACGTATATTCACATATTTATATCACGTATATATACATATTTCATATTTCACATAGCATTGTAAACAAAAGTTCGACCTGAAATTACGTAATGTGTTTTTTTTATTTAATTTTTTATGCATTTCTGTTGTCATAAATATGGGTGACCATTTAGGTCATATATAGAGAAGATGTATATTAAATATTTACAGTTTTTATAACAGGATTATTTTTATAGGGACTGCAAGTTTAAGTAATTGGTCGCAAATTTCATGGTTGAGAGACTTTTCGAATTATGGCTGAAGTCTAGTTTTTATCAAACGTAGCAAGCGTTATAATCCGGCACGTTTGGAACCACAGCCATGCGGGATTAGCCACAGCCGTGCCGGATTAGCATTTGTACTGCATTATGGAGTGTTAGTTAAATTTTATGCGGGATACCAAATAAACATCTCATTCTAGATAAATATTTAAGTGATTTAAAATATATATTTAATATGTTTACTCGCACATTCTCTATCTGTGTAGATGAAATATATGTTCGACAAAATATTTCGTCGTTCTAGAAATTAGAAGATTACATTTAAACTTGAACATTAAATGAATTGAATATTATTGAATGCATAAAAAGCATATTTTATACAAAAGAATGATTAATATTATGAAATAGGAGTTAAAAATCTAATTATGCTAAGTCAAATGCATTCACGCTTATTTGTTCTATTAGTACTTCAAGAACGTCTGCTGGATTTTGAACTGTACGGTAAACGTATAAATTTGTAATAGAGTGCAAACATTATATGAAATCCTCTAGAAAAAGAGAAACATTGCGCTAAAATAAAAAAAAAGAATGACAGTTATGATAAACACTGGAAGAAAATGCGAGCAGCGGAGTGTCGGTCAAGGTAAAAGAAAAACCACACGAAAAGGTTTAAAAGCAACAAACAGCTCATTGGTGTTGAATAATAGAATGCACCGAACCATTGAATGGCGTATTAAACAGATATTACTATACTGTATCTCAAATAATAAAATAAAAGGGGGGATATTTTAATCAAATGTGCGAATTCATTTGTCAATGGTTACAGACAATGAGTAGAGAACAATATTTAAAGCAACATAAGATCCATTACGTATGTTACAGCTAGCTGTTATTAATAACTGTATGAATACCAAAATTATTGTTAGATGCAATAAAAACCTGGTATCTGAATCAAGATATAGATGTTGATAAATAAAATGAGAATTCATATAACACAGAAGATCAACTAATTAAAAAAATTGATTTACCGAGGTTTAAAACCTTCATTAGAGAAGGAAATTGGAAGAGAGACAAAAATATCATAAGTTATCTGAATTCTTTAGAAAAACATCCATGTGAGTGAAAGAACATGTTACTTATCATCTGCACATTACAATATAGCTAATCTATTCACTATAAAACTATTTATTATACACCAACACGTACGAAGAAAAAGACAGCCATTTTTTAAATCTACATATGGTATTTCAGTCATGCGCGATAATTTTAGTTACATAACTATGTAAATACATAATTTCGCAATGTATTTTATTATATTATGTAATTAAAATGAATTTTGTTATTTTGAACAAAATTTGTGATGCTTAGTTAATATTGTAGTATTTTGTATTTATTTAATAGTAATAAATTGTTAACTTCCCGCTTATGTAAATAGTGTGGTCATCTCTTAGGTGGAAATATTTTCCTCCAAATAAATGCTAACGGGGTCAACCGAATTATATAATTTCGCGTAGCAATGTATAATTTCAAATTAAAATATTTTAACTAACCATGAATCCCTATGAAAATTTGGGTAAATAATTTCCATCAAATATCATCATAACGACTGAGCACCAACTTAATTAAAACTCCATATTGTGCATTCCGCGAATTTAAGATGGACTCCTCCTTAAATTATTTCGTCTTTAATAGAATGCATTTACTTTTAATCTGTTTTAAGTAAATTTCACTAATGACTTTTGTGGTTGAGCGCTCGTTGCATTTCTTTCCGTTCTTAATTTTCTAATTGGATTCTTTGCAAATAGATAAATAGAAAGTGTTAATAAGTATTGAATTACATGCATTTCTCATCATATTGAATATTAATTTTTGGAAGGGTTTCTTAAAATATGTTAGTCCAAAAGCATTTAGATGAAATAAAAAAAATATATGAGATTAAGTTTCACCTAGGCATGAAACAAAATAAGATGTTTTTTTTTTATTTTAAACAAAAGATTTTTTAAAGTTACTGAGACGTCTTCGACCATGGCAAAAATAAACTTAATTTATCCCAAATTTAAAGAATCCACACTTTTATATTGGATATTTGTTACGTCTTCCTACGCTACAAGCTAACCCATATCAGAGCATTGTTGTGTATAATAATGGATTATACAAGGATAACTTCGTGGCATCATATGCATGTTGGTGGCCATGATGATTAGAAGCATGATATGGTGGTGGTCTGTAATTTGTGGAATACGCTGAAAATACCCATAGTGTCTATATATTTTTGTGCGTACCATGTTTTATATCCTAATTAAATATCTATATAAAATCCGTCTTTTTCTTTGTATCCCAAAAAATGTCTAGATGTAATGAAAAACACGCCTCTAGAGCAGATTTATTAATTTAAATACATATTTGGTATTTATGTAATATAATATATTTATAAATATATTTATTAATATACTATTAAGCAATAAATTTACACTTTGTTTTATATTTTATAATACAATATTTATATATCATTAAAGGTACTAAAGTGTTGTAAGATATCTGAGTGTGGTTCAAAAAGTACTTGCATTTGAAGACAAATGGCTTCATTAGGATAAATTGTTACTATTGGAAGCTCCCATCTATTAAAAGGAGTCGAAATAAATTCGACATTGATTCATAAGTTAGTTTTGATTTGGTAGCCATTTGCTGCCAAATCAAAATTTGTTTGCTGCCTTTTTGAGGTTTCACCGTCTGTGATAAATGGATTCATCGTTATACACCAGAAGTCAAGCAATATTCAAAACAATGGTATTCTTCAGGAGAATCTGCTCTGAAGAAAGCGAGGATTGTGCTATTTGCTGGAAAAGTTATGACGAAGAATTTTTGAAGTGCGAAAGCCATCACGATCACGAAACATTGAGACTTAGACAGCTATCTAATGACTCACGATGCTTACTAAAACAAACCCTTTTCGATACTACGAGCACTACACCTTGGATTTCAAAAGGACTTATTGAACCACTTATAAGCTCGAAACCGACAATAAGGGAGGGAATGCATGCTTACAGTAAATAAATAGCTAAATTTTGGATTAATCTATTATAATAAAATATATTATTTTACCTTTTAATTAAGTATAAAACGATTGGGATCCATTCAGTGGAAAGAAATTCAAATTCTAATCGTGACTTGTTCAAGTTCTGTTATTTAGGAAAATTTTATATTATTATTTTGATTCTACGTGTTCCGAAAACCCCATGCTCATTACCTAATTGTTTTAACCCCTTAAGCAGTTTGCCCGTACAGTGTACGTGCTACCCGAAATTTGCCTCTTCTGGTTTGCCCGTACGACGTACGGGCATCGATATTTTCTCCTTTCCTTTTCTGATTTGCCCGCATTTTTCATTATTGAAAGAGACTATTTAGTATTATTATTTTTCAACAGATGGCGTGGTTTGTCCATGTAAATTAAATGCTTTTCATCCGGGTTTTTCTATGTAGCGTGAAAGCGGGGACTTTTCTTTGAAATTTTTGTTCTACTGTATGCCGTGCTTGTGAATCTTATGGAAATTGTGGATGGAATAGACGACGAAAATACTTTCTTGTTAGATGATGAACTACATTCTGATACAGATACAGATATTTCTTCTAATTATTTGGATTATTCCTCAGATGACTCGTGCAATGAGCTCAGCTCTGATGAAGATTTGAGTTCTTTTTTCTCTTCCCCTCTTGGAATTATATTATTTTATAAAAAATGGAGGGAGAATCCACCAATAAAATTATTTATTTTAACTTTCCCTCTCACTTGGAGGGAAAATATATTCTTATGATATTTTGAATATCATAGTATGGTACTTAATTATATGCAATAAAAAAATATGCCTTTTTTGGAAGCATTTCTGGTAAAATAATTGACCGCTTAAAGGGTTAAATAGATCAAAAACTTAAATTAAATGTGCTTCTTGTAATTTTTATGCACATGATTCCTTTCAGAAGCAGTTCAAATTAAGTTTTGTGAGAAAAAAAAAACAGAATCATTTGAATTTATGTGTGAATAAAAGTTAGTATTCTTAATTCAATTGAAACTGACGTATATTTCGTTAGAGATGCGACAAATAAGAGTTTAGATATAATCTTTAAGCCTTGCATTTATTTTGAACTATAACGCATTCATCTTCCTCACTTCTGTTCGTCTCACGCTCTATTCCCTCAAGATGTTTACTTCTATTTTGCTTCTCCAGCTTAAACTTTATTAATGCACTCAAACTTGTTTATATTTGGAGAATAAGGACTGCATAAAAGAAAACGAATAAAAAAAATATTCTAAAACTTCATAAACAGGTATAAAATATATTGTTTGCAATATCTTTATAAAAAAAATTATGTGGTAATATACGCTTAAGAGAAAACTCGTATTTTTTAATGTGTTTTCATTCGATCAATGGTTAACTAAACTGAGTCGCTAAATTATGAAAACTTTTCAGATGCCATGACAAATGGATTGAAAGCTAAATTTAGTTGAAATTTTAGTACCTCAATCGCAATTTTTAGTTTAGTATTTTATTAACGTCGCACTACAAGCAACACGAGGGCTATTGGCGACGGACCTCGTAATTTAGAACCACGGTCAAGTGACGAGGTCGACACCTGAGCTGGCACCCCTCTCTCCTAACATCCACATCACACCAACGGGAGGACTTTGGGCCCGACAGACTTAACGTGCATCACCCCCGGTTACACGGTGGGTCTTTGGCGGCCAAGGATCGAACCCACGATTGAACGAAAACCGCCGGTCACGAATCCGAAACGTTGACCACTAAGCTACCGCGGCCACACCTCAATCCTAAATTAGACACTAATCGCTGGATTTTTTTAAGTTCAAAAGTATAGAATAGTACAAGATTTGACAATAAGCTTTTTAAGCTAAGCAATATTTCATCTGCTGATAAGAAACGGTATACTGAAACAGCAGAATTTTAAAAATAAACTGAAGTCGTATTTTGTTTCTTTTAGAGAATGTCCTTTTCACATGGTTATCTCTAGATGTCTTACTGAAAGATGAGGATGCAATCCTTTTAATCCCTTTCACTAGGTTGTTCGTTGCTTTTGGGTATTATTACCTTTTTTTTAACTCGGTTGTTGAGAGTTACGTAGCAAAGTTAACGCAAAATAATCCATTATGGGCTATGTGGCCGTGGTAGCCTAGTGGTCATGGCTTCGGATTCGTGGCTGGCGGTTTTCGTTCAGTCGAAGGTTCAATCCTTGGCGGTTTTATTACACCTTGTAGCCAGGCCTGATGCACGTTCAATCTGTCGGAGCTCAAAGCCTCCCGTTGGCGTGATGTGGAAGTTAGGAGAGAGGGTGCCAGCTCAGGTGTCGTCCTCGTCACTTTACCAAGATTAAAAAGAAGAGGTCCGTCGCCAATAGCCCTCGTGATGCTTCTAGTGCGAAGTTAATAAAAACTAAAACTAAACCTTTATGAGCTATGGAAGGTTTTAAAATATATCCGTATATGTTGATAAATCGATTTCAAATATAATTCGTAGTGAGTAGTTATCAATGTAAAATATTTCTTTGAACTCCTGAATATCTTAAAGGCTGTCTTAATGAAAGGCTGTTGTAAGATTTGAGTACCAAAATTATTTCCGAGAAGCGGAATTTTGCCTAGAGAGAAACGTTAGTACTGCCATCAAGACACCTAATGATTCTACTTAAGTACTCCTTTTAAATATTTCAAAATATTTACTTTCCACTCAGGCTTTTACCAGAGTAGAGTCTTCCAACCCTCCTCCTCCTCCCCCAAAACTTAATGATCTAAAAACGCATCACCAAAACCTCCAATATTAACTTCATGATCACGTGACACCCTGAGTGTCCTGGATAATGCAGAGTCTCCATTGTGCCTTCCTGTCACTTTTTATTTCCGAAGAAAAGGCACACTCTATTTTCGTGCAGATTCTCACTGCACCCGAAACGAGGCATTAGCCCACCCAAACGATCGTTTTCAAACCCTTTTCCAGGACCCTCAGCTGTTTCTTTTATCGCCCTTTCCTATTCATTCTTAACTGTCAGGAAATTCTTTTCCGGGGCCACCGGGAGCAAAATGGTGTTCAGCCAATGACTCGACATGGACGACTGCCTAATGAGCTATAGGCTAAGGTTACAGCACATGTAACTGAACGAAGCACAC
>BMAW01053976.1:6000-35163 GCA_019974015.1 Nephila pilipes
AAAAAAAAAAAAAAAAAAAAAAAAAAAAAAAAAAAAAAAGTCTCGAGCACACATCCAAATAACAAAGCCATTTGTTATGTAAATTTCTTAGAATACTTTTAAAGAATAATTCGTTAGAAGTTGAAGAGAAAAAAAAAATCTTACATCTGTACTTGAGAAAAGTAACGCCTACCCGAAGCGTTGGTGAATCAAACTTAATGAATTCGATTTTAGTTTTTTGGAAATGCCATTAAATGTAGCAGAGTCATTCTTTGGTTCATTCGGAGGAACGCATTGAATGTTGATGGAGCCATTCAGAAAAGAAACATCTTCATTGAAAGAAGTTCGCTTTTGTGTGAATTAGTTTAAATACAACTATCGTTTGATGCGGTTTGGAAGAAGATTTGTGTTGACTTTTGTTTTCTGAGGTAATTAAATTTTTAACACCAGCAGTGGTTTCAAATTTTTGGAAGAAGTATATAATAAAGTTTTGAATCATTTTGTGGTATTTCATACCAAATTTTAGCTAATTAAAGTTGTTTCAATATCTGCCTAATATAACAGAACCAAACCAAATCTTGGATTGTTTTTCCAAGTGGAAATTGTTTTTCAATATTAATATAAATTCGCTTTATGTATGTTATTATTATATTTCGTCTGTAAAGATTGTGTGTGACTCTGTCACTGTTAGAATTAATTAAATACTTCAATTTTCATTTTATTGTGAAATGATTGCTAGATTGATATGCTTGAGTGCAAGTGAAAAAAAAAATCAATGTATCCTCTTAAGACCTCCAAAACATTATAAAAAATATGTCCTATTTGTATGTACTACTTCATTGTAATTAAGAACTGTTCTACTTCAATGCACTACTTAAAATGTACTACTTCATTAAAATTAAGAACGTGTAAACATATATCAGGATAGGGATCAAAGGAATATGTTAACTTGTTCTTTTGAACCTATTTATCTAAAAGAGCGAAAAAAGATTTTTTTTATATGGCAAGTTAATGCATTATACTTGACATTGCAATACTTGTATGCAATACTTGATATTGCCATTAAATGCAATACTTGATATTACCATTAAATGCAATACTTGACATAGCTATTAAATTGAATTTGATCAAATTTAAGAAACAGTTTCGAAGAATTCTATTTGAAAATTTTGTTTTTATTCTAATTTTTATTGATTTCATTAGAAAAAAATAAAATATAAATATAAATAGAAGGTTTATATTTTTAATATATTTCACATATACTTTTATCACATTTGTTCATTTTACTGAAAAATAGAAACTAATTAAACAACTTTATGACAATATTATTCAATGTTTGATAGATACAGCAAACTAAAACAAAATATTAAACTTATAAATTAGTTTTGTAGGTTTTGTTAGCAAGAACACAATACGATGCTGTGGATTTCGACGTACATCTAAGTTCTTTTTCTGAAAGAATAAATCAATAAAATATGAATTGATGAATAACATAACATTTCCTATAAATTTTAAGCTTGGAGATTAACATATTAACATTAAAGTGAGATAGTGACTTAAATTGTTCAAGTTACCCCAAAAGCCCACTCTTGATTGAAACACTAAGAAGCGTCAATAATTAATTTTAGATTACAAAAGGGGGCAGTTCTTAAAATTTTCCGAGGTTCGTCGTGTTGTAGCTAGAAATTATTAAAATAATAAATTAAACATATTTTAAATGAAAATAATTATTCTGTTAAATATTTTTGTATTAATCATTGTAATTATTATTTGAAATATTTATTTCTCAATTGTTTAATTATTATTATTTTATCATTATTTGTTATTGACGATTAGCTTTTATGCGGTCGAAAGTGATACAAGTTTATTTTCTACTCTTTGTCATTTGAGACTCTAAGCATAAAATAAGGGAAATTACAAACTTTTTAGAAAAAAAAAATGCTTATAGTTTTTTGAAATTTGAATAATTAACTATTAGTTATGAACTGCAGTTCAAAACTATATATATAAAGTTTCTTTTTTTGTGCTAATTTTTTGATGGGATTTTGTGTAGCTTATATTTTTGTATTCGAATAATTGAGAACCTACCCTATTAAATATTTCTGATGGTCCCTTGGTAAGCCACGAAAGGATTTCAGCGGGATTGTGAACATGGATGAAAAAAAAAAATCATTCATTATCGTTCTTTGCTAAGTGCCAAGTAATTAGATAGAGTATTTATTTCTTTTTCGGATAAATGTATTTATTCTTGTTGATAAAATAATCGCATTTTTTTTTATCAAGAATACCATACCTCAATTTGATATTGTAACTCATGACAAATAAAATTAGTCTCCTCAATGTGTCAATAATGTTTAATAAATACGGATTAAAAATATCCTATTCTATTTATGAAATGTAATAATGCATTATTCAATTTAAGAAATCAAATATTATTTATATGTTAATATTCATATTCGTATCTTATGATTTATTTTTTATTCCTTCATACATGTAGAAAGAGGTACGATTTTGTATATTTTAATATATTAATTATTTTTCAGTGTAAGTAATTGATTTGCTATTCTTTTCATACACATATCTTATACATTAGGATCAGGAAAATGATTAGCGATAGGTACAAGGGAATTCGTTGTTTTCATTCTTCTGACAAAAGTATCTACAAATAAAAAACAGATTAAAAGCTCTTGATTTAATGCTTATCCCACTTGGTATTTTGAGCACAGTTAGGTCGCCAAATAAATTTTAGAGAGCGTCAACCCACTTAAGGGGAAAAAACAATATGATTTTCTGGAGCTAAAACAGAAGCACGTTCAGTGTAAGAAATTCTTTATTGCTCTTTTGTCCCCCAAAATGACCATCGAATCATACAGCGTAAAAAGAATTTCACTTTAGCGACTTGTTTTGAAGCTGCTTCTGCTTTTTCACTTCTGTTTTTTCTGATACAACATTTTATACTAGATTTAGATTCGCTTCCTGATTTCCGAAGGAATTTATTAAACATTATCATTTACTTAAATTTTATAGATTTTTTTAAAGTTTTGTGCTTATTTCAATTCTTTGCACTGGTTTTATGCGATTTCAAAAAGTACGGAAAGTATGTTCAAATTCCCATTGTAAAACTGTTTTTTTTTCTCAATTCTTATGAGAAATTTTCCACTAGAGCTAATTATCTCATTGATAGGAGAAACTAAACTGTACATATATTTGATTTACCGCCTGCAAAATGATGCTGATTTGCTTCATTTTTGTGTGTTTTACTTTATTTTATCACCAATTATGAAACTTTCTCGCAACAATATTTGTGAAATGAAGAATCAAAGAAAAATTGAGAGGCCAGTTTATTCTCCAAAGATCTTTTAATGGATAAAAGGAAATCAGCAAACGCTAATTAGTATTGCAGTTTGACTTAAGAGACATTATTGAATAATTTGAATTTTCCTCGGCTCTCTCCACAATTTTTCTGTTGAATTTATAAACTAATTGGGTTCACAAAATAAAAATTAGTTGTTTTATATATTTGTATGCACTTTTCAAAAAGAGGAATCCATATTCATTTAGGCATAAAAATTTCTTTAGAATATTCTTAATTTTTCGGATTTTTGTGCTAATAATATCCAGAATTTGCAATCAAATTTCCCAAAAGTTATAGAAATAATAATTATATACCAGAAACAAATTACAGCTGAAATGTAAAATAAAAGTAATATGAATATTCATTGATGTAGGAGTAATTAAAGGATAAATCTTTTTACATCACATATGCGAAAAATGGCAATATTTTCCTTTACAATATGCAACCAATAATATAGGCAACTTGCATTAAAAATTGAAATGAATATCATGCCGCTGTAGAGGGGTATCGGTCATCTCGTGTATTTCTGCTATTTTCTGGAAGTAGCTAAGTAATAAAGGGTTTACCATTAATTGATATTTGTGTGCGTGCGTGGAAACATTTATCACGAGATGGTTAAATTTAATTTCATAAAATTTACTAATATGCTCAAAAAAGATAAATTCTAGTAAATTCAGTGAATTACATCATACAAAAAAGTTACATTAAATATTACAATCTAAATCTTATCGATAATAATAAGTGTCATATATACACCTGTGCGAAAAACTTCAGCGGCAATTGCTAGTTTTGTCGCAACTTTGCAAAAAACGTGTTATATGTGAAATTCAGGTTATAGAGACAGTATTTTATAGTTAAAGTATGAAGGAAGCATACTGTACAAAAAGGAATGAGACGCATACAGTATGGAAATAAGGAAAAAAAAGTGTTTTTGTTGAAAATTGTTGGTACAATTGATTGTATACCAAAGAGAGGGAACGACAAACATATGTCCTTTAGTGCAAGTTATGATCTACTTTAGCTTAATTTCTTCCTTCTCACACAAAATTATCCAATCGTTGTAAAAGTAAAGGTACCTATTATTCAATGAATACCCATTTCAATGGTTGTGTGTTCTCCGGAGGGCATAATTGTTGTGCAAGGTGTCTCTCCAAAGCGTTCTACATACATTGCATGGGATTCACTGTGCACCATAATTACTCCTTAGAGGAGGTCGCCAAGCCCACTGTAACGATCACTTCTGTATAATTAATTGGAAAAACTCGTGTCAATACCTCTTTTCATATCGACTGGTGTAGAGAAACGTATGTGATACTGAAAAAACTACCGTAGCTAAAGAGAATGAGACTCCCTTCATGAGATGCCCCGTCTGTATAATCTATACACCAGTCTAAGCGTCATCTGCTACAGGCAATTGGCAATGAGACGCATTCTAACACGACACATTTATGAAGGCATCTGGCCTCATTAAATCTCGAAATTTGTGGTCCCGTTCTCGTGGGTAGCAGTAGAGTAATTTCACGCGTTAACAGAAATCGGTCTCTTTCATCCAACAGGACGATATATCGGTTGCTTAATGACCTTCTTAGTCTACCATCACTCAGTTTCCTAATGGTTGCATCTTTGGTTTGGAAAACTTGCCAGGCTAGGGGAAATTCCAAATTCTAGGGTTACTCTTGTCATACCATGACCTTCCACAAGCTTGCCGTCGTTCTGATGGGTTCTTATAACCACATTTAATGTACGAACCCATCTGAACTTGCAGCTAATGTTATCAATAGCACCTCTTAGTAAAGAAACGACAGGCCAGAAAAATTTATTTTAAAACTTTCACAAGCTAAATAAAACAAGTTAAAAATAATTAAAAGAGACCGTGGATACCAGATACATATTACAATTAAAATCAGTTCTAAACTATAGAAGCCAAATACATCATTCCAATTATAACCTGAAGCGATTCCCTCTTCAAAACGCAAGAACCTCCATCATCAGGTCAATTTTTCTTTTCCTGTTCCATTTCTCTAGCTCATCTTTCTATCCACGTCTGTAGCTTTTTACCGAAGAAGGGAGCAGAATTTCACAGCCACGTGATATTCACTTAATTCCGCCAACTTAAAAAACCAGGAGAGAACAAGACGTCTGCGGCTAGAAAATTCGCAATAAACGGACAAAAACTTTCCGAACAAAGCCATTCATAGAACGGAACTCTTAAGGAGTTGTGCGACACACGACCAAAAAAAAAAAAAAAAAAAAAAAGCGTACTAAGCAAGTTCCGCCCCAAACAGTTTTATTTTGGAATTTTTTGGGTACAAAAAGGCAGAAGAGCTACAAACACATGAAATATATTGTAATTAGTATTTGATATACTTTTTTGTACAGAATTTTATCTGAATAAGTGAGTTCTGTTTCATAATATAAAGCAAAAACTGCTTTAAATTCACGAAAACACCATTCTCATGATGTGTGAGTAACAAATCTTGACACTTCAACTTATTTAATAAGGTAAAAAAAAAATCATAAATTCTATAGGTATTAATCAAAGTATGAAGTTGTTTTTCTCAATTGTAACTAATATTTCAGATGTTATCAGGAAAAAAAAAACTCTATGTAAGGAAATTAGCAAATAAATGATATTTCTAGTTAAGCATTATACTAAAAATATCCAAATTTTTACTTCGTGAGTTATTGAGTTGATAATAAAATCAATAGTAATATTCATTCAACATAAAATAGTAAAATAGTTTAGATAAATTTTTGATTTAAAAGTTTATCTTTAAGTTGTATTAAAAATTTTAATATCACATAAAATACATTTAATAATAATATAATTAATTTAAAATTCTTTTGTAGATTTTTCTGAAATTTTGTATTGTAATTACAAATAAAAAAAATACAAATGTTTTCAACAAAATTGCTGAAGAAGAATTAATGTTTTGAATACCCGTATTTTCATCTTATGTAATGCTTATTAGGAATAAATAGAATATTTACTAAATAATTGTTTTAAAATGCTTGGTTGTTTTACTATTTATTAAACACATCGCTTTTTAAGAAAATAACTCTGCATTTTTTGCAACAGACTGATAGCAAAAAATTAAAGAATCCATTTAGTAAAACCAAGTGAAGAAGAATAATCCAGCAAGAAAACGTTGGCCTAGTTTCCATATACTAAATTTTGAATAAAGTTTCATAATTAGTTATATTTTGCTTTTTTATTCATTTAATGTAGCCAGAAATTAAATGTGAAGGTTAGTAGAATTTTATTCAGAGCTATGACAAGAACTTCCGGGATTTTTACTTTTGTTTAGTAACTTTAATAATCTGATAGGACTCTGTTCAAGAATTGTATGAATATATATATATATATATATATATATAGCTTGATCCCGTAATATTTCCTTTCATCTGTAGGACTTACTTTGTTCATAATAGATTATTATATGTTTAGATTTATTATTTAATTTTATTTCATCAATTGTTACATTTCTTTTAAGACATGTTTAATTTAATAATGAATAGTTTGCTTAAGTTATGATATCTGAATGGAATAATATAGTTTTTTCGAATATTTTATCGTTTGATTTCATTTTATTTTAGTTTAATGATTTAATAACCATTTCCCTTCATTTTAATACCAGGTAATTCCGAAACTAATAAGCAAAAATTTAAGGGTAGATGAAAAACATCAAACAATTTTCTCCACATAATGCATAGGTAGAGAGCAAACCCTGGACCGCTAGACGACGCTGTGATGGAAAGCATAATGTGCGAGTTTTCTTACACATCGTCATTTCTACCGTGAGTTTTAGGAGGAATGACCTTTTTCCTTATAAGTGCATGTCAATATGTCTCCTGAAATCCACGAGGTCATATTTCCTGAAATTTACAGTAGAAAGGACGATGGGTAAGGTAACTCGCACTTTATGCTTTCCATTACAGCGCCGCCTAGCGGTTCACCGCCTTTGCATTGTATAGCGAAAATTACTTGTTTAAATGTTTTCTATCACTCCTTAAATTTTTGCTCAGGTATTTCGAAACACTCTGTATTTAATTTAATAATTTATAGTTGTTTGCTTTCATTTTAATATTTATTTTAATAATTTGATAATCGTTTGTTTTAATTTTTTATTGTCTAACGCTGATATGTTTCTGTCCTTTAAAAGCTCGTATATTTAGATTATAATGACAAACAGGCGATGGAATAAAGAATAAAATGATATTTATGGAAATACTCAATTTATTTGGAAATTTTGAGTTATTTTTTATACGTAGTGGTATTACTATATTTATATAACTTAGTTTATTTTTAAAATTTGTCTTTCAGAGTATTCTAAGAGAAATATTTTTATTTAATAAGAAACAGCGAACATTCTAGGAGTACTTAGTAGAATTTAAATGTTTATAATTATATTTTACAAACAAAAACATTGCAATAAATAATTTTTTTACCTTTTCTTTTTTCCTGTTTATTTGAAAATTTTTTGTCATTTTTTTTTCATTAATAACTAGATCTATTACTAAAACTACTCTGTTTTATTCCTAAAATTCTTCAAACTTTTGTTGCTAACGTTAGGGTTTATTTATGTTTTAGCAAAAAGAATTGGATTTTAATTACATTTGAAAATTTTTAATGTTAACTGCTGGCAACTCACTCTTTTCATTAAAGTCCTAAACTTATGTAATGCGTTTCAGTCTTCATTTTTTCGTGTGAAGACTTCTGTACGAAATCAGGAAACTTGAATATTTCTCCATTGGTTATAAGTCTACTTCTGTTTCAAATATTTTACTACAGCTTGCAAAGGTAATGTGTCCACTGTCGAATCAGTAGATAGTTAATGATTATCTAACAGTAGTAAATTCAACAAACCGGTCCAATTATTTTAAGTATCCTCTCTGTTTATAAAAACTAAAATTAGCGACAACAGTTCATTTGTATTTCTTTTTATAGTTTTATTGTATTATATATATCAGTGAATGTCTCCTGGAATATTCTTAATATTGTTTCTTGACTATCTTTATTTTAGAAATGAATAAAGACAAAAGTGATAAAAAAAAAGAGATTACAAACATTGGCTCTTAGATTTATTTTTCGTCACACATTATTCTTTTACCGAACTTTGATGAGACGTTCAATTATCGGAATTAGTTCTTCATAAGCAGAATTAAAATGTACCTCACACTGGGTTTGTTTTATTTACGTCGCACTAGAAGCAATACGTGGGTTATTGGCGACGGACCTCGTAATTTTGAACCTTTGTCAAATGACGAGGACGATGCTTGAGCTGGTACCCCCTCTCCTAATTTCCACATCAAGTCAACGGGAGGCCACGGCACAACAGATTTAAGATGCAACAACCCCGGCTACACGGTGGGTCTTTAGTGGCATCAAGGCTCGAACCCGCAACTCGACGAAAACCGCCTGTTGTCATGACCACGGGCTACCCTGGACAGGAATGAAATAGACAGGAATTAAGAGAATCATGAAAAATGGCAAAATTTACTAAATTTACTATGGGCCGCAGTAGCCTAGTGGTCATGGTTTCGGACTCGTGGCCGGCGGTTTTCGTCAAGTTGTGTGTTCGAACCTTGATGCCACAAAAAAAACCGCCGCGTAGCCGGAGTTGATGTAAGTTAAATCTGTAGGGACCCAAAGTTCTCCTAAGGCATGGCGTGGAAGTTTGGAGAGGGGTTGCTTGCTCGGGTGTCGTCCTCGTCTCTTGACCGAGGTTCCAAATTACGAGGTCCGTCTCCAATAGCCTTCGTGTTGCTTCTAGTGCGACGTTAAGAAAACTAAACCAAAATTTTGACCCTTTTAAATTGAAGAAGAGTCTGAAGTGTAAAACATATAGGTTTATGTATTATCTATGTGTATGTATGTGTGTTACCGGGAAAGACCGAAATAGGTGAATGTAAGCATATATCAAATACGTCGGTGAAAGACCGGAATATTATATTCTTATACATTCGGACCATCTCTTGTTTCTGTCTACTAGCATAGATATGCTCTGGTAGTCAAAACGAGAAGCCGATGTCGACAGTCTGGCGACAGTTTGTCACCAAAACCTTTGTACTGCCGCGATTGAAGTCACGTGGCATCATTTTCTTTTATTCTGGAACATGTTGTTTGTCGGTCTTATACAAGGTTTGCTGGTGTGTGCAACGTTTTTAAAATTTTATTTTCTTTTTCCAATGAACTAATTTATGTTGAATGGATACTGCAATGAACATTTATCTTTTTTTTTTTGAAATATGACGTGCATTAATAGTGAGTAAACGAAAAGACCATTAGTTCTTGTGTTGCTTCTCAGTGTGACTTTAACAAACAATCACAATCGTCAACATAGCTCCGCAGTTGCTTCAGCTGAGTGCTCCAGAATTCATAGCCAGCATTCTTTTCGCCATGTCGTGGATTCGAGTTAATCAAACCAACATCGTGACTAAAATTTAATTCGCCAAGTTGGCGATAAATCCATTCTGTATTGTATCATTTCATGAAATTAGATAACTGAGGATATCTTACACTTATAAAGAATTAGTTACATTGCTGGATTGAATTTAAAACGTTCAAAATGCATAAGTTCAGCATCTAACCCATCACATTAAAGGAAAAAAAAAGAAATATTTTATTTGATAATAAAAACTTAATAACATTTGCGAACTTTTCTATTAAAATTCGAAGCACATCGCTATTTTGCATACCAAGTATTGTAAGAAAGTGCAAAAGAGAAACATACCACGAGTTTCATTTCATCATCCTCTCTGCTTTTCATAAGAACCGAAAAGAAAGAAAAATGCCTATGACTCTGGTGCAGCAGAGTATTCAATATCTACGGAACACTGTCTCCTATGCAAAATTTCTCCTCCTGTTTTTCATATGGAACTCCACCTCTCGAAATAAGGAGGTGACCGTTTCTTATTTTGTTTATTTTGCTGGAACACTGTATGACGAAAAACTGAAAAGGGGAAAAAATTCGAGAGGAGGGAAAAGAAAATCCGGTCCACTGATATTATTTTTGGGAAATAAATCGATATTTGATGGGAGAGAAAGGATAACAATGTTTGAAAAATTCTTTAAAAAACAACTTCGGGAGTAAAGTATAAAAGAAAAACACTCCTTCTTTCTTATTTCCCAAGCGATATGATCCAATTCAAATTGTCTCCTTTCTTTTGCGCTCAACATCAACATTCACACTTTCGAGAGTTGTTATTTTCTCTTATCTTATAGGGGGAAAAGATGGAAATATATGCAACAATGGTCAAAATCTCGACACAAAGAATACGCAATCGCCTTTGTCAATGTTACCCTTGCAGACACTCGAAAATTCAGTATCTAACACCTGCATCAATATATAGTTATAAATTCCACAAAATTTGATTCTGATAGGCTTGCTTTAATTTTTAGAGAGGATCAAAAGTTCATGATTCAGTTAAAAATTTAACATATTGTAAAATTAACTAATTGACTTGTAACAGTGTGATTTTGGTACACAATGCTTTCCACGATGAAAAGTTTTGTCAGTGCAAATAGAAAGTAGTATCGAGTTTTCTCCCTAGACTGTACTGCACAACCTTGAATTTATCTAATATCTGTGTTTCATTTGAAAAGATTAGATTTAACCCTGTTTGTTGGAAATGACAACTCGAGGTTGGATCCAAACGGGGAACACATATTGAATTATGGTAGTTAGGTTTCAAATATGAATAGTGTGTATCAACATAAATGCTGCACATTTGATTCATAAAAGTTCATCTATGGGAAAAATTCGAAACTTCTTTTTATTAGTACAAGCAAAACGTTTCATTGCGGGAAGTATTGGTCAAAACAGTACTCACTTAAGACAATTAATTGATTTTATATTAAATCCACAAACGTGTCAGGAACTTTTAGAACACGATATATGTTTTTTCATGAAGGGAAAATCTGAACTTTACACAAATAAATTTTAATGTATGACATATTTTGGGGACCTTTCCAATTAAATGAGTAATGATTTTCTATAAGAATTTTGTATTAAACTATATCTTTGCTAATAAAATTTTTTCATCTCTTAAAAAGACTTTCCCTTAAAATAAAATTAACCTCCAATAAAATTAACCAAAATTTTTATGAGATAACTATTTAAATTTTTTTCCATTGATGCATTGCTTTTGCAGAAACAGAAAAATCGACCAAAATTAGAATTTAATATGAGTGATGTGAAGTGATTGTTTATCAACGTCACGCTTAGAAGCAGCACAAGAGCTATTGGCGAAGAACCTCATAATTTTGAAACTAGGTCAAGTGACGAGGACGACTATAAGTCTCCTCCCTCTCCAAGCTTTCACACCAGCCAACAGAGTAATTTTGGACCTTGACAGATTTAACGTGCATTAGCACCGCTACACGTGGAGTCTTTAGTGACAACAGGAATCGAACCCACGACTCGACGAAAATAACGCCAACCGCGATTCCTCCACAATAACCATTAGGCTATCGCAGTCACTCAGATATGTGTAATAAACAACTGTTTACTTTCGTAAAATTAATTATAAAAAAAAAAAAAAAAAAAAAAAAAAAAACCCACACACACATTCTAAGCATTGCATTCCTAATTTTATGAATAAGCGTTAAACATTTTTCAAAGCATTTAAAAACAATTAAATTGTCATCTATGACTAAATTAGGAATTTTCATTCTGTGGACTTATTTTTGTAGATATCTTATCGTTGCTAAGTCGATATATCAAAATCGGAAAAAATAAGAATGAGAAAGTGTTTAATTCGTTTGAAGAAAATATCAAATTTGAGCCATTACCTGCATGGACAAATTTCATCCAATTTTATACAAAGTACGTTAATTTATACAATATTTTACTAATTCGGAAATCTCTCTTACTATCTGTATCAGACAATCAATGGAATAACATGATTTATAGAATAAGTTAATACTTTAGTTACAGCATTTCTAGGTTTGATAAAAAAGCTTGGTGATTGGATGAAAAAACACTTTTCAAGAATAGTATTTCTTATTGGCCCAATTCCATGGAATTAAAGTTTTGAGTAAACCTATATATATATGTTACTCAACATATTTAATAGTAATAAAATATATTATTCAATATTTTTTACGTTTATTTATTGACTTATTTCTGGATTTTTGGTCTTTAAAAATATTTTATACATTTCTTATTAGTGTTTGCTCTTTAGGATGCACTTGACTACCTTTAAATGGAATAAAATAGTTTAAATGTGTTCAGGAAAGTAGAATTTCCATAGGATTAATATTATGTTCACGAAATCAAAATGGCAGGTTGCCGGGAGGTTTAAAAATTAATTTAACGGGCTGTAGTCCATAATACGTAGAGATTCACTAATCTGAAGATTGCAAGTCTCTGAATTTTTAAAGTTAAGAGAATCAATGGATAAATATTTGATAACTTCGTACTTATAAGCAACACATGAGAGTTATTGGCGATGGACATCGTAAATTTTAACCATAGTTGTATTATTAAGACGACACCTGAGCTGGCGCCTCACTCTCCAAACATCTACATCACCAGCCTGAGGACTTTGAGCCCCGACAGATTTGGCGAACATCGATCCCGCAGAAAAACGGGTCGTTAGTGGCACCAGGACTTGAAGTCATGAGTTAGCGACTGTAACCACTAGGCTACTGTTGCGAGAACAAGTTGGAATGCGGTTTTGCCCACTCCCTTGGTGATGGAAATATTTGTTTGCGATAAATTGATAAATGTGGCAACCCTCGTTGTTCTGTTTCGGCACGACTGTTATAATTGACACCTCTAAACATTTTATTTCTCTATTATTAGTTAAAAGATGTTAAGACCTTCTATCAAATTTGTACTCTCTAAAACAAACACAGGCAAATCTTTCTTTTTGAATAACGTTGATAATTTTAATGTCTTATTAACTTTTGATACGAAAACTGAATTTATACTTTATTCTTCAATTGTAGAAGGCTTAGATTTGCACTCAAAATCTGCCTTTTTTATTCTAACGTACGTATGACCAAATGTAAAGTACCTACGACAAGAAAACAAATTTGTGTGTGTGTGTGTGATATACGTATTCAATAGACAAGTTAAAATAATACTGTCCTAAACATAGCAAAATGATTGAAAATTCTTTTTTATCACAACTCAGAAGAAAATTTAAATTCAATATGTAAAAATTAATGAAAAATGAGTATTAAGAAATAAAATAAAGAATAAGACAATGAAACTAAAACACGAAAGGAACTTAAAATACTTTTAAAAAAATCATAATTATAAGTCGAATAACTATTTCGCTTAGAGAAAGTTAAAAGCAAAATTTAGGAGTAAAAAGAAATTTTCTTTAAAATTTAACTAATTCGGAAAAAAGCGGAAACCACGCACACAAGCTAAAGAAAGTTTTCTTAACTATTAACTATTGAAAAGTTTTTTCTTTCATAAAAGGAACTAAAATCAAGTTAAAAGTTTATTTTTCTCAAATCATTGTATTCCAGTGGTATTGAATGAAATATTTCTTCACTTTTCACTCTTTTCTTTTGTCGAATTATAAAATTTTTTTTTAAAACAAAAGTAATTCTTCATGCTCTTTAATTAATTTCAATGGTGTGAGACCATGTCATGCAAATATCATATAATAGTTTTTATAGACACAAGTTTTGATTATATCTTTTTATTCTAAATATTTTATAGTAAACCTCACCTGATTACAGATAAATCATTTAATTTTTTTTTACAATATCCTATTTGTGCTGCGAGGCATCATTATAATATCTAAGTGTATTACACCATCGAAACCAGTTTAAAATTATTCGTTTGAAACATTGGAATGTGCATGACTATCATTTTATGAATTACGCCAGTATTTGGTTAGTTAAATATAAATACACAGGGTTGTTATGTGAATTGTTTAAGTGAATAATTTGTGTACAAATTATATATATTTTCTCCTATAAGGGATAGTCTAGTAATCATGGTTGCAAGCTCGCTTCCGGTGTACATTGGTTTAAGTCGCGGGTCCGAGTCCTGATGCCTTTATAGACTCCGTGTAGAGAGGTTGATGCATGCTAAAACTGTAGAGGCTGCAAGTCCTTCCATTAGAGTACTGTGTAATTTTGGTGAGGGAGGTGCCAGTTCATTTGCCTTTCTCGTCAATTGCTCAAAACCGCCCAATAACCCCCGTGTTGCTTTCAATTTTGATGTTAATAATCAATCAATCTCCTATATAAGACAACAGTGTTCAATTTAAAAAAAAATTTGAACTTCCAATACAGGTGAGAAAAACAACTTTCAAAGAGCTTTTGGAGAATGCTGCAGCTAATAAACAAATATTAAGAACATTTTTGTAAAAAATGAAGTATTTTGATTTTATTTGAATTAAAGAAATATTTTAAATCCCGTGAAACCACCAGTCAATTCATACAGCTAAATTTCTTCTGAATCGGGCGAACTTCATGTACAAACAAGTGAGTAAAACAAGTAAAAAAATTATGCAGTATTAATACATTTCTGCGATATGGACCTACTATTGAAAACAAGGTCAAGCAAACGTAAAAAGTATGCATTAGTTTCATCCAAAGAACAGATTATGTTGAAAAAATTCAACAGTATAAGCTTTTAATAGTTTCTTTATTAGATTTAAACAAAATGTCAGTTTGTTTTCGAAAATTATGTTTGTTGATATGGTGTCATGTGTTTTTGAAATTTTCCATCCAGACATCAAGGTGAATACTTTGCATATACCACTTTCTGTGAGAACTGTTGTTTTGAGTTTCAATAACCAAAATATCAATATTATCAATTATTCCTTGCAAAATAAATCATCTTCAGTCACTCCGAGACAGTATGCTACGAGAAATATGCCATTTAATGTTATGAATTAAAACTGTTAAACGTCATATATCATTTCATTAAAAATTAAAAAAAAAAAAATTTAAAACTCAAAAAAAATTTAAAAAAAAAAAAAAAAAAAAAAAAAACCATTTACTTAAAAGTAAATGTAAGGCAGAATACTTCTAAGGAATGGTTTTGCCTTATGACAAGCATTAATTAAGCCTCTGAAGAATATGAAAAGCCTTTTTAAAATATTAATTTTACTGTGTTAATAAACTAAATAAAAGTACAATAACAGTATGTTAAAAGTTTCAGTTTTACACCATCCCTTATTTAAGCTTTGCAACTGATTCTGAAGATAATTCTTTCAAAAAATAAGAGAAATTTTTTTAAGTAGAATTAATATATTAAAAATTAATTAATACATGACTATCAAGATGTTCCTTGGATGCTTTTACCATTAACCAATGTTATCCAAGAAAGTATTGAAAATGTCGAATTTCGTTCCACTATATGTAGAACTTCAGAACTAATTCTGAAGCAGAAAATATTGAAGAAAATCGTGATTAATATTTTTATAAACTGACAAATATATAACTGTCAAAATATTTGAAGGACTCATTTGCCATTTCTGAATGGCCCGATGTAAAGAGTTGAAAGCTTTACCGCAAGCTGAGATATTCTGCAGTATTAGATGGAGCTCTTTTCTCCACATTAATTGATTATTCTCTTTTATGTGACCTTTTACAGTGAGTTAGTGAAGTCGAGAGTTTTATCTTGTACTGAATAGGCGTTACAAAGCGGAGCCATTTCTGATCTGTGGAACACTGATTAATTCATTGTTAAGCCTTAATTAATGGATGGTGAGATTCCATTGACAATAGTTGCTAACTTTCCCTGTAACAAGTACTTAGAAAGATTTGAATTTGCCACGATTGATCAAGAGTGATGGACAGTCACTATGGTTTATTTGTGTTACATAATTTTGTATTTATTGGTTTGGCTTTTGCATAAGACTTTATCCAGTCATTATCTTTATTGACTTTGACATAGATATTTTTTTTTATTTTAGATTTCTTCGAATTTATGTAATAAGTCTGGTATGTTATAAGAGTTACCTACCTACCAAACTATAGGCGCCTGACTTGAATTTTAATTCATGGTCGCATGATGAAAACGATGAGTGATCTGTGTATAGTAATCCAGTAACTATATAAGTATAGTCGTCAAAAAACTGTGAAGCTTTTAATAACTTTTGAATTTCTCATCACGGCTAGGTGAAGCCTATATCAATGTTAATAGTTCTTAAACAGAATACACACACTACATTATATTGTTTATGGATTAATTAGTATAGTTAATCACAAGTTATAAAAATAGTTTATCATTATGGTATCAGAATTATTTCCCCAAAAATAGAGAATTGTTTAAATAATCTATATTCCAAAAGTAATTTGAATCCAATCAATAGTTCCAAAGATAGTAGAGAAAAATTCTTAGGATATCAATTATTTTGTACTAATAATTAATCTATCACTTTGTCAAAAGATTCTAATAGAATCAAAAAAGTTGCTTTAAAAAAAAGTGCTGTATTTGCTTTTTTACTTGAAACTGTAATTTTATTATTATTCTCAAAACAATGTTAGATATTTTGAATTTATAGTTGATCGTTCGAAAATAAAGCTTATTCTTAGAAATATTTTTTTCTGTTTTGGAGCATTATATGGTAAGTCGATCCTTAATTGAAAATTCTACATTTGTAAACGATCCCTTAACGTTATAAAATTGGCAATACCAATTTCTTCGAAAATTGCTTAAGCTAGTAGTATAAACTGCATAAGAAGTTTTGGTTTCTGCGGTTTCACATAAGATACAGAAAATTGAACTATGTGAAAAAATGTAGACACTTAACTTTTTTTGCATTTGTGTTTAATAATTCATGTTTTCAAAATATTACAGTTTTGTTAAATGTTTTTCTTAAAAAATGTTATAATTTTGATAAAAGCATATATCGACTGAGGTAAATATCGTAGAAAATTTATGAGTAGAAATTTTTATATAGTCAAATGCCTGAAACACACACTTAAAATAAGGGGACTCATTTACTGTACACTCATATAACTCAAAAGCTTTTACGCATAGTTTAACAAAATTTGAAATTTAGACTAATGTGTATCATGAGAAATAAAAGAAAATAAAGGAAGAAAAAAAAACCTGGTATCCATAATGGGAAAAATGTTTTTTTAAAATTTAATTAATAATCATTAAAATAATAATTTAGTTCTTTGAGATATTAATAGTAAAATAGCTTTAATTTGTGATATAACTGAAAAAATTAATATGAAAGTCACATTCTTTTTTATGACTGAAAATTCTAAGTTCAATTAAATGATTATTTATTAATATCGCTCTCAGAAGCGCCAACAAGGGCTATTAGCGACTGCCAACGCAATTTTGAGTGACAGTCAAGTGAAAAGGTCTATAACTAAAATGGTACCCTACTCTTCAAACATCAACAATCCAACGTAATGACAACGAACCTCAACAGATTTAATGTGTATTAACTAGGCAACGCGTCAAGTCTTTTCTGACGTTAGGACTTTAACCCACAACTCGACAGAAACGATGCCGCCCATTAACTCAAGACCACGTAAACATTGGAGAGTTTTGGAACGTTTTCGTGTTTTACGTGTAGCATCCCTCATTGTTCCTCACAATGAAGGCTCATATTAAAATAAGGATTTGCACATTATTCTTTGAAACTAATCAATACATTGGCTAAAAGAGCTTTTATTAAACCGGAGAAAAGGATAAAACAAATGTTATAGTAATTAGCAGTAAACTGAGCGGAGATAAATTTATTTTCTCAGATTTTGTTATATTTAAGAAATATTTTAATTCTACTAAAATACTACCAGAATATGCTACAAAATTGTATTTCTGATATTTCAAAAACATATTTTTGGAAGTGACATTTAAATTCATTCCCGAAAAATAACTAAAAAACTTTTAGGTAGATAGTTATTAGTGAGATATTCGAATTAAAATGGTTAATTATACTTGAGACGTGGAAATTTTGATTATCACAAGTTTTGTAAATCTTAGAAACATAAATTCTTTTTCAGTCTAAAGAAGCTTTTGTTTTATCCCTTTATAGTTTTTCAATCACTTAGCTACATGTCAAATCTGAATAATGTTAATGGAACCATGTCATGAAAACCAGATGCTTTTGCTATTCGAAAAACTTTGTATGAATATTTGAGACATGAGCGCAGAGGAGTTTACTTACTTAATTATTTTGTATTCCTGATTTTATATTAGTAACATCAGCTTTTTTTTCTTAAATGAATTGTTTGGGTTTTGTTAGATCTCGCTATTATTACAAACAAGCTGAGCGCATTCGTTTTGCTAATCACTTTATTACATTAAAAATAAATTGCTTTTGAATGCACTTATCAGAAAACATAGTCACACACATTTCAATTGCTTATGAGTAATTTGGTATAGGAAATTAGTTTCATCCATTTCTGTTAAAAGGTCAATTTAATTAATTATTTGATTGCAGTCGAATTAAGTTGTGTGGAAGGTATTCCATAATATTAGTCATAAATATTATAAATGCATAATTTGAGGTTTTCTAATTAATGAATGCAATTACATAAATAATTTCAATTTTTATATTTTAATTAGAATGTGTTTGAAATTTAATTAAAAATTTATGGACTTTTTTAAAAAAAGAAATCATGTATAAGTTTATAAAAGTAATTTCTATTGTATCTTGCTGATAAGAATTCTGGAAACAATTGCAATAATAACTTTCCTATTAAATCACAAAAGTAAAGCTATGAAGCGATTACTTCTATCCTTAACTATTCCAGCAAAATTCTGTGAGAGTGTCTCAACTTAACATTATGGAACAGAACATAAACTCGAAATACTGCCTTATGGAACTCTTACTACCTTTTTCAAATCTTTGCTATTTGATCTATTTGATAGCAGCAAAAAAGGTATTTGAAAGTGTAAAAAATACCGAAAGTTTCTGAAGAATTATATTTTCAAACCGATTTTTGAAAATATCTTAGAATGTTTTTAAAGACTGAAAAACTCATAAATGAATCATAAATAATTCAAGATAAAAACCAACGTTTTTATATGGTGGCAAAGTTTATTAAAATAAATTATAGAAATATTAGTTAAAACTTTGTAAAAAACCTCATATCTCTCTCGTCTTTAAGATCATTCTCTCTGCGTAATTCAATGTATCTTCCATAGATGGCTCCAGGTTACTTTTCAAATTACGTTAAAAATATATTGAAATATTAGTTAAAACTTGTCATAAATGTATGAATATTGCATTGTTAGGCGAATAAGAACGATTCCCAAATTTTCAGAGCTCTAGCGTAATGGGAAGTAGGTTAAATTAACGATCGAAAATTTGATGATGCTCACACACTCACCCCCCCAAGTGAAATACAGAAAAACGTTTTAAAATAGGGGTAAAAAGATTTTCAAAAATCGGAGGGAAAACGTTCTTCCGCAAAAACCTTTAATATTTTTTGCTCCTTTGGATGCACTTTATTGTATTAAAATAGATCAAACAAGATTTCAAGAAAGTAATAGAGCTTCATTAGGATTAATATTACGTTCACGAAGTCAAAATAACCGGTAGACGAGAGCCTTAAATATTGTTAGACTGTTGTTTGTCTCAAGCTTGAAAATGAATAAATATCACAAAAAAATATCTTTTATTTATTTTTTCAAAAATATTTAAAGAACCTTTCTTTATTTGAAAGTTATCGTGTAAGTAAAAAAATATGGTATACATGTTTTTTTATACGATATAAATAGATTTATAGTTTATTTATACGTGAAAGATAGTTCATTTATTCTTGATATATATATATATATATATATTCAGAATTCATTAATACAAGATATGTTCAGTTGTAAGCTCTCTCATTAAGGAATACATAAAGCATGTAATACACATTGAAATGCACACGAAACTAGTAAGTGTAACATGATTGTACTTTGGAAACTGGGCTATTACGATTATAATTTTATTTCCATTCTTTCTCAACATTCCTAACGCTAAACTCCCACATAGACACAAACAACATCCTTCTTCACCAACTGCATTTACTTCAGCATCCAATCAGAACACGATCTCTCATTCTCTCATCTCTCACAAAATATTTCAAGTTCCAATTCCACTGAGACATTGACACGAAAGGGAGCTACCTCATTGGCTGGTCACTAAAGGTAAGCCCCCGCTTCAAAATTATTTCTATTCATAGTTATAGAAAACTCTCTCTTATTATTAAAAAACTTAAATTTTCTGACAGATATATTCAATATTTAAAAATTCTTAATGCACTTTTAAATTCACAAAGTTAAGTGAATTCAAAACTGCATTTTCCATTATTTTCTATTTAATCTATTTGAATGTAATAAAGTGTATCCAAAAGAGCAAAAAATAATTAATGTTTCTGCGGAATTACATTTTCCCTCCAATTTCTAAAAATATTTTTACTCCTATTTTAATTATTCGTTTATGGGTTTTCCGGGTTTGAAAAAATATTCTAAGATATTTTCACAAATTGGAAAGAAAATGTAATTTCATAGAAATTTTTATTATTTTTTGCTCTTTCAGTTGCACTTTCTTGCATTCATATAGATTAAATAATAGAGATTTGGGAAAGGGAGCAGAAATTCCGTTGGATTAACATTGCGCCCATGGAATCAAAATGGCCGGTATACGGAGAGTTTTAAATGTAAAACATATTTCAATATCAATTTAAGTTCACGAAGTTACAGAACACTTATCCTTCATCATTACATGCTTTTTAAATTTACTAAGTTATAAATGTTCTACCTTACCGCGAAATAGATTTGTAACTTTATCAGTTAAAACAGAAAGTCGATATATGAAAAAATTGTTTTCTGAAAAAGAAATGTAACACATTTAAATAATTAAATAGAAATAAGCTGTGTATTTAAATACGTTGTTTTCAATATTGTAATGAAGTCAATATGTGATAGTAATAATTGAGCATTTCTTATTTGGCTGAGTCCTGGTTTTGAGTTTAAATAACATTGTCAGACCTTAGACGAAACAAGAAATATATATTTAAAAAAATGATTCCCTTGCAGAAGATCTAACAGTAGTTGAAAAAACATTATTCATTTAATTATTTTAATGTTACTGATTTCAGCATTTAATAGATGTTAAGAACAAAAACAAAGCCAAACGTAGAGTATAAATTATTACCAGTTAAGCCAAAAGTCGTTTCCGTTGAGTGCTTTTTTTTTTTATTTATTCTAGATTAGAAATCTAGTTTTGCAATGAAAATTAGCTTTATCTATGAAGAATTTTGCCCATTAATTTAAAGATTTTATTAATATTTTAATATATATTTTTTCAAGTTTAAAAATGTAAATACACTTGGCATTTCAAATCAATCAGGGCCAAAAATTCAATGATTTTTTCCCCTTCGGGAGCTTATTTTCTAAGTGCTGTTGTGACGCCTGCCCGATCCGGGCTGCCTCTTGTGCCATAGCTAGATTCAATTATTAAACACTAAGACACAATAATCAATCAAAGAGACACTAGAACAATATTTAAGGAATTTATTAACTTCTATTTACTATAACAACAACTATATATGCCCTCCTGGGGAAGATTTCTATTAACCAAATTCAACCCACCAATAGTAATCTAACAGACTCTTACCACTAATCCTTCCTCGACTGCCTCAGACTCTGGATCGACTGTTGAAAACAGTAATAACTAAACCTCTTGACTCACGCCACTTTTACTCTAATCCTCCACTTCAACCTCTCTTTCCACTTCTTTCAACTCCTCCTTCAACCTCTCTTTCCACTTCTCCTTCAGCCTCTCTATCGCGACTTTCAGTCCGAGTTTATATATTTCCTAACTCTCCCGCTTCACTTCATTTCTATCTGCTTTCTATCTGCATATTCACGTTTCAATTTTGGTTGGGCAAAGGTTGTTTAGTGAAGGCAATCAATCTCAATTAAAAGTCCCCAAGGTTAGTGAAGAGAAACCGCGAATAGCCCAATGTCTCACTGTTTTTGGTAAATACTGGTGGACTCCTTTATTTTCGACTCGTCTTGATATTTCGTCTTCCCTTTTCTTTCTTTCGTGTATTTACAGAGTCTTGGTCTAGAGTTTTGCAATGTTTTGTCACAACACACCCGTTTTTATGTAAATTAACCAGTGTTTTTCTCAATTTGAAAAATGTGAGCCTCATGCCGGTAAAACTAGTTAACCAAGAAGGATTTTAAATGCATTAAAAGCTGCTCAAACGTTGAATTGAAGAAAATAGTTACACATGGATTTTGCAATAATCTATTATATAATAATGTAGAAATAATTTCATAAATGAGACAATTTTTTTCAAGGTAATTATAATTCTTTTTCTACTTTAAAAATGTTTCTTAAACAAAATAGTACCTATAGGAAATTATGAAAGTACATCCAAATATTTTTAAAGCTGAACAAAGAAAATGTAACATATCACGATTTGAAAAATGTAAATTTTGTTGTGGATCTCTCCTATATATTTTATACAGCTTCCAGAAAATAGCTTAAATAATCTATGTATTAGATTTTCTTAGCATTTCTTTGATAAACTGGCCATGTTTATTTTTGGTTACATATCTTAGCCATTTGAATTATGAATAAAACATTTAAAAAATGGAGATCCAACTAGAAATATTATCCTTTAGAATTTTAAAAAAAAGTTTTATAGTATAAACATTTTTGGAAAAGCATCAGTTTCTTTCTAAACTAAAACTCAAGTAAGGGCAAGGTTAAATCATTTTTTTTCATTGAATTCTGATGCAGACTTCCGATTCTTAAATTCATTGATCAAAATTCTTCCCCCTTTCCCCATTTTATAAAGTCTTTATACTTGTAGCACGTATTTCATCATTCATAAAAGTTTCAAGTAAGGGCTATTGTTGGATGAGGAAGGAACTGTAAAGATAAAGAGTATTTTTGACTGGGTGATAAAATTTCTAAAGCAGTCCTATTTATTCTAGGATTCATACGCGCGTGATGAAATTTCTGAAATTGTGATCAACAAAGATAATGGAATATAAATTCCAAAAATAGTACCCCAGACACTCATAAACATTCTTTCATGTTATAGAATTGTTTCCTGTTATCGCTTAGTCAATATTTATAATATTAGTTTCATTTTTTGTAATCTTGCAAAATAATTACTAATTTAACGATCATGCATTCTTCGATGTTTACCCATATTTATGTATTTCTATGGTATGAAAGTTGCTAGACTATGAAAAACACAGTCGTGCTTTTGTCAAATTCTAGAACGTATTTTAATTAATCGGATTATTTCATTATAAAATAACGATATCATATATTTTTATTGTATAAGTTTATTACAAAAGAAACAATATGGTACTCTTCTATTTCGCCGTCTCATATCTCGCCAAGCAGACTTTTTTGGCAACAACACACAATATATACTTATTCCGTTTGGCGTCGGTTGCATAATTTTTGGCAACTTTTTCGCCTGCGGCGGTGAAATGGAAAAGTACCAACAATTTTTATAATAACTACTTACGAGTCTTTTGTATTTTACATATTTCTACATCACGTTTTTGAAAAATTTTATTTGCATAAATTGTATTTGCATTGTTTTTGTGTTTTTGAAAGGTGGGATAGTAACATATTGATCATAAAGTTATATTTATTTCCAATTTTCTCAAAAAGTCCTTTATCGAAACAGTCTCAAGACATTTTCGTTTGGGGAGCATAATTTTTAAACATAAAAAGAAGATAATACAAACAATTTTTAAGAAATATTTGTCGGTAACTGAGATTTTAATCAACGAATTACAACGAAATAAATGTTAATAAACCATTTTGAGTATTTTTATTATAAATTTAATGGAATATTTATTCATAATAAAATAATGATATTTTGATTAAAGTAGTTACTAAATTACGAAGAAAAATCACGTTTTTGACTTCAAGCATAAATTAAAAATTTAGTAATTCAAGGCTAATAAAATGTAAGTTTTGTATTTCACAATTATCCTTGTATAAATTAAGATAATTTTATTTTTTAAAATTAAACATCAATTTGAAGGATACAAATTCGCGTTATGGTGTAATAGATTCATAATAGCAATTCCGCAAATAGACTTTCACTTAATCATGGATATTTTCACCTATTATTTTGAAAATCTCTTACTTGAATATTAATTATAAATTAATTTTTATCTTGGTTTTCATTAATATTTAATTCAGCCAATGAAATATTATAAATCTAAGGAAAGTTTTGAAAGAAAAGGTTAAAGGAAAAAAATTGTATATATATACTATATACTTTCAAATAGTTTTTTTTAATAATTATATAATAGTAATAATTATACAATATAATAGTAATAATTATATAATAGTAATAATTATGTAAGTAATGATGTAAGTAAATATATATAAAAAATATAAATATTTCTAGAATTATGTTTCTCTTGGCAACACATGTTCCTGTTGGCATTGTATTCGAAATGTAAATATGGTTCTTAAAGGTAATCCATCCCAAAGAATTAACATGTTTAAGCCATCAGAGAGAAAAGAAGCTCTTTTGCTCTTTTTGTCGTTATAAGTGCTTAGGTTACGCTTTTTAACAATTAACTTAATAGGGAATTTTAAGCATAATATACCTCCGTAAGAATGGAGATTTAACCGGACAATAAAACGAAATATTAGACGCATTTATACGTAAAATAATTTGTTAGATGAGCATGAAACAATATTCCAATTTTCTGCTATGTGCTTTTAACATGTACGTTTCATTACTTCGTCTTATTCATATCTCCTTATATTTTTATTATTCGATAATTTTATTTTCCCTTCATTGTATCTGTAATTTATTTGCTTATTATATAGTTTAAATAAATGGAAATATATAATTACACAATGCTCCGAAAGAACAAAAACAATGACTAGTAGAAATAACCCTGAAAAATACAAATTGATTCGAAAGTGTCCTTGAGCCTTTTTCAATATTTTAGTGCGTCAAAACAATTTATAGAATAAATAATTAAAGACGTCTGATTATTAAATTATTAAAAACATCAGACTGAGGTAATTAAATACATGAAACAAGAATTTACGAAAATAGGAATATTAGCAACCTGTCTACCATCTGAGTGCCTACCATGAACAAATAGCATTCCAAGAACACATCTATTTAGAAGTCAAGTTCTTACATTCTAAAATCATATTAATTCTTGTGCCAAATATGATTAAATGATATCGCCGCAATCTATATTCGAGCCAACAATAACCCGAAATAACAACAACAAGGCTCTTTCATTGATACTGAGATGTCTAGCTACTGTAAGAGATGAGTTATAGTATTCGGCGCAATTCTCTTACGCAGAAAATGTCTGCCATCTTCAGGGATACAGATAATGACCTTCTGGAGAGAAGGCGGTCTTTGAGAAAGCTCTGAGTTTCGAGTGAAACACGGCACTTTGTTTGAAAACCTTCTAGTGAGAAAGTGCTGTCCGAAAAACCATTTTTATTGTAACACTACGTACCATGTATATTTAAAAACCTTCCAGAGAAAGTGTTATGTAAAAACATTTATGGTCTTAACGTAAAGCTTTGCGCAGATACAAAGTTTAGTTTCCCTGTTGTATGTAAATGTAGATTAGTATATATTCTAAAGAAGTATTAGTTCTTAATGTCTTTTTTAAAAAGAAGGGGAAACATCAAACATACTTTTGCTCAACTCATTAGAGTTTTTTAAGGAATAAAAGCCAGAGACAAATAATTTGTTACTTGCGACACATGTACCCATTCCTCAACTGAGCGACCAACTAAATAAAAAACCAGTTAAAGGAAGTTCGGTTAAGGCGACATTTTATGTAGGCAATATATTTTTATATTATATAAGCCAAAATAATACTATTGTAAATACCAAAGTAGAAATGGAAAGAATATAAATAGGACGTTTAATATATTGAATGAGCTTTAAGTTTGAACCAGTTTTGATCACGTTTCGATGTTCTCTTTAAAAGTAGTGGGATTTTCAACTAATCCATCATTCGTTCTATTTCATTAGAGATCGGTGGTTATATTATAGAATTTATTTATATCCTGAATAATTAAAATGGATGGATCTTTGTTCAGTAATAAAGGCTTTTAACTTTTCTGACAAATTCGAATACTAATTAATTCCAGCAACCGAATGATTTATAGCTTTTAGATTGAATTTCAAACAATAATTTATCACGTGTTTATGGACGAAATGTCGTAAAAGTAATCTTGATCTATGATCGAGAAACAAATGTAATCTGATAAAGTTATTCATATATCAATAACCCTCATGGATTTCTTAAGAGACTGATGTTGATTAAATAAGATCGCAGATGTACTAATTAGCAGGGCTTAGAGATTGTGGTAGACTGGATTTGGATGATCTTTTAATTCATCTGGGACATTTCTAAAATTTTCAATATTCCTCATGGTATGACAAATCAAATAAACATATATTTATTTTATTATTCTATGTCAGATTAGGCAATTTCTTCAATTGATTTCTTGTAATTTAAAGGTATTTTTTTATATTTTAAAATTTCTAAAAAAATATTTTTCGAGCCATAAGCTTAAAAGGTCAATGTTAAAAATTATTTTTGACTGATATTCCGTGTTCGAGATTATTTATAAGAACATTTTGTTTTTTACAATATATATTTAAATACTATAAATAGGATTGATAACTTATATGTAGAATTAATTCCTAAAGTAAATTATATGGGTACTATTTTTAGTACATTTTAAAGCATTTGAGGTCAATTTTTGAAATTATTACGTATTTTTTAGAACTTGTTAGAGTATCATTTTCAAGAATTACTGAATATTATAATAAATCTATTCAATTTAGAATAACATAAAGAATACTGTTTTTGAGATGAATTAATAGCATCTTACTCATAAATACTTTTAACTGTATGTATGTAATTACATTAATAAGTTAGTCATTTTGCACTTATTTAACGAGCTACAGATATTTTCTATTTATGTTTAAAATGTAAAGAATTTTCCTTGCTAGAATGAAGGTTCTCTGCTGCTGGCCATTGGATTTCGAGAATGAAATGTTAATCTTTACTGTTTTATCTATTTCAATGTTTTTTGCATTCCTAAGAGCAAAAAATAATGGAGGTTTCTACGAAATTACATTTTTCATCTGATTTTATTTTTAAAAAAATCTTTGCCCCTATTTTATTAATTCGCTTTTGTTTTGTACGGGCTTGAAGAAATACTCTAAAATATTTTCAAAAGTCAAGGAGAAAATGTAATTCCGCAGAAACCTTCATTATTTTCTGCTCTTATAGATGCACTCTTTTGCATTTAAATAGAAAAAATTGTACAGATTTGAGGATGATAAGAGAAATTTCATAGGATTAACATTACATTCTTGAAATCAAAATTGCTTGTAGACAGGTGCCGTAATGAAAAAGTCTATGACCAACTTTTGCTTTTCACGCGCACTTTACTTTCTTGATTCTGACATTAGAATTAAAAAATTCCAATTAGTAATATGTAAATAGTTTTAGAATTTGAAGTTACTGATATTCAAACATTAAATCAACTATTTACATTTCAAGGCTACTTCTTCAAATAAATATTCTTTTTTAAAACCCTCTTTATGTCTATTACATTACATTTGTTTATTGAAATGTAAATATTTTCTGATATATTTTAAATCTGGAGAATCTTTTTTTTTCTCGCACTCCAAATAAAAATCAGTTTTTAAATTATGTTTTTTACGCGCGTGGAGAAATTGTATTTGTCCATGGAAAGTTCGTCGCTTTCAACAAAATGAATTTAAAATTTTCTGATTATAATGTTAAATAATTTCCTTTCGGAAATGATTTTATTATCTAAAGTATCCGATAAGTTAGATACAGGTTTAGAATTTATAGTAGTTGATCTTCAAACTCTAAGCCAACTATTCACATTCCACCGAAACTCTCGAACGAATTTGTAGTGAAAATACTTTCTGAAGTCGCCGTCTTCTTTTAAGTGTTTTGCTTTGCATAAATAATGGTAATAAAATTTCATTCCGTCTGGCGCATCCAGAATAAAACATTTCAACTAAGAATACATGAAGTGATATAGATATCGCTGTATTTTGATAGTGATACAGAGTTTTCGCTGCATTCCAAGCATTTTTTATTTCTTTATTCTGCTACACACTCTCAGATACTTCTATCAAATATCCATATTCATACACTACCTTATGTAACGCGCAATTACCATGCACATAAAAATGCATTACTGCAAACAACTGTTGGTACTATATTTGAGAAGTTTTTCATGTAGTCAGGAATGTGATTTTTATTTTTGTGTTTGTAGGTAGTTATTGTCATGGAATATTTTCATGTAAATTTCAAATTTCAGCGTGATGAAATATATCATGCATTTGATATTATTATTTACTTGTAACTATGCGCATGCGTATAAAAATTATTTTGCTTTAAATTATTTTCGCTTGAATTGTTTAGTAGTTAAAAACAAAATTCATATGTCAAGGATTAATTTCAAGAATTTCTTTTATTTCTTTAATAACTCTTTCCATTTCATTACAAAATCTCTGCATGACATTCCAGTAAGAGGTATAGACAAATATTTTCGAAGTTCAGTTCTATTATCCGAATTAACTTTTTTTTGGATTTCAGCTTACACATAAAGTGATGTAATGAATCAATAAGTCAGTTATATAAAAACACTGTTTTTTAGTTTTTAATACAAAAATAATTCCAGAAAGCAATAATTATTTTCTTCAAAATTCTTCCTTTAAAAATCTGCAAATTTCTATTTCAATTATTTTTCATTAATTTTAAATGTCACCTTGAAATGTAGAAAAATTAAATAATTATTAACAGTGCTATGCATTTTAGGAGGTAAAGTTAGTAATTCTCGTGATATATATATAT
>BMAW01053976.1:35563-47802 GCA_019974015.1 Nephila pilipes
CATACATATATATATATCGTCGAAACCCTTTTGTCATCGAGAATCGCTTGTTGTGCATCTGTGAACGAGATGGACTTTACCTAATCAATTTTTCTGGGTAAAGTTAAATCAGATCGGAACCATATCTTACTTGGATATATACCTGTGGGGGTATGAGAATTATTGTCTCATTTATTTATATTATATACATCATTCACATACATACACAGATCCATATACGCTATTGTTCTGATTTAAGAGATTTACCTAACATAAATAATGAAAACTCAATAAAATTTAAAAATGATTTATCTAGAGAAGTGATATTTACAATGCCTTCACACAAAAAGGACATGATATTGTTCCTTTAAAAGTTGGAAAGCATTTGCTCGATGCTCTCTGAGAAGTAACACAGTGATTACCGTATTCTGCGACATAAACCTAAAGCAATATAGTACACAATACTCCAAGATTTTTGCTGGTGGCATTAGGGTGGGAAAATTCTGTTTCCATGGTTCTTTAGATAGTGTTAGATTTGTAAAAAAGTGTTACTAGGTCATTCAGATTATAATGGATTCTTCATTAAAATTTACGTCTATTAAAAGAGCGCTTCGCACTCTAGGCGCTTTTTGAATCCTATGGTAACGGTAACGGTTAAAGCGCTCTCTTTTCACCTCGCCAGTGCAGGAGAAGCTGTTCATCGTCAGAAATACTTGTAGTCTGTTTGGCTCTTCTGCCTTCTTCGCTTCGGTCTTGGTGGCCGAAGCCGCGCTGCGTTCATCAGCATGTTATGCCCACTCTCTCTCATTTATTGTGGAATAAACAAGAACATTCCCGCCTATATTCATTATGTTTGATTACAAAATCGTTATATATGACAGGATATTTAATTGTGCTTTGTAAAGACACATCATTTACACACACACACACACAGATATATATATATATATATATATATATATATCGCATAAAAGATTCAAGAGTAATAATCTTTTTTAATAAATACGAATAAAATTTTAGTAGTACATTTTAGATATTGAAGCATAAATATCATGAATCAAATTTCAATTTAAAATGATCTTGAAATATAAGAAATAATAATTTTTTAATTAATAAATATTGCATTAATTATTTTAAACAATATTACATAAATTACGAATAATAATTATAGATTTATTTCACTTTAAATTTGCTTTCCTTACTTAAATGTTCTTATATGAATACAAATTATATGGAAAGAAATAGATGAGTATTTTAAGAGTTATCACACAAATGGATTCAATCAAAAGTTTGGATATTTTGTAAATTATCAAAGAAACTATTTTTTTCAACTTTCGTCAATGTCAAAATGCCTAAAAAACCTCGATAATTGTTTTGTCAGTTGTATTTAGATATATCTTTTCCTAATTTCTTTTTATATTTCGATACAAATTTTATAGAGTATTTAACAAATGGAATTTTTTTTATTAATTTGAAAACAGCATTTAAATTTATTACTAAAAAATAAGATGAAAGAATTAATTCCATTTCTTAAACTTACCATAGATATCTTAATACATTGAAAATGTTATGTAAGATCTTTATAGTTTTATTTCTCTTTCTGGTTAAAATAATTTTAATAACATTTACTTAGGTTCCCCTTTTTTAGTTCTGGAAATTAAGGAAAATAGTGGCTCCCAAAATTGAGCGTGCACAACTCTCTTTCTCTCTTTTTTCTTAAAAGGCATAAAATGATATTCTTAAAATAATAATTTAAGTTTAATATTTAAGGAATGGATAAAATGCACATAAAGAACTGTAATGGACTATAAAACGAGGAGTCATTAAATATTTTTACTATCAGAATTTCTAGTTTGAAGTTACATATTTCTGTGCCACAAAATTAATATATATTTAGTATAATTCATCAAAATATTTTTGAAAAACATGAATTAATATTTCGTTGTATTTGTTTTTATATTCAGAACATGTTCTAAACCATGTTAAATGATTTGAAAGGGTTTGTACTATTCCTCTGGATATGCTTTCACATTTTTCTTTGTTATACAGTTTTTATATATATGTTCTTCGCTCTTAATATAATACAAATTTTTCCAACTCAAGTCACAAGTTTCTAACCCCAATCTAATCGACAGATTGAGATGGTGTATGCAATTGTATTTTATAACTGTATAACCATAAGTTATCAATTTTAACTGTATGATTTGGATGTTCTAAAAAGAAGTAGAATTTTGTGCTTTTTACGTTGGCAAGAAACAAGAATAGTGTTATTTATGTGTCATGAAGGTTTTATTGAATATAATTCTTTTTTTGTTTTCGTCAAGGATTTTGGATTTTTCTCTTTTTGCTCTATTGATTGTTCCGACATTGCTCAAACCATTTTCTTTTCGTCTTTCTACAAGTTTTAGAGATGTAAAAAAAACTGTCATATTTCGTCCTCTTTTGAGATTAAGGCTATGCTAACCCAAGAGCAGCATTTTCTCTAACACTGAGATCATTTGATTTGATATAATCTTTTCCTAAATATGGATATTCATTGATTATGTACTTTGAGCTCACATCTATAGCCAACCAGAATTTGATGCCAAATTTGTCAGGTTTGCCAACTGGATTCAGACTATGAAATTATCTGAACATTTTTCACAATATTTCTTTCGTCGCAAAAACACAATTTTCATTATCATCATCAGGTGTATTTTCGTCACAAGAATCATTTTCTGAAAGTTCATTTAGCAAATTCAAAATTTCTTCTTTCGAAAGACCTCTTCTGCTGGGTGCCATTACTATACATGTGCAAAACTGGAATGGCACTAATTTGTTTACTTTTTTCTCAGTTTACAACAGGGGAGATGTTCTTTTTACTTAGTTTCTAGCCTATAACAGAGATAAGAATATTCTACAACATTTCAATACATAGATACATCAGCTTCAAATCATAAAAGCTCACGCATCTACCTAAAAGGTATATGCAAGATGTGTGGACACACCCGCTTCTCATTGTTACCCTGTTGCAAGTAGAAGTTTCTTATACAATTTCTTATACAATTCGTTTGTAACTCAAAAATGTGAAGTTGAAATTCTGGTTGATATAAAAGAAAAGGCAATTATCTTGCTCGGGTCAGTTATGACTTCCATGGTAGTTTTAAGTACACAGACATATAAATAATAATTCGATATAAAAACCAACGTTTTTAAAAACAACGTTTTTATATGGTGGCAAAGTATATTAAAGAAAATCATTGAAATATTAGTTAAAACTGTTGGTTATTTTTAACTTTAAAATTTACTAAAAAAGAGATATTTGTGAGCGTATTAAAAAATTCATAATACTCATAAAATCGAAACATGCAGTTGAAAATTTGTAAGTCATTCTATTAAAAAAAAATGGGAACCAGAATTCAGAAAAAATTATTGTGATAAGACATGGTGCCAAATATTGGAAACTTTCTTTCTTGCGAATGATTACTGTCTAAAAGTCAGCAACCCTTACGATCTCGGAGATAGTAAAGGGGAGATAGTATCTCCCCTTTGTGAGTACAATAGTTTTACGAGGCTTCTTGTGGTGTGGGGAGTGCCCGGTGTTCCCAGAGGGGGAAAGAAGTTTTTTCCTCAACCCTAAAAGCGTTTAGAGGAAAGAATATTTCGACTTATTAAAATTATTGAAATATTAGTTAAAACTTGTCGCAAACGTCTAAATATTGCATTGTTAGGCCAGTACGAACGGTTCCCAAAATTTCAGAACTCTAGCTTGATGGGAAGTTGGTTAAATTAACGATCGAAAATTTGATGACACACACACTCACACACACACACACCAAGTGAAATTCAGAAAAACGTTGTAAAAAAAGTATTCCTTGGAATTCAACTAAATTCGTTTTAAGATATTAAATTGAATATTTAGGAAAATTCAAAAAAAAATTAGAAAGCGCAGTTTTGAAATATAAATGTGAAACCACCAAAAATTCACGTCTTGGGACACAGATGACCCGCCTCGGTAATTTCAGAGTTAAAGTATCCCAGACAATTGAAAATCCCAATTTTTATAAAATAAGCGTTGTGATTCGTTTTTGTTTTGCCTGCGATAGGCTACCGAAATCCATCAGCAGATTAATGAAAAGTATGGAGAAAACGGTTTGCCCTCTTGGAATGGTACGAAAATGGGTTAGAGCATTTAAAGATGGCCACAATAATGCTCGCGACGAGAACCGTAGTGAGCAATCATTTGTCGTTACTGAAGCCTTAGTGCAAAAAATTGGTGAAGAAGCTAGAGAAAACACTCTACGATTTTGTTGTTATTATCTAAAGAGTTCCGCAAATTTCAAGGAGTGTTCCTTATGAAATTGTGGCAACGTTCTTTATAAGTCAGGCGGCAGATTTCTACGAGGATGGAATTCACAAGTTAGTTGTACTATATGATAATAGCCTTAATACTGGTAGTAAATATATCAGAAAGTAGTTTAAGAATCGGGAGCTCTCATGAAAATAAAATACATTAAAAATATAGTAGGAAGATTGCACTTGTTTACATTATATCAAAAAGGTATTGAATCAAAAAGGAACATACTAAAAATAGGTATCATATCATTACGCTCATGACTATTACTTCCAAAAACAATGAATTAGCTTTCATCATTGAATATTACGTGATTCCAGAAATGTTGAGTCTTTGGAAGTATGATTTTTAGCAAACGTAATACTTTTCCCCTCTGTTTGTTTTGGAAATGAAGGGTTTTCTTCTAGCTGCACGACCATTATAAATTAGTTTTTGGAATATTGTTCGAATCACTTCTGCGGAAAAACACCTTCCCTTTGTTGTAGAAGTAAATGAGGCAATTTTTACAGTGCTCATCTTAGGATTTTTTTTTTTGCTTCTCAAATGATGCTTTTCTTTGCTGCCGCGAAAAGATTTTTTTTCTCCTTCATCCATGTTTACTTGCAGTTTGCACATTTTTTTTTTTATACTTCTGTATTATTTTTGTATCACTCATTTACTGCATTGAGCTTCCCTTGTAATACCGCACGGAAATTTACACCGACCTCTGACATTAGAAGGACAATTTTCAGAATATGAGTTTTAGTTTAAGTTCTAGAGTTCATTTTTACAGCTAAAATATTCTTAGCCTGAAAATCAAATATTGGTATCTTAAGGAAAAAAACATTGTATTATAACTGATTTATCACAAAAGATACAATTGAGAAGATCGAATACTAAATTTTGTGACTATGAAATTTTGAGCTTTGAAGTAAAAATTTTGTTCGGTTAAAATATAAATTTTTCATTTTATTTTTTGTCTAATAAATTTTATAGTGTGTATTTTATTGCTCCTAAACATTAAATGTAAATCATTATTTAATTAAATTTTTTTTGGATTTTCAAAAAGAGAGTGAGGAGAGTATACTCATCTTTGAGAGTCACTGTAGGTACTTTCGAAAACAATTACTAAATTCTATAATTATTAAACTTTCATGCTGGGAAAATATTTTCGACAGAATTTCTGAGCAATGTTTCAATAAAGTAATAACATTTTAGATATACCATAGGTCTTAAGTTGTTTTAGCTAATCAGTTAGAACATTTAACAGTTTAAAAAAAAACCCATAAATAGTGAAAAAGGACGTAAAATGATGTTGATGAAAATCAAAATCATCATTTTAAATTTATTCAATAAAAGAACACATATTTAATTTAAATTTCAAAATTTTCTTGTCTTATTAAATAAATGATGTATGAAAGAGTATCATGAAAATGTAATCGTTTTTCATATTTCACTTATTCTTTCCAGACTGTTATATTACGACAAATTTCAATTGTTTAATTACAAATGAAAATCGACGTATTAGTCTTTAATGATCTGATTTAATATTTAGAATCTAGACTCATAAAAATATTGTAACATATCACTACAAGAAGCATTTAAGCATTTATTTAAGTTATTGTAAGGGATGAAGTAGTATCAAATGAAAAACAAAATTTACAAGAATGACTTAAATTGGTTTTTATTTGAATATTGTGCAACTTCTATACTTCGAAAATTTCTTCTTGAATGTGTAGGAAATAATTTTTTTAGCTTAAATTATTAAAAAAAAAAACATATGATATTAAACGTATTAGAATTAATAAAAGTAGGCAATAATGTTGCGGAAAATATTTTAAAAACAAACAAAATAAAATTATTACAATTTCTACTAGATATGTCGTATTCAGAAAAAGAAATTGTGAATGTTGAAGGAAATATTCAGAAAATTAAAGTTGCAATTCTTTAATAACGAAAACTCGAAAATTTTCAGCTTTTAAAATGGAAATTTGGTACATGCACACTTTATTATAATTATTTTTTAGTATATATACTAGTACAAGACACATGCACGTTCGCCCATGCACACATACACACACATGCGCACACGCAAATAGATGTATTGGCATTTACTTGAAGTGATAAATTTCATTTATGTTTTAGAAAAATAATGACCCAAATGTTGGGTTATTAACAAAGACAATATTTGTAATCTTTAAAAGGTTGTTTTTGAATGGCATTTATATACTATTGTATGGGGGGATACAAACTAACTTTTTCATACTTTAACTAATTATTATGCCTTTTATTATCATTATGAAAGCTTAAATCAGTATGAAATTAACTATCAATTGTGTATATTATGTAGTTTATAATGAATACTATCTTATTATCAAAATGAAAGATTTTAATTCTAACAACGCTTAAGAATATTAAAACTAAAATATATAAATAGTTTTATTAGAGCCTTTCGTGATTTTTTGCACTAAGTTAGAGCCTCAAAAAATATCGAATGATTTAGAATGTAACATGAATAGCTGCAGAATATGTCAGCTACTTAATGAATGCCCAATTAATACAATTATTCGAATTGGATTCTTCCAAGTAATTAAAAATCGAGGTATTTCTCAATCTCTTTAAGTTATACCAGAAAAGTTCAAAAAAAAGGGCATTGGCAAAGGTTTTGAGAAAAGAAAATGAGTTTATGTAAAAAAAAAATATTTTAATTCTTTCGTAATGAAACATGCTATCAGTTGGGATTTTTTTTAACAATCGCCGTTTTGAAAGTAGGAAAAGAACAGTTCGTTCAGATGAAACTTTTATTTCTTGCTTCGTATCTTTTTTTTTATATTCAGTGCTTAAAATTTTAAATAAAAAATATAGTTCGATTTCTTTTTCATTCATCCTATATGTTTTATGAACAAGATCTATAGGAAAAATAATGATAGTACGATTTCTTAATCGAATTTATTCCAAAAATTTTCATTCAAATATTCATTCCGCCGGTTTCTTTGAAATTATTGAATCGGAAGTATTGCAAATTCTCATTTCTTCGGACCAAATAAAATTTTTGCTTGCCATTTTCTCTGAAATTGATATCCCTCCTTTTTTCCTTTGCAATTTTGGGGACGTCATTGGTTTTTCTTTACAGTATTTGTTTTGAAAAGGAAGAATAACTAGATGAAAAATAACACAAAAATATATTCTTTCTGATACGCATTACAGATTTCTTCAAGAATTGTTGAACATCGAATTACTCAAGAAATAGTTTGATGATAAGAAAAAAAACTTCTTTTTTCAGTATTTTAGTGTTCTGAAATAAATTAGGAATATTTAGAAACATTTTTCCATAACTAAATTTCACTGCTACAAGGTAATGGAATATTATATAAAGTACTGGAAAATAAAATTTAATTTATGAAAATGAATCTCAAAAAATGAAATTTAAATACTTAGAACACAATTTGAAAGCTTCTAATTTCTTGTGTTTTCGTCTTGTTGGTTGTTGGAGCATTTCAAAATTTAGGATATTATTGGTAACTGCATTTTCCTTTTTCATTAAATCAATGTGAACTCTATGATACAAAGACAGTTATGCAGGAACAATTTGATTTATTTTGCTATTATTTATTCCATGAATATGGGGGGGGAAGAAAGTTGTAATGATTAAAAACTTCAAATCTGAGTACTCTGTATATTATAATAATGTGTAATGCTCAATATGTTACTACAGGAGAACTATATATATTTAATTAAGTCGAATATGAAACATTTAAACTTTCAAATTCTATCTTATTTTAATAATATCAACTTATTTTAAGTATAGCGAAAAATCCGAAATTTCTTCAAAAATGTGATATGATATATATAAAATGATAGGATTAATACAGAAAAAATTACCTCACATAATTATCTCAATCCACTGTAGTAGCCTAGCTCTAACCAAAAAAGGTTTTTATACAGGTAAACAATATGTTTGAAACTCGCAATAGTCTTAATTCTTTGTAGCTTTGAGCTGTGTCACTTTACACACTTGGATTGCCTCACCATATGCCATGAAGTGGAAAGAACCACGGGCACATTCTCTCCTTGCCATTGAGGTGGTACTCCAGAACAACTACTTTCTACATATTCGCAATAATGCAGATTTGAAGAATTTTGCGTGCGGGCATTCAGTATGGGTATTTATATCAGTATAGATCATAAGCCCCTTGTCTATCTGTTTCAAAAGTCTGTTGAGCCAAACTTCGCCAACAACGCCATACTGAATTTATAAGTCAATTCACCACATCAATACGACATGTAGTGGGTGACGCCAATGTCCTTGCCAACACTTTGTCGCGTATTTCGGAGATACGAGCACTTGGTGTTTACTCTAAGAAAAGGGAATTAGTGCAATTAGTAGATGACCTACAAGCCTTACTTAAATCCAACACAGATCTAATTTAAATCTTGAACTGTCCTGCAGTTTTGCGACTTTCTGATCCCGAGTTAACTGAAAAATGGTATACTCTTGCTACTACTCCTTAGATCTTAAGCTATGTAGCTATTCTACTATTTTTTTTATGTAGCTTTGAAATTTATATATCACTGAGATATTTTAAAGATAATACTATTGAACTGAGGAAAATACTTTGAAGACAACCTGTTATAATTTCTTCACATAAAATGAAAAATTTAGCTTAAAAAAATTTAAATAAAGAGAGCTTAGATTTTTCATGTCTTTGACTTTATTACTACGAGCAGAATACCATATGATTGTTAACCATATAAATTTATAAAACGAACTAAATATATTAGATATAATAGTTATGAAGGAGAACCTCCCTTTTCAATCCGAGGAAAAAATGCGTTTACTGTAACCAGTCAATGACGGTAAAAAAGATTGTAAACAATTTTTTTAGACTTGTGATAACTTTTTTTTTGAAGTATCCTAAATTTGTATCTTTAATTGTAATGCACTCCTTGATTCTAAGATGCACCCTAAAAACATCAATAATTTTCCTGATTTTTGGCTATATCTCAAATTGACACACATATACTTCCTTTCATTTCAGAAAAAATGATTTTTTTTGTTATTTTATTTGAAATTATAAAAAAATTAATCTAATATTATTAAATAAAATAAAAAATTGTCAAAACAAATTCTACAGGAAAAATGCTTAAGGCAAATACATTTATCAGTGTGTTGAATTTCACTAAATTTCGAAAAAATAAATATTACACTTTGAGTTCAATTAATAATAAAGAGGTTTAACATATTCATGTGTGCACCTTTGAAGAAACTCGATTTGAGTGTGATCGTTGCTCCCCTCCTTCTTACTGGAAAGATAGATTACAATCTGATTTAATGGATATGTATTCAAATAAATATTTCGTTCCGCCTCCTTTATGTGTGAAAATAGACACATAACAGTTTTGAATTTAATCATTAATATGAGATTTTGTAGGGAATGAACTCTCTTATTTTCCTTGTCATAGTTCTTCCAGTAACTCTTGTCATTTTTTGAGTAATCTGAAAAGGATAAGAGAACCGCAATTTAAAAACAAATATGCTAAGAAAGGCTCAAGATTTCAAAACCTTCCGAAATTTTTACAATTAGTGTATAAAATGATCTAACAACCTACATCTAATGATAAATTATTTAAAAATGGGATTACAAGTTTGAAAATTAATATTTTTGGGATTGAAGCCTGAAAATCTCTCAACTTTAAGACATGTATAGTAAAACTATATTTATGCGAAAAGTTTCAACGCTCAAAAAACTCCGTTATAAGTTCTTTAATGTTTATAGAGAAATATCTACAATCTGTTCCTAACACATATCTCATAATTCTGATTGATCGCACCGGTGTCCGTTGAAATTTAATGCGTTTAATGATGCATGAGTGAGCTTGTACTGCTACAGATCCTAATTACCTCACATATATTACTCAGAAGACAAGTGGCTCGCTTCAATCATAGTAGAAACCAGACGGATGAAACTTCGACGTGATTTGAAGCATATTTAATAATTTATAATTAAGTCGTTTCCGATTTTAAGAATCTTTTATATTTCCTTCTACGCTTTTTATTAATACATAAGAGATATCCGATGATCATAGGTAAGGAAAATATATATTCAAAGAGTGTTTAACATTTAGGTTAATATTTTTAAATTGACGTCTCACAAAAATTGCTCATCACATTACTGGCAACGCTTTGAGCCGCAGTAATACGATGAGGATGTTACCAGAGTTTATATCATACAGTTCAGATATCCAAACCTTGGAATGAGAGAATATTAAGGCTGTTTTGGACAAAACGATTATCTGTCCCCACAAGTTTACACAAAGACTGCTTGAGGAATTAGAACTCCAACTTATGACCTTATGCTGTTATTATGTTTACGCGTTTCATTGTGCTGAATAATAAGTTGAAAAAGCATTAAACGTTTTGAAACTAAATTATCATTTCAATGACTTTTAAGTACTGCGTTTCCTTCGATCTTCCAGTACTTTTCGTTTTTCTATATGGCTCATTTCAATGCTAAATTGGCGCATTTTTGCTTGTTTCTTTCCGCGACGGTAGACTTTCCTATTTCAGTATTATCTCGGGTACCCGTCAAATATCTACTAGAGCATCTCTGGACTACCTAAGACACCAGGTTAATGAAGAATTACAAAAATAACTGAAAAAAATATGTATTATTGTATGAAATTTAATACATTACACGCAAACAAAATTACGAGCATGTAAAAGTATAAAAAATACAAAAAACGTACTGTTTTATATTGATGGCCGGCCTACATTGTTTCATTGAAGTAGAGGACATTAAATAATTTTTTATGACTAATGAGCCTGTGTAAAAATGCCAGATTACTAGCACTGCCAGATAGATGAAGTACCGGAAGCAGTTTTATTTGGTGCATCTTAAATAATGAATACGCAAAAAAGAACAATTTTTGTACATTGAACTAAAGAAATTAATTAACAGTAAGTATCAGGTGCACATTTTAAAAAGATAGCTAACATTGCATATAAAAGTGTTTCTTTAGAATTTATTCCACACCACACGAATTCTATTAAGCAGGAATCCACATGGTGACGGACAGAGACTCTCTGTCATTTATTCCGCCAATTTGCTCAATCCACCAGATAAAATGGATTGCATATGACATTGAGTATATGGATCAACAAAATGGTAAGAATAATTTTTAGTAAAATGTTCGTATTTAGCAGCTGTGGATATCAATTCTTCGCCCCGTAAGTAAATGAATCATAAGATTGTAACGAATGGAATGCATGGCCCAACAAACCGTATTTTTATTCGAACACCTTTCTCTTGTCGACAAGAACGAATGCTACTTAATCATTTCGAGTTCAGGTCACCACTTAAATTCCAAATTCTGATATTTATTGCCTCAAAATACCGTGTCACTTCAACGGAAAAGTTATAAATGGAGAGTTAAACGGATATGTGGTTAACAATACAACTATCTCCAGGGAAGACGTAGAATCAAATTGGCAATGCATTGCTCGGAGAAAAAAATGTGTGTCCTAAAAAGGGGAAATTAGGTGAGTGAAAATTGAGGTTCATGGATTAAAAGCCAAATCTGGCTATGCTGCACCAAACAATGAGTATCTGTGATAAAAACGTTAAAAAAATAGGGGGAAAGCTAAAATTTGGTTAACAAGAAAAAGGTCGAAAATCGAGAAATATTGCTAAGGTATCCTAAGGGCGTGTCATATATATTTATCAAAAACAATAAATCTCCCATGTGTAACAAAGATCATTGGGTCAATGTCCGTACTTAACTGAAGAAATTAATTCTCTAAGGGAAGGTAGCAACTAGGAAGTGATTTTTAGTTTATCAATATGACTCTTATTAAATGAAATTAAAATGACTCATTGTATATATATATATATATATAATATTATGTAAGATTCTTATTTTAATTCAATCTTTCCTTTTTATTACAAAT
>BMAW01053980.1:0-13879 GCA_019974015.1 Nephila pilipes
CGACCCTCATTCTTCTCAGCCAATTTGTATCTTTTCTCAATTTATTCGAACGTCTAGATCACAGCTCTACCTCGTTTAGAATTTCATGACCACATCTGGCTCTTGCTCCATTATTACTCAATCACAGTTACACCTTATTTGTTGCTGATGGCCCCACCTGGCTCTTGAGCCATTTAACTCCACCATCACTACTAAAATTTTAATTAAGAGTTGCAATTTCTCTCTATCTCTCTCTACAGCATGAATTGTGAATGTTATTACAATTTGAAAAATCAACGCCTGTTGACAAGATATTGAACATATAATAGTCTTTTATTGTTAACGTGAAACTTCAAATTAGAGTTTTCAGTTTAAATCACATCTAAAATCAACCTACAGTACAGGAGCGAAATAGGATAAAAATCTAAAAAAAATTATGAATTAATAATTTTTCTAAAGTGGTTTTTGTTCGAATCAATATTGTTGTTCATATAAGATTTATGGTTTTAATCATGGAAACTGATTTTATTTTTATATTACTAAATTTTTCTTGAATCGTGAGTCTAAAATTATCACTCCATGCTAGACAGGAAGAAAAAAAAGCCGAATGTACTCCGCCAATTTATTTGGCAGCTCAATGCCAACAATTGTCACAGTCGCACAATGTCGCTTTAGGAGTACGAAGAGAAAAGATCCTCTTTCAAGCATTCTGTGTGTCGATTTTGTAATTGTTGGTTATTTGTATTTGTTTGAGGCTATGTCAACACACACGCACGAACATTGTCTACAAAACCCCTGTGCCCTCACAGCGTGAATTCAAGCATAGAATAACTGCTGCGATGTAAAGGGTTACACTACAAATGCTGGCGGAAATTTGAATTCCGTCTCGATGTGTTACACGCTCCAAAAGGCTAAGCAATGGATAGTGGCAACTATCTAATTTTTGTTTTAATTTTATGCTCATAATTAATCAATGATAAATTCGATTAAATTTTAAAATTAATCATTATTTGATTATAACCGTTAATTCATTAAAACGCTTTAAGTGGCTACTGTAAGTATATGTAACTTTGTATTTCTAAAAAAAAAACCTTTGAATTGTACTTTAATATGTGTAAGAAGTATTTCCGTCATGTTCTGTAATCAAAAGTTCTGGGGTTAAGAAACTCCGACAGTAATTCATGCACTCCCTGAATTTAAAAAAAAAAAATAATTACAATCCTCCCAATATTAAGAAACAAATTTAAATGAGTAGACAAATGAAAGAACAAAGTCATGATAAACTGAAAAATTAATAAAGCTGAACAAATACTTTTTTTTTTCCGATTAGCAACGGTTCATTTACAATAGCCGCCAAAAAGGGAAAGTATTAGTGTCTTGAATAGCAACAGCCTTCGCCAGAGAAACAACGACTTATCCTTATTCCACCTTCATTAAAAGCTATTCTAAGCTTGTTTTTAAAAGAAGTGTTCCATTTAGATTACCTGCAAGACGGCCAAGGGCCTTGCGTAATTATCATAACAAGAAACAACAAAGAATACGTCGAGGTACGACGTGCTATTACTGTTATTGCCAGACAACTGGTCGATGCAAGACTCGAGCGAAGAGTGTAGTTAGACAAAGAAAACTAAAAAAAAAAAAAAAAAATGTTACACTTTTTATTCGAAGACAGCACGCTCCTGCTATCACATTTTGTGTCGTTGACTAAATACCAGCCCAGTTTTGGAGATGGTCTAGAAGGAAGTGAACAACACAACTCGTGGTCACTTGAACGTGACGGTGTCATTGAACCAATAAGAGGAAAGATGGGGCGGAGGGACTATTTTTTTGTGTGTTGTTAGTCGTTAATACCTTGGCAACAATAGCGTCACGATAGTAGCAGAGATTGATTCTCGTTTTTAGGGGGTAGTAGGTTAATACGAATTGGGAACTGCCGGAGTTCATGGTATTGACCAAAGTTAAGTAATAATTTGAATATATTTTGGAGTGGGAAATAATTTGTCTATTTTAGGTACCTCCGGAACGTGAGTTTTGAAGACAAAGGTCGGAAATGCGAATGGAATTGTGCGGTTGAATAAATAAAAATGTCATTTGGGCTACTACACATTTTTGGGTTTCTTAAGTACAAGAAAACAATAAGTGGGATAACTTTCTTGCTTTTATTTGGTGTGCGTCTATTATTATTCTCGAGTGCTAAACAAAGCAGAATTTTTTGAAGGAGGATTACCAGTCGGGAGCTTTATCGACGCTATTACATCGCATTTAAAAGTAATCCGTCTGCAGAACTTGCGATTCTGATAAAAATGGTACATCGCTTTCGGTTGGAAAATTGTTTTTCCCGTAAGTTTTATTGATATTAAATTACTTTTAGGACACACAGAATGCGATTCCAAAATTATAATAAATTATTTTACAGCCGAACATACTCAATTTTCGTCAAAATATATTTCTTTGATGAAATATTTAAATTATTGTTAATGATTCTTGACTCAATGTGAATAAAAAAATATTTGTAATACATTTTGTTACATGATTTATTTCCTGTAGGAAAAAAAACTTTTTAAGTTTATTTCCCATAAATAAAAGGAAAAAAAAAAAGGATTTTACTAAAATAAATAATAAAAATACTCTCGAAAGTTTTTGTGTTTATGCACAAAAAGATTCTTAACAACAATAATGAAAAGTATTACAATTTATGCAAAAATATCTCTTAAATATTATGGAATGTGATGTCAGTATAACTTTCGGAATTTTAAAATTTTATATTAACTGCATATTTTCTGAATTTTGGCATTAATTATGAATCAAAAATAAGAATCATAAAATTTACTAATTTCTCTGCATATATGTTTAGAAATTTTTAATTGAAATTTTATTTGTGGAAATTCAATAAATTATCTAGTCAACAAATTACAGTTTTAATAATTTGATACCAAGCTGTTTTATTCACCCTAAATATAAGTTACCCCATACAATACTGGAAAACTTCTTGAATTTACTAAGAGAGGCTTAAATATAATTTACAAGAACATGAAAATATACCTTTTGAAACAATTATTGGTATAAATCTTGATCAAATGTATCATCCAGTTTGAAATTAAAGGAAATCAAAATTTAAGAGGCAATGAATTTGATTCATGGTTTTGGAAGAAAATTTATCTTTGAAATGGACTCATAACCGAAAAATAGGAGGTTTGAATCCCATTCTTCTAATTTTGCTTCTAGATCGACTTAAAGAACAATAAACTAAGAGTTAAACAAAATATATGAACAAATATAAATAAAAAATTATAACTGAAATTGGCATTGTTAATTTCATTTTAACATATGTTAACATTTTTTTATCCTTATTAAGTTCTCGAAAAAGTAGAATTATTTGAAATGAACATTAATTTATGTAAAGTAAGCCTACATTTTATCTTCAGATTCCACAGAAGCAATTACTATCGGGAAAGGAAAAGACCTTCAAATTCTTAATGCATTTCTATTTTCAAAAGCAAAGCATTCTAAAGCCAAAAGCGATGCCAATTTTAACAACAAAAAGTATAAAAACATATGATTCTGCCATAAAAATCAGTTATTAAGTTAAATATTAAAATAAGAGCAAACGTTTAATTATTAGCCTAGACAATAACATTTTATTCGGATGTTAAAATAAAAACAGAAGATAGAAATATTAAATGATATCTTAGCAATGTGAATATACCTTATGCACACGAAATGTAATTATTATAGTCATAATTTATTATAATGTTAATCTTTTGTACCTAACACCTTGTATTCTTTATTTTACGCCTATGCATTATTGTTGACACAATTTTCTCAAAACAACATATGTTAAAAACTTATGGAGATAAATCAAAGTTTTTTTTTAAGAAGTATCGAATAAAATCGTTTGAAACAAACAACCATATATAAAGTAAATAACCAAAAAATTTGGCAGGAATTTTCATGTTTTCAGGAATAAAGGGAAATCGAAAGTTAAATATGAAATGGAAAAAGAAAAAGGTTTATTCTTAATTATGAGCGTATTAAAAGGATTTGAAATAAATATATCATTACGAATGGATTTTTTTGAGCGAGAATATTAATATGAGTAATTGCGTATTCTCATTCAATATCGAAAAAAAATTACCATATTCTCAAGTGTTGTATCAACTTTCCTCTGCATAAACAAACACATAAGTATACAAATGTCTCCATGTTGAAATATGCCTTGCATACTGTTTGTAATTTAAAAAAGTGAGGATTATTTAGCTTGCATAAAATAAGCTCATTTTCTTCCATGTCAAAGAAGTTCCCATAAGGAATTTTATGCTTGAAAAGATTTGCAAATACAGTTAGAACATTGTAAAGACTATTTGTACGAGAAAAGTAATATGTTACCTCACACATGAATGCACGATCATTCATTGCTTGATTCTCAAAAGAAATTAGTAATGTGTGACCATAAATGTGTGAATGCGTTGTAGTTTGTTATTGTATCTTTTTCGATGTTTACAAAACTGCTTTAATATTTATTTAGAAAAAATAAGAAACATTTTAATGAGATGTAAAATTTTCTTTTGGCTTGTTTTTTTAGAAGTTTGAAGTGCATATTATAATTTTTCGGTAAAAATGTAGTTGAAGATTCATTATAAAATCTAGCAATGTTCCATTATTCTTAAGAGTTTAATTATCATGGCTGATTTAATTCCCATTTGATTCTCAAAAGATTCGTATTTGAAATAAAAATGAACTGCGTTGCTTTTTTTTTGTGATACCATTTAAATTAAAAATGTTTAATTTTACACGAATATTTTGACTGAAAAATAAATTTCCTTTAGAAAAAAATCAATATCACTCAATTAAGTGATCATCAATCATTTAAGGCTCCCGTCTACGAACCATTTTGATTTCGTCAGCTTAATGTTAATCCTATGGAATTTCTACTACTGTTCTCAATTATTTAACTTTTTATCTATTTGAATGCAATAAAGTGCGTTCAAAAGAACTAAAAACAGTGTAGGTTTTTGCGGAATAACATTTTCCCTTCGATTTTTAAAATTATTTTACTCTTATTTTAATGACTCGTTCGGGGAATTTTCAGTCTTTAAAAATATTCTTAAATATTTTCAAAAATAGGAGGGGGGATATAATTCCACAAAAACCTTCATTATTTTTTGTTCTTTTGGATCCACTTTATTGCATTCAAGTAACTAAAGTAGTAAAGATTTGAGAACGGAAGTAGAAATTCTATAGGATTAACATTACACTCACGAAATCAAAATGGCCGGTAGCCTTAATTCAATTTTTTTGGTTTCGTAAAACAACTTTAGAGCAGCATAACGGATTAGGAAAACAATGGTCTTAAATCACGCGATTCTCTGCAAAAAATATGCGTTAAGTATTGATTAAATGCAAATGAGTTTACAGAATGTTTCCCGAACAGCTGAAAATTCAATTCACCTTGAATATAAGTTGAAACTAATATATGCTAACTTTGTCATATGACGCATTATCTCTCTCTCTGCTCATACATCATTCCCTCCTCTCTGTCTAATTACCATATAAAGGAAATGATAAGTAAAAATTTTGAAACCAATGATTTTATTTGTCGTTTGAAAGGATTAAAGTAGTTGTACCACAAAATTCAGACTTAAACAAAATTTAATTTGAAAAAGAAGGTAATTACTATAGTTTCTCTCGAGTTATTTTACATATATTATAACCTTTGTTAGCCACTTTAGGAGCTATTGTTTTAGGTGGGGCATTTTGGTGTATCAGATCACTTTTAAATTTTTGATTTAAAATTGATTATTTCTATTAATGTAACCGAATTGAATTACAATAATTAGAACCCAGATTTTATGAAAATTCATCATTTAACTATTCTCATCGCAGATTTATTGTTTACTCATATATAAATACTGATTATGATTCCCAAAATAGAGTAGTTACTTAAAGCAGAATTTTTCCTGTCTCAGTTATGATAAAAATGAACACGTTTAAGAAACATTTTTAAAAAAACTGACTGTAAGTAATGTCACAAATTTTTGTGTGGGCTTTAATTGTATTATTATTATCATTTTGAAGAGAGACTTTCTCAAAGATATTATTGAAAATTGCTGGTTAAAATACATTTTAATCAACATTGTTGTGAAACTTTTCACATATTCCATACACATGAACTTAAAAAAAAAACTCTATTAAAATTTAAAAAAAAAAAACCACATTTATTGAAATAATAATAACACTTCAATAAATGTCCACAAAGGATTGGAGACTGTGTAACTAATCAGCTTACGAAAAATATTTTTTTTAAAACTTGGTCATTTTTATCAGATTACGGAGTCGCATATTCTTCATATCGATTAGCTTTTATTAACTTCGCTCCAGAAGCAACACGAAGGTTATAGGCAACGGGCCTCTTAATTTTGGACCTCGGTAAATGACGAGGACGACACCTGAGCTGAAGCCTTCGTTTCTAATTACCACGCCAAGGTAGGATTTCAGCCTAGCCAGATTTAATGTGCATTAGCCTCGGCTACAGGGCGGATCTTGTGTGGCATCAAGGCTCGAACCCATGACTCGATGAAAACCGCAGGCTGAGAGTCCACGACCATGATCACTAGGCTACCGCTGCCTCGCATAATCATTAGAGTCGATGTTTAGTTTACTTATGCATTTTTGTTTTAAATTTTATACTATATTATAAATTATGGAAGACTGTTTCCATTTTGGTGGAGAGAGAGTTAAGATATCTTTGTGTACCTGAAAATTTTAAGCATCAGATTCAAATGAAATTTAGTTTTCGAAATTTTTATATCACCCCATAGTAGAATTTTTTTCGAAAAAGTTTAGATTTGCAACAATTTTGAGGAGAGTCTACAATTAAATGAAGAAATATGATTATCAATTTATAAATTCGTTGACACATAAGATTATTCACATTCATAAGAATTTTAATCGCACTTTTTCAAGTTGCTTAGAACTTTTATAGATTTTTCTTTTCTTTTTTTTTTTTTTTTTTTTTTTTGCATTTTTAGGTTATTAATAGTAAAATTCTAAGGATTATCTATTATTCTAAGGATTTGGTCAGTAACCAAAAAATATGGTATGTTCAGATTTCACAGTACTATAATGACAAAATTCTCACGCAAAATAATCGAAACTGACGCACTTAAAATAATTACGTTCAAATATTTCAGTTCAAATTGTAGCAGTTAGGACAATAATTTTCTATTCGGTTAGTTGATGTTTTTATATTTGATCATTTCAAAGAATAATAATAATCTTAAGTTACATTTAAACACTTAAATATTTGCTTAATGTGAAAGAGTAAACCTGAATGTTGGAGAATTTTTTAGTAAGGAAAAAAAATATGAAGTATGTTTTACTATACAATTCATTTTAAATCAATAGATTACTTCCAATATAACAAATATTTTCCATTTCCTATACTTTAATACAAATGGAATTTCAACTTTATATGTAAAAAAAACAACTCAGAATTAGTGAAAGTTTTAAACTTTTAAGCTGCGGTGTGATATAAAGAGGAATGCATGTTGTATTAACCTAATGAACACATATTAATATCGGATAACTTTTCAATCTAAAAATATGTTTGACGTTTGGTTCTATTTTTTACTAGGACATCAAAAGCAGATTTAAATGACCTTCGAATCAGTCAAATGAAGGTGAAATAAATCATATTAAAAAAAAAAAAAACTACACTGAATGCTTAGTAAGCAGCATACAATTACTTCGAGCTAAAATGACATTATAATGCCAGCTGTGAATTTCATGCAAAATTTAAAGTTCTTATTTTCCTTTTACCAAAGATAAATTCTCAAGCATTAGTTGAACTAAACACTGCATTTAGGAACACATTGCATTCCGAATTCTTTTTTTTTATTTTTATTTCAAGCCATGCTTGTATCCTGCCTTTCTCGTAGATATACCATTAGTGTTAGAACGAAATAAGGGAGAACATGAATGTTTATGAAACAACGCTTGAGCGAGTTTAATGCGAGAAACATGAAAACAATCATTTCTGTGTGTTTGGAACACGTTTTTTTACTAGCTTCCATGGGTAAAACAAAAATTACAGAAAGTATTCTTTTCAAATAACACAATGTTTATGACAATTAGTTTCTGGATTTCTGAAATCCAGAAGTTGAGAAAAACAATGACATTGGTTCTCAGAGAAATATAAAAATACAACCAGAAAGGATTTATTTTGTCTTCGAAACTACCAGTAACATTTCAAATGGTTTTAAAGGAAAAATAACCGATAATGGTATTTGTATGAGACAAAAAAAAAAAATGGAAGTCTTATTTGCCCCTTTCATATTATACTAGTGAAAATCACTTCGATTCAGTCTCAGTTTTTTTTTTTTTGTAAGTTTAATTAAAATATTTTACTTGTAACACAATTAACTTATGTAAAGAATGTAACACAATTAACTTATGTCTAAACTGTTTTGTTTGGCATTTAATACTATTTGTGTAGAAAGACTTTTCAAAAATTTTGCAAAAGAGGAAGAAACCAATCGAAAATGACTTTAAACCAAATAAATTTAAAGTATTGTTTTCAATTTCAGCTAAGGTGTAACTATGTTTCAAATGTTAGGAAATGGATAAAATTCTTTTCATGTAATAGAACTAATTTCCCCCTCTATTTGTTATAAATACTTAGTCCTAAAATTGCTCATTATGATGTTAAACCTCAATTCTTGAATTAATTTCCTTTGATGACAGATTTCTTATATTTTCTTTTCTCTTCGATAAATTATTTGTTTTTGTACTTTATTTGTCTGGATATTGAAAAAGATTTTTTTTTCAATCACCATAAAAGTAGTTTTATTTTATTATTTATATAATTGGATTCGCATTAAGTTTAGATTCATGTAATACGAGACTCGTAAACTTGAAATAAATTCAAAAATGTCACTAAGCAAATTAAAGGTAGTCAGTCATACTTTGATGCGAAAATAAATTATGCTTCGCAATTAAAAGTTAAACACTGTTTAACTTTAAACATTTGTATAATGGAGAAAAATGTAATTAATAAGCTCTTGAAGTTTTCAAGATCTCAATTTCATTATTAGATGGCTAATATCCAACAAAAAAGACACCATAAAAAATAGTCGATTCTTTTAGCAAACGATTTTTGAAAACGCTAACAAAATGGAACGAAAATAAAAGAACACACATGAAACATAAATACTCTGTAATATTTGTGTTAAAAATTACAAAACTTTTCTAGAATTGTGATTCAGCTAGTGTTCGAAGCAAGTCTGTATATCGCAGACGATTTTCAAAGAACATTTCCCATCGTCGAAACCAGAAATATGAATATTTGGTTACATTACCAAGTAGTGTTAAAAAGTTACACTATTCCTTTTGTGTGCGCTTTCACCCATAAAACTGGAATAAACTAGTTATGGTTCGCTTCGCCAACACAAAGACATGTAAAGTTCATGAAGCGAATAAAGTCGTACAAAATGATGACTCGTTGAAGGAGATGACAAGCTGGTTTTTAGAAACTGAAAAACTATTTTCGGCTGTCTTCTTTATCGAAACTAGTTCTCGGAGTAAATGAGTAACAATATCGAGAAATGAATTGACCCAATTTACTTGCTCGAGCAAATAAAAGTCATGAATGTTCCATTTCAAATAGTAGAAGATTCGTACAGCTATTTACGCATTTAAGTTTGCTAAGTTCCGTTGAGATGAAACTACTGTTTCTCAAGTGATGTTGAATTAAAATGCTTCTTAAGAATCTGTTGGATGGATTTTATAAATAGTACGACATTTACACATGCAATCTACAAAAATGTGTAATAAAAGTTTACTGAAATATATCTATTATATCTTTCAATTTAATATCACGATAAAAGGCTTATTCTCGTGAACTATTTGTATTTTAAAAGATTTCATTTCGGGTATAATCAATTTTGGTCACTTATTTTTCTTAAAAAATATTCAAATCCATCCCTTAATCAAAATGGAAATAATTAAAACAGAGTATATTCCTTAAATTTATAGAAGAGAAATTAATCAAAAAAACTCATAGAATGAAAGAAAGTTCCATATCACTATGGAACTCTTATAATTCCTCGTTAATTAATTTTAAAAAACTGTCTTTACGTATAATTATGATACATTTCAAAGGCACGAAGACCAACAAAATTGTCTCTTATAAGTGGGGTTACTGTATTTATATATTTTATATAAACACACCTGATGTATCTTTTTAGCCACCCAAGGCGCTATTGTTTTAGGTGGAGACTTTTGGCGTAGCAGATAATTTTTCAATTTTTTATTGTTTGCTTCTATTATAATTATATTTAGCTTAAATACATTCAATTTTATAATTTATCATTTGCTTCAATTTTAATTACTTGTAGCTGATATAATATTCAATTTAATAATTAATCGTTTCCTTTAACTTTAATATTGAAAAAGTTTACTGTTGAACATTTCTCGAAATTTCATCGTTTACTTTAATTCTTCTATTTAATTAATTTAATAATAATTACAAGAACAGCGCACCTTGGGTGGTTAAATCTGTTCTTTTTAACACCTTTTCACATAAGTTTTCATTTATTTTTTTTCTCGATATTCACCTATATTAACTGTAATACAAGTTTCTTTAAATTTTCAAAATTCGTGGAATTTTGACATTTAATGCAAATAAATTTAAATATCTTTTAAAATGTAAATAGACATGTAACATTTGTATTAATAAAATATTTTCAATTGAATACATAAAATTTGATTTTAATTAAATGTGTCAAATGTTCATTCTAGAATTCATATAAAATTCTATAATTTTTCTAGAATTCATCTAAAATTCTATAATTTTTCTAGAATTCATCTAAAATGTCTAGTATAATTCATTCTGATTCTTTGAAATTAATTTTTCAACAATCAGTGTAGTTGATAGTCTATTAAACTAATCCTGAAAATTTTTAATGCAAAAATAAATAAAATGGTCCATTATTTAAAATCCATTATTTTTTTGTTCCATTAATCCGTCTTCCTTAACATGTGCTTTTAAAATATTTGCCTCTTAGAGGAAATGACCATGTTAAAAGCAAGCTTTACTTTCCCTTAAAATGCTTTGATAACAGTTTTTAAAGGATATTTCCTTGATGATATCTTCTTATTAATTATAATTCTTAGCTCGGCAAAGTAAAAAGTGACTTGACGTCTAATGTTTTAACTGGTAGTATTCCAATTGCTGTCCAGTTTCACGACCTCTTTATTTTCCAACACTTCACGCAAATAAATTAGTCAGCAATTTGTATTCTGTGTTATGCATTACATTCGAATATTCTTCTTTGCGGTTTCAATTTGGAAGAAAACTAAAATTAACACAAACGAAAAGACATTTCCTAGGAAAATCGGATAATTAAATTCAAAATATTATATGGTTTTATTTGAATAGATCGTGCTCTTCACTCCCAAATATTCCACTTATGAGTCGTTTTGATTCCAGTAAAAAGCAGGTAGTAAAAACAAAAAATGGATACATTCAGTTGTAGAATGAATCTTATAAACGTTAACATAGTCAAGACGTTTGCATTTTGTAATTACTTAGGACCGAAATTTAAATAACGTATGACGCGAAATATTGCAATGCATCCTACTGTACAAAAAGAAATTTATAGCAGAGTTTCTCTTAAAATGAACAATCAAAGCAGGTCATTTTTCATCATGTAAACGAAAAGTCGTGTCAACACGATGGAATTATAAAAGTTCGGTCATGGAAAACATTAACTCAAAAACAAGACTTTAAAGACCATCATTGAGAATGTAAGGGTAAACTAGGGAAGGTTCTTAAATTTAATGATGGGAATTTTCTAGAATTTCTGCAAAACGTGACGTATATTTACTATTTTGAAAAAATTACTTCGTGAAATAATACCCCGATGAAATAGAAGCTTGGTTAACATTAAGGGGGAATCAGCACTCCCAATAAGTTAAATAAGTTTTACTGAGAGCAAATAATTAAAGTAATAAAATAAAATGATTTAAACAATCAATTTTTTTAAAAAATATTATTATTTGGCGTGAAAATAAAATTTGTAAAATTTGCTTATCAAAATGATATTCACTAAGAATTGAAACATTCTACTCAATATAAATCAACGTACATATATTGTGAATTAATTAATTCCGTTGATATGTTTTAATATTATTTTTACCTCAAAAGGAGTTTATCGAATTTATTTTTAAAAAATTATATTTTTGGAAATCAAAACTAAAATAAAATGGTTTCTTTCACAGAATTAAGGAATAGAAAGCTATTTTCTATTTGTTGAAGCAATATTCAGATTTCAATAAACTTCAAAAATACTATTCATTATAAGAATAAAGGTTGAACAAATGACACGTTTATAACATAAGCAATATGAAATACATTAATTGGACTTTTTATCTTAATTCATTAAAAACATGTTAAAAAAACTGAGTCATGTTAAATATAAATTTTAAAATTTTTGCGATTAATAAAACTTGTCTTTTTATACAGATTTTACTGTTAGTGTTGTTTTAAAATTTCATACTTATTGAAAAAACAAAACTACGAAATAATTATACTTGGATATTTGAAATCAGATTGATTCTTATATTATATCAACAGAATGCTTTTTGGGGACATTTATTTACAAATAAATCGGAATTTATTATTAAAATATTATTCACTTATGCCATAAACCTGATCTTATCAGGTGAAATTTTCAATAATATTTTCGGATTTTGACACTAAATCTCTTATTTACAAATTAAAATAATATCAATAACATTTAGGAGAAATCATGTTCAGAATTTTAACAAACGTTCTTTTATTAATCTGAACACAGGAAAATCTAAATTCCCATGGAATTTTAAGACTATATTTTTTTCATCATGGAATTATGTTTAATTTCGTTAAAATTAAGGTTTATTGAAGTTCCTCATTATATGAAATGGAAAATAATTGCAAGAAATATTTTTGCACAATGCTATCCCCCTTTTTTTAATAGCCGAGACTTTTAATCTAAGTGTAACCAAGCAACTTGTTCGAAACAAAAACTACACGCAGGTGGTCGTAATTTAACACACGTGATATTGCAACTACTTTATTATTTGAAAAGGTCAGAGCTAATAGAATATTCTTACCTGGGCCAGTATCCTTCTTAATGAGTAATCCTAATTGAAAAGATAATTTCACCCTGTTCGATTTCGAATCACATTCAGGTTTCCCTACAGGTGGTTTGAAGAAAATCCGAACAAGCGGCAGCAACGGCAACTTGCGTTTTCCTGAGCGTTCAACGGACTAGTCCTTACCCGTTTGTTTCACAGGTAAAAAGATCTATTCGCAAATACGGGTTATGGGGGCCACGCACATATTGAAACGTAGTGGTTCTAGGTTCGAATAACGGGGGAAAACTGACTGCAGCTTCAATGAAGGTAACTCAGGCGTTTACGACAAGGAGGAGTGGGCTTATTTTAAATTTAAATAATCCTCACTTTTTATAATTGCAGAAGTATTTTTTTTTTTTTTTTTTGATTCGGCGCTTTCAGGACCACATATGTACTGTTTAAGCGATTTTTTCAGATCATTGAGTCTCAATATGGTTTTAATGAGAACACCAAAGATCACTTACTTTAGCTGAAAATTTAAGCGATTAAAACGTGTAATGTGATTAAGCCCATTCTGAACAAACGATATATGAGCAGTATTGATACGATATATGAGTAGTATTGATACGATATATGAAAAGTATTGATATGATATATGAGTAGTATTGATACGATATATGAGTAGTATTGATGCGACATATGAGTAATAGACGATATATGAGTAGTATTGATACGACATATGAGTAATAGACGATATATGAGTAGTATTGATACGATATATGAG
>BMAW01053989.1:1303-13555 GCA_019974015.1 Nephila pilipes
TTGGTGTACCGTTCAGTTACGTATTGCTTTATTTTGGGTTATAAGATTCGTCTAAATCAGTAAAATCTTAATTCTCAATTAAAGGTTAGTTCGATTTCAACTTGTAGTAGTAATTATATTTCTATATATATATAATTATGAAAATGGAAATTTTTTTATATTCTAAATTAAATTTTAGAAGTACTTATCTGTTTTCATTAACACATCAATCCAATAACTCCAGGTCTAGAAAACATAACATTTTTTTTGCAAAATTTTTTTATTCATCAACATAACACCTTTGTTAATCACCTTTTTAGGGTGATACAATCGTTCAACGCTTTTCAAAATCTTTTTTTTTTTCCCAAATTTTTTTTTTTTCTCTTTTTTTTTTTTCATAGAAATCTTTTTTTTGTTGCAGTAAATAGCGATAAACAGCTTTCTGAATCATCGACTCGTTGCTGTTTCCATCAATAATCGTTGCACCACTTGGAAAAACCTTTTTTCTGCTCACCATGTGGAATAATTAAATACACTTCCATATATGATATATTGTCATCTCAGCAATCTCACGAACTTACGATCTTTCATTATAATTTGTCACTTCACTCATTTCCGGTGTAGCAGCTACAGGTCTACCGAGCGTTCCGCGTCATTTATTGTCGGTGACCACGTTTCATCGGCAGAAACCACCGACAAATCGTTACTTTTGATGGACAAAGAGTCCGGGTAACATTTTCAATGCATTATTTCCTTGCACGGTGTTTTTTACACCCGGTAAAAAACATCAGAACTACAGAAACTCAGTTTTCCATTTTTTTAAACTAAAGCCTACAAAACAGCTTTACTCCAACCTCGATAACTCAGCTGCTGGTCGATCGACTACAAAATTTTGACACGTTTCATAAAGGTCAGTACTCTAGAAAGACCCTGGTTACTGGTTTACTACAGAGCGCCATCTCTGGGTCTCAAAACTTGACCGATCCATGTTATATACACATTTAATGTTAATAATATTAAAAAAATATCGCGTTGAAGTTAAGAACTATATATACTAAATTAGTTACTATTTGGAATAAAAGAACTCTGATCCACGTTCTTTTTTATAGAATGAGTTCTAATGGAACAGTTTTCTCGATTACATGAAACAGAGATAATTCGTTCTAATTAGATGCCGCGGTAACCTATGACTCATGGTGCGAATAAGTCGGCGTTGTTCAAATCGAGTTGTGGGTTTGAGGTCATGATGCCACTTAAGATCTACACCGACAGCGGGGCTCATGCACGTTAAATCTAATCTAGAATTCAGAAATCTTCCCATTGGCGTGGAATTCTTTTGAGAGGGAAGTGCCAGCCCAAGGTGTTGTCCTCGTCACTTGACCGAGGTTAAAAAGTACGAGGATTCCTCATGCATTGCTTCTCGTGTTTGCAACATAAAAAAAATATTACATCGATGTGGAAGAACAAGGTTTCAGATTTCGAAAAAAAAAGTATTTTAGCGATACAAGCTCATCATGAATATTTGCTGAACCAACTTTTCCTTTACATCTACAGCTTTTCTCAAAACTTGTTTGTTTTATTAACGGTGAACTAGGAACAACACGAGATGTGGCAACGAACGCGTGATTTTGAACTTCGGTCAAGTGAGGAGGACACCTCATCTGGCACCCCCATCCTAGCACAACACGCCAACTGGATGACTGGGCTAACAGGTTAGCATTCCATCAATCCCCTACCGTTACACATGGTTTTAATTGGCATCAGATTCATACCTTGATTTATTGAAGTATTCACGAGTCCACTGCCTTATCCGCCTAGGCTACCGCGACCTCCTGTCTCAAGTTGCATATATAAAACATTCGATGGAAGCGCTCCTAGCAACGCTTACCTATCAGCACTGACGAAATATAAGTTCTGTATATATTTAGCTTACAGGGAATATGAATATGTTACTGATAGATTTATTTTTTCTCTGAAATACTTAATTAAAGGGGTATTTTGGATTTCAAGAATTTGTGATAATGCTCAGTATTTATGAATGTTGACACTTTAAAAGAAAGTAATTAAAATTGCTCTCGTCATAAAAAAAAAAAAACCCCGAATATCTTTCGTTTCAGGAGTTTTTTTTTTTACTTTATCTTTTTTTCAAGAACAGAGATAGTCTCTGCCGTCATAGTTTCAAATTAGATAACTATCTGTAATCCTCTAAGATAAGATGAAATGTAAGGATTATTATGTTAAAAGATAATTTTCCTTCAGCGCTTAATTTATTTCTGAAGTATATTATGACAGTTTTTTTTTAAACTTCGGATTAATTGTTATTAAAAGGTAATTTAATCATATCCATTTATGTACAATTATTTATAGCGTGTTTTACGTTCCAGTTTAAAATAAAATAATCATTTCAAAAAACAATTTAATTTTCTGTTTTTACGAAAATGCTCGTTCTTCTTATTTTCAATTTAATTCAGATTACATATTGTTTCACTTCTTTTTTTTTTTTTTTTTTATCACCATCGTTATTTAATCACAATCTTCATATATCTTCCCTAAATTGCTTGAAAAATGTACTTGAATCTATTACTAGAAAATTCTGTCCGTTTGTGAAGTGAAAGGAAATAATTTATTTTTGATACATTTAATATAATACTATTGTACAATATATTTTCTGTTGTCACGTATTAACTCTTGTCAGCGTCATGGTAGTTTGTAAATACTATTTTTGAAAAATGCTTTGTATTTAGAGACAAAAAACTCAAGTAGTGCTTGGTTGACGTATGCTAAAATTCTGAATTTTTTTTTCCTCTCAAAAAATTTTGCAGGGAAATAAATAAGTGATAATTAGAGGGTACTAGGTATGAGGAGTATGGTGGATGTGACAGAAATTCCCAGGCTAGCTCTGTAATTTTTTGACGAATCGCCAAAGCAGCATGTCGTTTGGCATTATCAGGATACAATATAACGTGCTTTATATCAAACATTGTTGTCCTCTTTTCTTTCAGTGCTTTGTTTAAATCATGCATTTGTTGACAGTATCTCTCCGATTGAGCTTTTAGCAAGGGTTTAAATACTCGTAACGTTTTGGTTCCTGGACGTCCTACCATATGCATAGCTTTCTCTTATTCAGACTCAATCACGATTTAGAGGTGGAAGGAACAGATAGTCCATGCTACAAGTATGCTCTTTTCCTTACGATGTATTTGAAAATATTCATCTTTCATCACCAGTTATCCGGTCCAAAATGGGTTTGTTTTCGTCCCGAGCAAACAGAGATGTGCATAAGACGATTCGATTAAGCAAATTTGTGACATTGGGCTATTCGCGGTTTCTCTTCACTAACCTTGGGGACTTTTAATTGAGATTGATTGCTTTCGCTAAACAACCTTTGCCCAACCAAAAATGAAACGTGATACGTAAAGTTATTATGTAAAGCAGTTAGAAATGAAGTGAAGTGGTTGAGTTAAGAAATATATAAACTCCGACTGGAAGTAGCAAGAGTATCTGAAAGAGGGTCTGAGGGAGTAGAGAGGCTGAAGGAGTAGAGAGATTGCAATAGAGGTTTCGAGTAAAGATTGCTGTTAGAAGGATATTTCCTAGTGTTTTCAACAGTTGATCCAGAGTCTGAGTTGCAGTCGAGGAAGGATTAGTGGTAAGAGTCTGTTAGATTACTATTGGTGGGTTGAACTAAGGTATTAGAAAGCTTACCCGGGAGAGCATAGGCAGTTGTTGTCATAGTAAATATATGTTAATAAATTGTTGAAAGATTGTTTTGGTGATTCTGTAATTATTTGTGTCGTAGTGTTTAATAATTGAATCTAGTGATGGCACAAGAGGACACCCGGGTCGGGCGGGCGTCACAAATTTTTCTCTCTCAACTTACAAGTCATCCATCTGGAATGTTAATAAACCATTCCTAGTAACAACGAAATTATATTACACAATAAATATTATTAATTGTATAAAAAATGCATTATTTCTTTCACTTCACAAGTGGACTGAACTTTCCGGTTGATCTAATCTCTAATAGATACGGTTGATCAACATTTAAATATCAAAACAATGGTAATAAATAACAAATACCATGAATTTGTTTTTGTTGCGAAGAATTAAGGTTAGCGAAATTAAAACCAAATTATTATTAAACTGCTTTTAATTAAATATGTGGTATAAAGACTAAGAGGTGAGTTTAAAGACAGCTTTCATTTTTTTAGTTTTATTTAGCAATAACGCAGGAATATATGGACATAAAACAAAAATTACGAATCTTATTCTTTGTTATTTCTTCAAAGTCGCTCTAAAGATCTCAATAAGCTATAAAGAACATTCTAATTCTATATTGATAAACTGTTATGAGTTTGTATAGGATTAATTAATATTATGTATGTATAAATATTAATTTTGTAATGGAGAATTTTTAAGAATAACATAAATATTGGGGGAAATAGACAAAACCTGATTTTATCTCTCTCTTCGCAGTTTACAACGGACACAGAAATTTCTTGTGAATTGATTTAGAAAATTACATTAAACAATAAATTGTAATGTTGCTTTCAGGATCACAACATATAGATAAATAATTCTTTTTTTATAATAAGATTTTAAATGAGTGTTTATAGGATTCATTTATATTATATAGAGCGAGAGTTTTGAAACTCGCGGGAAAAAATTTAAGGGGTGATAGAAAACATCTAAACAAGTAATTTTCACCACACAATGCATAGGCGGAGAGAAAGCACTGAACCACTAGACGGCGCTGTAATGGAAAGCACAAAGCACGATATTTTAAAGTAATCAGGAAAATGCCATGCTTTTTTTTTTTCTGAAATTCATGGTAGAAAAGACGATGTGCAAGAAACTCGCACTTTATGCTTTCCATTATAGCGCCTTCTGGCGGTCCTCCCATGCATTGCACAGTGAAAATTATTTGTTTTGATGTTTTCTATCACATCTTAATTTTTTGCCCTTGAGTTTCGAAACACCATGTACATGTATAAATATCAATTTTGTGATGAAATTTTTTTTCCCAAATTACTTTAACTAATATAGGAGAAAATAAATATAACCTAATTTTTTTCATTATTGCAATTTACAATGGAGTAAGAAGTTTCTTGTGAACTGAATTAGAAATGCACTATAAACAGACATTATTTTTTGTAAAATTATGTGAGATTATAAAGAGGAAAAATTGACAGTAACGAAATTTAAATGGCATTTATTAACAGTTGTTCTATGGAAAAAATTGGCTTGTTAAACAAATTATTCTAAAAGAAGAATAAATCAGGGAGTAATTAGTAATCGTTTTTGTGTAGCTGCAGTAGCTGAGTAGTCACGATTACCAGCTTGCGGTCGGTGTCCTTTCCGTTGAGTTTTGACTGATTCCTTGCTTATAAACATCCCATTTAGAAGCAACAAGAGGCCTACTGGCGACAGAATTCGTAATTTTGAGCATCGGTAAAGTGACGAGGACGATATCTGAGCTGGCACCTCCTTCTCTAAATTTCACACCATGCCAAGGGAGGACTTGTGACCTCGTTATTTCCATCTCGAGAGAAAGTACAGTGAAAATACTCTTTCAAAATGGATGTTTATCGTAATGGATGTAACTGTCTTTAGTTACACGTATAATGTCAATTCGATATGTAAATTCCAGGCAAACACACTGTAGGGTGTCAGTGGTAATTGATTGCACAGCAGCAGAAATTCGTTGTTCACACAAATGTTTAAGTATTTGTGGCACAAACACTTTATCTTTTACTAACCCCCAATCGAATCGCAAAGGACCATATAAGGGGACTTAAATGTTCAGTTGTGTAACATCGAGGGATCTGGTCCACTGCAATCAATCCAACTGAGAGGTAGCGCCGTGAAAACTTCTGAAACAGCTTTCATGAAATAGCTTCATGAAGAACACATAAGGGCCGTTTATTGTTCACAATATAAAACTTTCACATTTTTCCTTTGTATTCATGTATTACTTACGATTCTGTGTCATTCTGAAAATATGAAATTTTGAAATCGGATGATTCATTTTGAATAAACCTGTATTTTGACTTTTTAACTCAGCTAATTACGGCGTCAAAAATTTTTGAGAAATGAAGATCTCGACGTTTTGTATCAATAGCAGTCAACCTTTTTTGATTACACTTCTTAAAACATTGTCATTGCTCTATTCACACAGAATAACTTCAGTTCAAAAAAGAAACTTTGTTCCAGTATTACAAAACAGTTCTATATGATTTTTTTTCCAATGTACAAAAGAAATTTGTGAAAAATTCACTGTAAAACTCTTTAGTTAGGAGAGTTTCTCCTTTATTTTTAATTAATAAATCTAGAACTCTCATAGAATAATCGTATAAAAAACTTCCCAGTAGTTCAACTTGAATCATTAAAACCTGTGTGTATGCTCCTAGTAACCACCACATAAAAAAAAGCAAGCAAGATTTTTTTGTTTGTTTATTTTTAGCAGATACATCTTTCAGTTGCAGTGTGTTTGTCTCTAATTAAAATACAAGCACGCAACTTTTGTGTTTTCACTTTATACTATAGTTCGTATCAACAATAACTAATAACATGCATTTTTTGCGGTGTTCCTTCTTGAAGTAATAGAAAGGGGTTTTTTAGAAGTATTTATTTTTTCCTTAACTGGGTCGCACACAAAAAACATAATTTCTTTTTTATTCTGTTATATATCATATTGACAGAGGAACACGAATCTTTCTATGTCGTAAAATAATTTTGATATTTTTTTTATCGGTAGTGTAATATATAATTAACCTTTTTTTCAACTTTATGTGATATCTTTCGAAGTGCTTCTGGCAAAGTTATATAAGGTTTTTGAAGTTTTAGTTTAGATTTTATTAACGTCGCACTAGAAGCAACACGAGGGCAATTGGCGATGGACCTCGTAATTTTGAGCTACGGTCAAGTGACGAGGATGACACCTGAGCTGGAACCCCCTCTCCTAACATCCACACCACTGCAACGGGAGGACTTTGAGCCTCGACAGATTTAACTTGCATCAGCCCCGGCTACACGGCGGGTCTTTGGCGGCCAAGGATCGAACCCGTGACTGAACGAAAACCGAAACCATGACCCCTAGGCTACCGCGGCCCTCAGGTTTATGAAATAAAAAGTGCTAAATCTTAAATGATGTTTATTTTTTATTATGACTTATAACAAATACACATAAAATATCTCTACTCAGTGTATTCACAAAGTTCTAGGAGTGATCGCATACAGACCATACAATCCAGACGATATACTTACATTTGATATATAATTTTTACGTAGTCTTTTCACAATTCTTGGACCGAGTGTGAAGATCCGTAAGCACATTCATTTTCTGGAACAACTCCACTCCAACACCATTGAGTACGGATGTCATTGGCACTTCAGTCTCCTCTATCAACTCGTACCACCGTCCCTTCATCTTCAATTTCAATTGGGGAAATAAAAAAAAATAGTCTGTGGGCACAGATCTGGAGAATACAGGGTGTAGGAGAGGAAGTTAACCTGCCTTTTCACCATAATATATTACACAAGGGTGACTTGAATGACGGTGCATTGCTGTGAAAGAGACACAAATTTCTTCTGTCCAACAAATCAGGCCTCACATGTCGTATTCGTTTTAAATTTCGCCCAGTCACAGAGGAACTTTGACAATGAAATTCTGTGGCACGAGCTCAACATTTTAATCATTTCGTCTTGAACATGGACGACTTAATCTCTCACTGTCTTTCGTCTTGCTTATATTCCAGATTTAAACCTCGAAAATCTTTCAAATACTTGGGAACGACTTATATCATCATCGCCTTACGCAGATTTAACCATTCCATAAGTTTTTGTGCCCGATTTTCTCAATGTAAAGCAAAACTTAATGATGTTAGTTCGTTGCTCTATTTTTTTATCGGTGCTAATGACGCATACACATGCTTTACGCAAAGAATCGCTGCCAAGTCGGAACTTGTCAGAAAGAAATACAATCGCTTGATGCGTGTTGCTGAGGGTTGTGTCATCTTCACGGTTTTGTAGAGATATTGCCATTTGTACTTTTCTACGGGATGATATCCCGGAACGTTTTGAATACTTTGTGTATGAGTTCAAGAAACGTGTTCACATTTTTTGCAGTCTCCTTAGAGAACATTCATATCTAAATATTTTAATCCTAAAATATGTAGAGACGAAATGAAAACGGAGGATTAGATCATAAACAAGTAATATAATAAAATTTAAAGTCAATTCCTACTTAGGTCAACAAAGAAATTTTTTATTTTAGTTACTTTTTATTAAATAATTACAATTAATTCATCTGGTAAATTAAATGGTTGGAATGCAGTTTAGCCCGACCACCCTTGGCGACAGGAATTATTTGGCGGTATTTTGCCAAATGTGGCTACCATAGTCCGCTTCGCAGACTTAACGTTCAGCCAAAAAAAAAAAAAAAAAAAAACACAGAGTTTGGCAATTTTTGAAATCGCGCCAAGTGGTTGATCTAAACTGCATTTTCAGCAATGAAATTTAATTAATATTTGAAAAAACTGTATTAACATAAAGTGTCATCCACTACAAGTTTAAAAAATGTATTTGAACTTGAGCGGATGAATAAAAAGTATTTTATTAACGTTTGAAAATTTGAATAAGATATATAAATATATATAGGGAGAGTGTGAACTAATAGTAGGAATTTAAAAAAAAACCAGTTGGGGTCGTGGTAGCTGTGTGGTCATGGTCGTGTGATCGCGGATGGCGCTATTTCTGTCGAATCATGGGATGGAATCCTCATGCCATTTATGACCCAGCGTGTAGTGGCGGTGGTGCACATTAAATCTATCCAAGCTCTAAGTCCTCCTGTTGGTGTGATGGGGAAGTTTGAAGAGGGGGTGCCATAAGAGGTGTCGCCCTCGTTACTTGACCGAGGATAAAATTGCAAGGTCCAGCGTCAAAAGAACTTGTATTGCTTTTAAGTCCGACATTAATAAATAAACACTCAATTATAAAAAAGAATTCACGGGATCAGTTAGAAGTTACCTTGGATCGAATTTATGAAAGCCCCTCCGGTAGAGTTGTAATTAAATAACGAGTTTCGAGGTCGGCATGAAGTTTCTTCTCTCGTTTAACGAAAAATGCTCGTCTAAGGTTTAGTGAGGGTTACCGCACTTTAAATGCAACCTAGTGCAGGAAAATTTTGATGATTGAGACACCATTTTAGCTGTCGTCTCACTAAATCGTTTTTCAATATTACGACGACTGACACAGATATCGCGTTGTTAATTCTCGGGGGACGTTACACAACTAAGCATAAACTAAAGAAGGATGCTACGAATTAAAGGAGTCTAGATTTTTAATGAAATGACTCTCTAGACCAGTTCTGTCTAACCCAAAAAAATTTGCGGGTCTCTTTGGAAACACATTTTATAAAAGCGAACCGCATTATATATATATATATATTCTCACGTTAAAAACTACAACAGCTTTCACCTTTCGAGTCGTGGGAAGTGATTAATCCTACCGAACCTCATAAAAGAAATCAAGGTCATTCTGCTATAAATTAAGGGAAATTACATTTTATTGAATTCAATGTATTTACACGAAATACAATCTTAAAAACTGTCATGCAGTTACAACATAACGCTGGCGCTAAAGTATTAGCAATCAAAATGCACCGAGCAGTCTGTCTGGAACAATACGCTTCTGCATCAAATGTATTAAGACTTGCTGCAGACAGACTGGCTGCTGCTATGTCGCATGTTCTGCTTGTTGCACTCCCTCCCTACGACTCTAATAACGCTCACCCGCGCTCTTCAGTAAGTTTTCTGGTTAATTATACATTGCGTATCGCCCAATCTATACATTGTGTATCGCCACCAGATGGCCCGTGCGCTTTTTAAAGCGAGCTCTGTAATTGTTTCTGAACAAAATTAGAGAAAAAAGAGATAAAAGTTGAATCAAGTAGTGAGATAATTGCATGGTAGTAGGGTTATGACACGAACGATTTGTAGTGGAATGTTCTTTGTTACTTTTATGTACAATAAAAGTTTAAATCTTTATTCAAATGACCCAGCTTCGTGGGCCGCAGGTTGACACCTGGCGGGACACATGCGGCATATGGTAAGCGGGTTGGCCAGGCCTGCTCTAGACTATAACTATCGTGTGTCGTGTGCATGTGATGAGAAATAGAGTAATTATTGTCTTAGACTTTTACAGAACCACTGGTTATCGATCTCATTGCGAATCATAACTCATCGTTATAGGTGGGATCGCTGATAATAACGAATAAAGCGCAGTACGAGCCACTTTGACGATCGCTTTGCCCCTATCGTCTTTTTCGGTCATTCTCAACCTCTTGATTATTTGTTCTGATATGTTTCAATCATTTCTGCCAACGTCGTCGAGTGGACCCATCACTCCGATTCGATTTCCGAGCGATTCTTCAATTTGACCATCCTGCTTCCTTTATTCCAATTTTCCGTCCCCTCAAATGGTGATATATGTTCATATACTGTGCGCAAATACGTTGCTCAAGGCTTCGGGGTAGTAAAATCGAAAAGATGGAATTCATTTTGAACTACAGTGGCCGCTGCTTCTTTCATTGGTGTGGAGTGGAAGTTTGAAGAGGAAGAGGCCAGCTCAGTTGTCTTCATCATCACGTGTCTTGGTTCAAAATTACGAAGTCCGTTGCCAATAGCCCTCATGTTGCTTCTAAGTGCAACGTTAATAAACTATAAATAAGTTAATTGAATGGAAGCTATGCACTACAATTTGAATTCCTCTCCTTTTATGTATGATCCGATAGAATGATTTGATTTTGATCAAACACTGAGTTCAGGAACTCCAGTAATAGAGGATTATAACCTTTTTTACTTTATATCTCTTAAAACTAATCGATAAATGAAACTCCAGTAATTCTTTAATTGAGCCCCAATATTTAAATTCTTACATATTTGATGGAAAGATGTTTTACATGCGAAATTTTTTTATGAGAAATTATTTCAAGCTGCTTCGGTTTCCTTTGTTAAGCCTTAGAATGCCTATTTTTGCACGAATTTAAAAAAAATTAATTCATTAAAATTATATCTTAAAATTTAAATAACTATTTCTTATGTTTGAGATATCTTATATATATTTTTTAATATATTTGTAATCAGATTTACAGAAACACACATATTTCTGAAGGAAGGAATTTAGTGTACTCGTTAAATGATAATAATAAGTACTAAATTCTCATGCAATTCCCGTATATTTGCACCCCGTGAACATGACAGTTTTACTCAAAGCGCTACTGATGATGTATAACAAAATATATAAAAAATGATTTAGTGTTGATTACAGCGTGTCGGTGTAAATTAGAATAATTTGTTTTCCACTAGAGGCTAATGGTGACGTATTGGATCCATCGTAGAATCAAGACTGATTTGTGATCCCCCTGCAAAGAAACTCATGACCCCAGTCTTCATTAGAAAACAGGATACAGGAATACTATAATATGCATAGCTTTAAATGCAATGATGTTTATTCAGTTATTGCTAACAATACTGAAATTTGTAGAACGTGTCGGCGACGATTTTGCTTCCTTTACGCGACAACTTTTATTTTCTTATTCCTTGGAAAATTTTTCAACCGAACTTTTTATTTCGTGCACAAAAGCAGAACTAATTAAATGCTTGATTTTCCATCCATTCGCTAGGAATGTATACGCCGAGTCGTGAGTTCAAGCCCTGACATCACTGAAAACTCTTCGTATAGTGGGGCTGATGCTCGTTAAATCTGCCGAGACTCAACTTCCTCCCGTTGGAATGGTAAAGAAGTTTGGAGAGGGTACAAAATTTTGAGGTCTGTCACCTATAGCCCTCGTATTGTTTTTAAGTTCGATGGTACTAAACAATCAAGCAATCAATCTTAGAATATATTGTTTTGAAATGAGATCTCCGCCCATAACACATCGATCAATAACTCCCGAGTATAACATTGAAAACAACATTTTTTTTGCAAATTTTTTTTTCATTCATCAACATAGCACCTTTTGTTAATCACCTTTAGGGTGATACAATCGTTCTTGCTTTTCAATCTTTTTCTTTTTCTTTTTCGCAAGAAATCTTTTTTGTTGCGAGTAAATAGCGATAAACAGCTTTCCGAATCATCGACTCGTTGCTGTTTTTGTTCCATCGAAAGCAATCGCGGCACCCACTTGGAAAAAACATTTTTCATGCTCAATTTTTCATGAAGGATGGTAAATACACTTCCATATGATATCTGTGTCATCTCAGCAATCTCACG
>BMAW01053989.1:18555-40356 GCA_019974015.1 Nephila pilipes
ATATATATATATATATATATATATATATATATATATATATATATAATGTTAAATATTTCTTTGTTGAAAAATATGTGTCCTGATAAAATCTTGTTTTTAAATCCAATTTTTTTTAATCACCTGACGTTTATTAAAATTTTTTCAAATTGTTTTTGTGAGGAAACTTCAAGTTAAATTTTATTTCCTTGCACAATATTCGTAGCAAACTTGATCAAAAAAAATTTCTAATTTCTTATTTTTAAGAAACTGAAATTATTATTTCCTTTGTTTAATTAAACATATCTTAAAGGTATTTTGCTCCACCCTATTTCTAACTAATCCTATTATTAATGAAATAATAAAAAAAACATCAAAATACATTCGATAGAATATATAATTATTGAAAAAATAATAAATACGTATTTATAACGTTAAATAATTCTTTTTGTTTTGATATGTGAAAGAATAGTCTTTTTTTTATATTGAAATTCGTATTACTTACAATATGTGACTGAGCTTGTTAGCTTCACAGAGAAATTGTTGCAATAAATGAAATATTAACTTTGCTTATCAAAAAGGTAGTCATAAATCATTTGCTAAGACTACATAAGCCACCAAAAAGGAAAATAATTACTAACTCAAAGTTACTAGTATTTATTTGGTATGGAAGTTTAAAAAAATATGAGAGAGAGACACAATTGTATAAAAAAAATTGTAATCGTCTTTTAAGAGACGCTTGAGTCCTTTCTAGAAGGGATTTGCTTATTTTAACTTTTGTTTATATTGCTTTAAAATAAAGGGAAATTTGGAGTTGGAGCAACTTAGTATTCAGATAATAATAATGCAAATTTTAGATGCCATTTTTTATGAATTTCATGTTACAAGACATATCTTTTGATAGTTAAGAAGTTAAAGAGGAATAGGTTGTCTCTCTAGATAATTTTTCAAAGGACTTTGTTATAACAAGAAAATTTTTCTTTTAAAAATCTTACGTGATAAATTAACAACGTTCTTAATTCCATTAAAATTGCCTTTGTAAAATTAAGCAAACATTAGTAAAGTTTCTGAACTTTATAGTTTTTAATAAAACCGTTAGGAGAATTTGTAAGTTAGTATAGATCCTTTTACATTTTCTAAAGATTATTAATGATGCGATCAGAGATCTTGCACTACAAAACAATTTATTTTATTAATAACATTAAAATGCTTGAAGAATGTATTAAAGTTTTTGTAAATTATGTGCATGTGTATAGGTTTGTGAATGCAATTAACTGTTAAGACATAAATCTTTCAAGAAGATACAAACTGAGCTAGTTTATACGTACAGCAGCATTTCATCTACATACAAGAAGGTTCAAAAATTAACCGTGTTAGGAATGAGAAATGTACTATTAGGAATGGGAAATGGGAATGACATAACTCACTATAGTATTATCCCCATTGACCTTTTTTCCTTCTTTTTTTTTTTTTTTTAAAGAAGTCCTTGAACATGATGCCCATCGCAGTCCAAAAAATCGTTATCATAGGTTTTTCAGTGGATGAGACCGATTTTATCATTTTCAGAGAAGATTCATCACACGCAACCCTTTGTTTTGATTGTTACTTGGTTTCCTGAAAATGATGACAAATGCAGGTCTCATCCAGGGGGACAGCTCCATGAAAAATGACAACGACAACTCGAAGCGGCCGCAGTCAAATTTTGTTTTGGCAGCAAATAGCTGTCAAATGTCAAAAAGTATCAAATTTCAAAAAACTGCACTTTCATCAAATTTGTTTAGGCACCCTACGACAGATGGAAGCATACCATAGTATCACCACTCTTTAGTGACAGATGGCTTAAGGAACGTTATCTGTCACTAAAAACAGATACTTTTTGAACCACCTTCGTAAATTGAAATATTTCTTTAAAAGTTATTTATATGTATAAAAATATTTGCAATTTATAGAATAAACAACGCCAGTTTTTAAACTTGTGTATTTTACTTGTACCGCTTTTTTTTTTCTTGTTTAAGATACATCAGATGTCTGAAGGGTAGCACAGAATGAAAGTAATAAAGCACAGTAAACTTTCTTGCTTCTCCGTTTTATTTTTCAACGTGTTGTTAAGAGAAAGAAAACAAACGTCTCTAGTTATTTGGTAAGCAAAAAAGAGTGGAGAATTACAGAAAGGAATTCGATTTCAATTTCTTATTGTCGAACATGCAGCGATTGAATAGGAAAATGGGACAATATTTTTATAAGATTGAATAAATGATACGCCTGAGTCTGGACTTGGAGGTAAAGCTAAATGTAGTTGATCCTATTTCACTTGTCAAAGAGAAGGGATTAAATGATTTACGTTTAAAGGCATTAAAAATGGAGCTGCTTTCGATATTAGAAAGAAACCGTATTTTTCGCGAAACTGAAAGCGAAATTTTTCACGAATTTCTTTCCGAATTCTGGTGTTTGATTTTGAGCGTGAACATAGAAAAGTTAAACTACATATCGCGTTGCTTAACTTCAATATGAAAGAGAAAACTTTTTAATGATACATTTTGAAATTGGAGGAATTCTACTGAAAAAATACGAAAGCTCATTTTATGGGAAAGTATACCGAGAAAAATATAAACAATTTACTGAATTGAGAAAATCAGATAAGTGTAATCGAAAACAAAGTTAAAGTATTATTGAAGTAACTTTTTTTTGCTTAAATTATTCTTTGAACCTACATGGATGTACTATACAAGAATCTTTTATGTTGCAATTTGTCTGTACCTGTCCTGTCACTCAATCGCTCACTCTATGAATATATGCTTAGGTGTATACGAATATTACACTAAGTTTGAATAGAAAATGACTGAAACAAAAACGACAAAAAACGACTGAAAAAAAAAAAAACACCGCAAAACGACTGATTTTGAAAATATAATGGTATCTGATTTTTGAAGTCAATTTGCAGTAAAGGTTATTATTTAAATTATTTAAATGGTATAATATCCTATTATTATATCATGATGAAGAGGTTAATGTTTTAAAATAGTCTAAAAGGAAGATTTTTGTTTAAATAGCCTCTTGGAGACCACGTCATTTTTATATCGCTCTGTCCATCGTCTACATCAGACTCCTGATGAGTGCTAAAAAAAGGAAGATCCGTATTCGCAGCTCTGATGGTCTAATTCATGCTTGTCTAAAGTGCGGCCCAAACGTAAATTTTGAAAATATTTAAATTTACACATTCAGTTGAAAAGTCATTAAATAGTAATTGTACTAATTTAAAATTTTTTTCGTTAGCCATGGACGAAAGCACTGACGCTTCTGATACGGCACAATTGCAATTTTTATAAAAGGAATCTATGAACTTTATATTATCACGGAAGAAATGGTTGCTTTAGTTAAAAGACACAACCAAGTCTGTAAATTTATTCAATGAAAATTTTTTCCTTATCTAAGAAAAATTTATCAGCTATCATAACCGATGGAGCCCCTGCCATGGTTGGTAAAAATGGGGGACTCGTTAAAATGGTTAATAATGAAGCCATTGCTGCCGGCAATACGATCTTGATGGCATATCATTGTAATATACATCAGGGTAATTTATGTGGAAAAATTTTAAAAAATGGAAAGTGTATTAAGCGTTGTTATAAAAACCATCAGCTTTATAAGAGCAAAAGGACTTATAATCATAAACAATTTAAAGAGTTTCTTAAAGTAATGGGTATTGAATTTGCAGATGTTATTTATTATACAGAAGTCAGATGGTTCAGTAAGGGGAAAAATCTCAAAAGATTTTACGATTTGAGAACTGAAATAAAAATATTTATGGAAACAAAAAGGAACCTGTGAATGAATTTGAGGACGAAGATTGGATTTTAAATTTAGCTTTTTTAGTAGACTTAACAGAACATTTGAATGATTTAAATGTGAGACTTCAAAGAAAAAATCAATTTATTAATAATAAGTTCCAAACAATTACAGAGTTTGAAAAAAAATTGAAATTTTGGCTTAATCAAATAAAAGTAAAAGATTAAACACATTTCAGTACTTGGGCTGCACATAAACATGTGAGTTGCACAAAATATGTTGCATTAATTTTTGATTTAATTCAAGAGTTTGAAAATAGGTTTCAAAATTTTTGAAAAAAAATGAGTATTTCTACATATTTTCTACCTTATTTTCTCCATAAATAAATAAATTGCCTTTAAATCTTCAAATGGAATGCATTGAACTTCAGTGACATTCAACTGAAAGAAAAATATGGGAATGTTTCTTTACAGGAGTTTTATAAAGATTACCTGCCCCGCGATAAATACCCTATTTTTCACAATCATGCTTTATTAATGTCTTCAGCTTTTGACTGTACTTATATTTGTGAACAATTATTTTCAAGAATGAAGCTTACAAAAAACAAACATAGGACAAAGATCACTGACAAACATCTTGAAAATGCAATAAGAATCGCTACCTCGTCTATTGAACCTGATATCGATTTGCTTGTTCAACAAAAGCAAATTCATCCATCTCATTAATTCGAATTTTTCCCATCTTTATGAAATCCAAACTAAATGAAACGAAACTTCTACAAATTTAAAATAAATATGTACTATATACATATCTAATTCAAATTTAAGAAAAACTAATACTAAAAAGAAGTTAATTTATTTTAATAAAACTACATAGAGTTAATTTTTATTTCAATTTGTTGAAAAAATACTGTATGTGCGGCCCAGCAATTTTTTTTTTTTTTTTTTTTGCAATGCGGCCCAGCAATTTTTTTTTGGCAATGTGGCCCTCAACCGGTTATAGTTTAGATACCCATGGTCTAATTGTTGTGCCAAGACCATAGTTCAACTTCAAAGGCTAATCAGAGCCTCTTTGTATTTAATTTTGAATAGTAACGATTGTTATATATGCGAACCCCTATGTTAGGTATGCGAAAAGTTAATCTCATCTCCTCACTAAGGATTTAATTGTAAATAAACTCAATTTTATTTTAAGCTTACTCGTCTCATTATCGAACGTTATTAACACGGACAGTCGGAGATGAACATAGCCTATAAAAAGTAACGTACGTTTGAATTAGGAAAATCATTAAGTAATTTGTAAAGAAGAAAATTAAAAAATATCTGCTTGTAAAAACTTACATTTTTAAAGTACCTGCGGGAACATCATAAATTTTGTGTAACACGATCAACTAGACAACGGCGACAAATCTCGTATTTTTAAAACACAGTCAAATGACAGACACCTGAGCTGGTATGTTATTCTTTTAACTTCCTTAGCAGGTTACTTGAGACTTAAATAATTTAACAAGCATGACATTTTATCGTTCAGCATTATGACATTTAATGATATAGGTATTGGAGTCCATACGGTTATAAAACTCATTACTTTTCCATCAGACAATATATCCATCCCCTTGCTAGTAAAATTCGTTTTAAAATAGCAAAAATCGACAATAAATTGCCAAACCCTTTGTAACTTTTCTGTCTGCGTTCTTACCCATTGTTATTGGGTACTATCGAGATTCGTGTATAATGGCAAAACTCTGGTTGAAATACGTATTAAATAACTGCATATACAATGATTTTTTTTAATTAAATATTTTTTGGTAATTTCCTGTTAAATATTGAAATATTTTATGCATTATCATTGAGCTAAAATTCGTGAGCAAGTTTTGAAGCTTGTTCCTTTTTGTTAGAATACAGCGACATGCTTTCTTATTATATTTTTTTTCCTGAATTTTTTCGGGGCATTCACTTTTTTTTTTTTCATTCTGACACTCTTATCAAATCAAAGTGTCGATTGTTTATGGCAGACTCGCTACGCTAGTCTTTATTTTTAATAATGACTCGAGCATCAAAAATATGTTATTTTGAAATCACTTTTCCAAATAATTTTTTAACGGTTTATTGAAACTTGAATTTTCGGAATTCAGTTGATAAATAAAATTTAAAAATAAATAAATAAAATTATTTGAAAATTAAATAGATTCTAGAGAAATTTTTCTTCAATTACTAAATCATAGAATTTCAAAAACCGTTACAAAAAGTTTTTATTATAATGCTGCGATATATATTTCCAGCAATATAATTTTCAAGCAAGCTGGGAGAAATAATCTAAATATTCTGAGAAAATCAGAATGATTGAGTCACTTTCGTGAGAGATTCAAACTTTTTGGAATGAAAGTTTTATCGTGTTCTGTGATTTTTTTCTTGAGTTTAATCTATTATTGACTTTCTATTCTTTAATGATTTCTTTAAGAAAACTCTGATTTTCTTTATTTTAACATCTTGCAAAATCAATGCGAATGAACACATTTTAACGGAATCAAGTTTTCCTTTCCCTTTATGTTCCTTGTAAACAGAGAGTTACATTAAATAACATTGTTATTACAGGATTTAATATCAAAAAGCTACAATTCTTTCTTGCATGTATCAAATTTCTAAGAATTTAATATATGATTGAAAAGATTCGAATGTTTTTTGAGTAACTGTGCTGCATTACGAAATTGTATTGTTTGAATAGAACTAAATTTCTAAATATCTGTCGTTTCCACGCAGTGATTTACTTTGAATTTAATTTTAGTTCTTTTCTAAGTTAGAGGACAAAATATTTTAAAAGTTAGCGACGATTTTCAATTAATGCTTAAATTTCTGGATAGACAAAATGTTTTTAATTGAAGATTCAGATTCATACATATAAGTGAAGATTCAGATTCATTCAAACATCTCAGATTCTTAGAATCAAACATAATAAGCCTTTTACAATAATATGTAAATGGTTCCATATTTGTATTACAAAAGAGTTCGGGGTAAAATCAATTTAAGGATTTTGCATCATTATTTAGAGTTTTTGAAAGCGGTTTCTACGAATGCGCAACAATTATGTCTCAAAAGATGAAGTAAGGATTCGTATAATTCATATACTGAATCGGCAAGTAGCATGATGCATCTAAAAATAATATGCATTTCGAAGTTAACTGTTTGGTTGTGAATAATTTGAAGGGAAAAAGAAATATAATTACGGGTATTATCTTAACAAATAAAGTATAAAAAAGGACAAAACATATGATGAAGTGTAACTTAACCGCTCATATATGGATATAAATTATACATAATTAGTTTTCCATTCTTCCATATGTTAGACATTAGAACAGCTTTAGCTTTAGGCTTTTCATTGATACATTTATTTAAACGTATTTTCTATTTGAACTTGTGTGCGATTATAACATCAGTTGGGCAAAATGTTTCGTTTTTTTCAGTTGAATTAGATACAAATAGAATTATATGTAACAAAAATACGTAAATGAATAAATAAAATAAAACTGAAGTTCAAACTGCATATTTCATAAATATATTAAATGATTAAAACCATACGTATTTTAACGAGTACATTTTATATACTGTAAGGTTAAAAAAGGGTAGCTTTCTTAAAATACTAATATAGATATAACAGAAGAAAAATATTAGTAATACTTGCATGCATCATACTATTGCAATACTTTTACATGAGTTGAAAATATTTCCTTTCACACTCACGCACGCGCGCGCGCACACACACACACATATATATATGTTCTCGTATGTTTGAGTCTCATATAGTATTATGGTATTTAACAAATGTTTAAATTAAGTTTCCTTTTATGTAATTTTCCATTTTTTATATATATATATATATACAACAGTATTAGTTATAAAACAATGCTCGAAAATAACTGATTGTCCTATTTTTATTACATCTACGTAATTACGTACCCATGTTAGTTTTTGAGAGTAACTTGCTTGCTATAGAGCTACACAAAACTATTTAGGAGAGGCAATATTCTTGCAAAATAAATTAAGAAGTTTTCATTTAAAAAATATTAATAAATTATATGAATGAATGAAAGTTTCTTGAATATTTATTTACATTTAATTTCTTATGATACTTTATTCAGTGTATAAAATTATAATATGTTATCTATTGGGTTTCCCTTTACAACTAACACTTTGCAACTTATATTTGATATTGTTTAAATTGAAACTCTTTCCCTAGCGGATGAAACGCGACTTACTAGATTAGATAAAAATTACAGAAGTATAATAAAGAGGTTTGATAAGCTACATTTGTAAGCAGAGAACAGTTTAATGCGAAAGTAGCTAGTTGTAGATAGAGTGTTTGGAAACTATAATCGAAGGAACAGTGCTTGCTCTGACAAGAGTAAAAAATTATCGCATAATGGCCACTAAAGATCTACACAGAGACATCAAAATGGACTCATTTTTAAATCGATTTAGACCTGAGTGATCCGCTATAGCTAAGTACAAAATTATATTATCAATCTTTGGATTAGGGACATATACGCATAGGGAATTATTCCCAGTATAGTAGGCTAATTTGAATAATCAAAGATCTGAACAAAAGCAGTTTAATTTTATTCTTTGTTTAACTGTTTTAATTTATGACTGTGTTGATTAACGTTAACACTGATTTCGCAAATGTCATCTGTGAAAACAGTTTTTATTTCAGGATTTTTGTTAAAATGTTTTTTTTTGTGATTATTCTCTTGTTGGTTTATTCATATTTTTTTTTACTTTATGTCTGTTTCTGATTTTTGATTTTCATGTTCACTGGTGATAACGCGGTCCTAAAAAAGTGATTTTTATTGGGGGACAAAGCAACTACCCATGGATATTTCTAAAAAGGTTTCCTTCTTTACAAATCTCGCGAAATAAAATGACTAGCAGGCCTATTACCGATAAAGAATTGACTGAGGCTGATATCGAAGCGGTAAGAGATTCTTCAGACGATCCTGTACAAAAAAGTTTTTTTTTTTTATATCTTACATTGATAATTCCGATGAAAGTTTGGAAGATGATGATGATGGAGCTTCTCGAGTATCTGATTAAACTTTTAGCGACATTGTTCCTGTGGTCAATATTGTAAAAATTAAAAACAAATGAAAAAATCATTTTTTCATTTCGTTATAATTAGTTTATTGAGACTAGAGTAAATGTTTTATTTATTTATTTCACACTTGTTTTCGTTTTTTATTAAAAATATATATAAGATTACTAAACCATATAAGACATTTAAATTTGCATTAACAATCCAAAGTAAAAAAGCATTTGATCTACCCTATCCACATCAAGGCATGATGTGCCCTAAGACCGAACAATCGGCTAGGATGAGCAAAATCCATATAAAACGCGTCCACGGGAAAGCACACTGCAATAAATTAATAAATGCAAAATGACCACTTATGGTCACGCGGTTCGAAAAAAGAAACTGAAAATGACCACCGGTGGACAGTTGTCGCTCAACGTGTTAAATAATTAGAAATTGAAGTAGAAAGAAGTAATACCGAGGCGTAGTAAAGTGTTCTTGAAACTTTTCCATTTGTACAGATTCGTACACTGTAAAAGTATGATGCACTTTTAAAAAAATAATTAAATTGATAAAAATAAATTAATAAAGAAAATTGTTGCGAAGAAGCACACAGATTTTGATACTAACGGGACAACGGAATGGAAATTTGATTGATTGATTGGTGGATATGTTGATCTATTGGATGGTTTGCTGATTGATTAAGATAGGCCAGATATGATATTCAGAGGAAAACTTTATTTTATTAAGTATTCAGGTACCAATTTATGATTGACTAGAAAAACAGTCTCTTAGGTGGCTAACTAAAAAACATATTTTTTTATGTTTTTTCATGGTAATACGATCGGTCTTGTCAAAAGCTCCGAAAGATAAATATTTATGACCTTTTTAAGTTGAGACAAAAAAGAAGGATTATTATGTTGAAAGATATTTTTTTTTAAATGTTTTAATTTAATATTATGTAGCATATTTAATTATTTTTTTTTTGAAATTCCGGTCAGTTCCTATTGAGAAGTATTTTGATGATGCATCACTTTTGGGCTTTTTTTTGGGATTTTCAGTTTTTGATTAAAACTAAACAAAATGTTTTAAAGAACAATTAGCACAATTTTTTTAAATATTTCAAATTCTTTCTTTTTACTTCTTATGAATGGAGTAAGCTTGCATATTTTCTTAAAACCTTTTTTTTTTATCAATTTCCTTTCATCATTGTTTTTATGTACGTTTTTAAAAGATATATTTAATAATTTCTCAACACATTGGTGAAAGATAAAAAACACTAATATCAAACTAGTACATAAATCTTTTTGTTAAAAAAATAACGCACATTTCAAAAGAACTGAGATTATATCAACAAAAGGAAATGATTATAAAAATGGTGTTGATGAAATGAGTTATAAAAGCAATATAATAGGTTTAAAACATAATTTTTAAAATTTTATTTAGTTGCATATTGACAGGAATATTAGAATATATAAAATAGAATTCATTTTTCTAATTTTTTGATGCATTTTGAAAAACATTTTTAAAATTACAACACATTATATAAATATATTTAGTAATAAAATTTTATGGGATTTTTATGGGGTTATTTTATTTTAAAGGCTCTTCTTTTATATTGTAGAGATTTTCTTTAAAAATATTTTTGGATGATAATAAACATAACGTCTGGAAATACTTTTTATCTTTTTAACATGTTACAGATTTGAAAAAAGGATTATGGATTGGAAATTTTTCTGTATAACCAGATTCTAATGCTTTAAAAGGTTTTTGAGTAGTTAAAGGAAATATAAGTTGTGAAAATAATTTTATGGGATGTATTATTTACTATATATATATATATATATATATATATATATATATATATATATATATATATATATATATATATATATATATATATATATACTTAATATATATATATATATATATATATATATTACTTCTGCATACTATTGATTACATGCATGTTATGTATTATTTACTATAGAATTATCCTGAAAAAATCTGGTAAGTTAGAGAAATCAGAATGTAAAAGAAAGATATGAAGCTATGATAATTACACTTTTATAATAATTGGTAACTTTTATAATACACTGGTATAATAATTGCACATCAAGCTTTCAGTTTTGTGTTTAGCGACGAATCCCACTTCCAACTGTGTGTTGACGATCATTGAAGATATGTCTGGAGACGCCCAGGGCAGAGCACCTATCCTGCTTTCACTATGGCACGCCACACTGGCCCTCAACCAGGAGTTATGGTCTAGGGTGCCATTTCCCTTAATAGCCGGACCCCTTTGGTCGGCATTAGAGATACACTTACAGTACAATGGTACATCGGCGCCATTCTGAGACCTGTTTTGCTCACGTTCCTTTTACAGTATCCTGGACTTATTTTTCAGCAAGATAATGCCAGACCACATACGGCACGTGTTGCTATGAACTGTCTTACATCTTTTCAAACACTTCCTTGGCCAGCCAGATCTCTCTCCAATAGAGCATGTCTGGGATATGATGGGAAGATGACTGCACCGACCAGGGAATGTTGATAACCTAGCCCGAGAATTGCAGCAAATTTGGCAAGAAATATCGCAGTAGACCATCAGGGAGCTTTATCACTCTATGCCATGTCATGTGGCAGCTTGCATCCAGGCGAGAGGGGAGTCAACACCTTATTGACCTCGTTACTTTGTAATTATGTAACTCAGAAATAAATCATTCCATTTTTCTGAAATCTTAATCATTTTCTATTCTGTACATATTTTTCATATCCGTTAATTTTTGTCTCCATCGAACAACTCCTTCTGAGTGCATCGTTTTTTTTTGTTAATGAGTGTATATATATTGTATGTCAATGTAGGTAATTAGGTCACACATTCCTGTTTATCTCGATAAATTCATGTAAACCAAGTTTCACTTCACTTAAGCAAAGCGAGTATCTATGAAAAAGACAGTTTTATTACTTTTAAGGATAAAATATTTTTCCTATTCGAATTGAGTCGAGTTTAATTTAGTGACAAAAAAAAGTCAAGTTTATATTCTTTTAACTCCAGTTCCGTTTAATTCTCTGTCTATGTAATGTTATGTTGAATAGGCGATAAAAAAAAAAGAGATTTTTTTTTTTTGAAAAAGAGCAGAATAAGCTTAAGAAAAGGAAGATAGCGTCCTAGTATAACAGCTACTAGACAAGATAATAGATTCATGTGTGACCATTTTACTTGCAGCTATACATTTCGGAAAACACTGTAATTTATTCATGTACCATAAACGATTTCAGAAACCGCATTACTTATTATGGTAGAAATTTAAAAAAATCTAATGGTATCAATATTTCATGATATTTCTTCGATTCTTAAATTATCCCCCCTCCACCGAAAAAAGGGGTAAACTTAGCAGTTCAAAGATCACAGGGAATATGTATATGTAACTATATATATACATATATATATATATATATGTAACTCTATACACCTATATGTATATGTAGCATATATATATATATATATATGTATGATTCAAAATGCTAATTTAAAAGGATTTTCTTTCGTAAAATAAACTCTGGAATTCTGTTTTGGTCATCGGATAATTCTGTTTGTTTGCATTTACTTAGAATTTTTAAAATCCTGTTTGAAAAAGTTCTAAATCATGACGTGAAATGTGAGTGGAATTCAAAAACGATGATATAATGGAACATATATTTAGTAAAAAATTTTACAAAATATGTTTTTATTAATGAAAAATATCAACTTTCTTTAAATTCCATGAAAATGCTTTTCTTATTGATAACGAAGAAAATTATTATTTGCGCCTAATTGAATTAGAGCTCCGTTAAATAAAATTCTTTTTGGTAATCTTTTTGTAAAGATTTCCATAATTCTTTTATTTATTTTATTAATTTGATTTGATTTCGTTAACTTCACTCTATAGTTATACAGCAAGCTGTTGGTGATGAACCTGGTTATTCTGAATCACTTCCAGCTACAAAAACATTACTTTCCATACTTCTTACGATATTTGTTTCTTAAAAATATATTAAAAGTAAAGATAATTTTTCATTTTTCAGAGTCGAAAAAATTTTACTTTCTGAAACTGCGGAAGTAACTATGCGGAAGCTTTCTCATTCAAGGATATTTACCGGAATTGAATTATGAACGCTGACGATGTGGTCATAAAGTATTGACATCACCAGTCAACTAACACAGCTATATCATATTCTATAAAAGTTTTATACACCAAAAATTGATGATGCAGAAAAAAAAAAATTGAAATGCAAAAATTTCATTATACATGTACTAGCAAATGTATATAGAAGTACTGGTAATATAAAACATAAAAAACATTTGAATCTTTGTAATTTTTAGTAAATGTAGTGTTAATTACATTTACCTCAAACTATATTTGTAATTATCGTCTTTATAATTGAAGATTGATTAATATATTTTACACGTTATATATATATAAATCTATAATTTCTTAGTAATATGTATACATAGTTTACAAATCTCTAGATTAATATTTCATTTGAGAATGAATTGAATATTCATTATAAAGTTAAAGTATGATAATTTTTTCTTCTATTAACATTTTTATTCTTAAATGCATGCTGTTCAATAAATTTCGATGAGAATTCACAGTAAGATATTAAATTTTTTTCTGGAGGTTTATTATAATGTTTTAAATATCTAAAAAAGGAGGAACATACAATATTTTGAGTACAATGAAACCAATATTTCTTTCATTGATGCATTCAATTGCCCCGTGCCTTTTTAAAATATTACTTATTACTTTACGTGGATTGTGGTCAATTCAGAAAGGAAATTCCTGATTTATGTTATTGTTTTTTTTTCACCTTACGGAAATTGTTTTTCTTTGCGTGATTAGAAGAAATTGGATATAAGAGTTTAAAATTTTTTGTGTGAAAATATTCAACTACATACCATATTTCTAAATTAACAAAACAAGAGTTCTTAACATTTTTTATTACATTCATGTAGTTCCTTAAAATTTATTATGAAAAACTTCTAGAATGCTATTGGTACCGAGATAAAAATGAATGAGGTATTTTTTAAATAATTATTACTTTTTAGCAAAAATTATAAAACAATTCTCAGTTGTAGAGTATTTGCTTAAAATTAAAAACGTGCTATGAGGCTCAGATGCTATAATTGGAAATCAACAATTATTATTAATGGATATATTTTTCCGGTATTTTTATTACATGTGAATGAATAACTTGTTTCTTACAGCACAGGAATATTTTTTCCCCCGATCTAAACAAAGTAATTATTTTTGTATTTTGTCTGACACACAACATTATATAGCTCAATGAACATAAATCATTCTAAATTGTATGAAATTATTTTGCATGTATAAAAAAAACCCCAGCCTTTGCTTACTTTTTTTCATCTAAACAAATGATTCTACAAAATATATTCTTTTGTATCATATAATATTTTTCGAAAGGCAAGACATAAAAGCTAATTTAAATTTTATCCCAGAAATGTGATAAATTTGACAACATCATTATTACGCTAGGTTCTATTGATCTCAGAAGTTTTTGGGGAGCATTTCAACTTGTTCCTGAAATGTATAATAATTTTGTTCATTTCCCTCTTGTCCAACTTTTCGTTCAAGCTGTTGTTAATCCAAAGACGATTCTTTATCAATATGAAATGGGAACAGATGACAACACTTAAAAATACTTTTAAGTCTATATCTAGAATGTCGATAGATATGTCAACTTCGAGAAAGGGAGTCCGGTATATATATATATTTCTTTTTAGTCGAAAAATGTTTATTGTCTGTGTTGTCATTCCATTCAAAAACTTAATTTGAGATGTCTTCTCACTGTATCTTTGCTACTTCTGATTACAAAATTTTCTTCAAAAAAGAAAATAAATATAGTATTAGGGATTGGGTAGAGAAAAAATTGTACGAACAAAATCAAGAGTCCATTGATAAACAGTTACCTAAGAATTTTTTTTTTCAACTTTGAAAGATTTCCCAGCAGTTGATTTTGTTTCATATTTTGTAACGTATCTCAAAACGTTTCTTAGTGACTTAAGAAAACTAAACAAAAAAAAAAAATTAAAATTTATTTAGATTTAAATCTAAGAAAAACTTCTTTCAACTTCAAGGGATTGAAATAATTTATATGCAAAATTTTACAAAGTTCACAATAATAAACGGTTTATTTTCTAATATCTAAAATTATTAAATGAAATTATTTTGATTTTGTGTAAATAACGTAGAACTTCGGAATTGCTTATAAGTTATCCCTCTTCAATAATATACCATATAAGAGTTTTGAGGTTTAGTTATATTTAAAGCGCGTATTTATTGCCTTTTTTTGTACAGCATTATTTGGGAGATAGACTTGAACTTGGGACTGATCATTCAGCGGTCACTTAGACGTTATATTGAATAAAACCAGTATTTATTTTGTAACCGACTTAAAACAAGTACCAGAGGGTATCGTAAGGTTTTAATTGTTGCTAAGAAATAGCCAAGATATCTGGATAAAATTTATTCTTCATATTAAATAATCCTTATGTACTAACTGTTGAAAATTTTACAGCAAGGTAATTTTTATTTGTTGGGCTTCAAGAAGCCATAGATTGAAGTATGGAGAAGATAGAGCTCAATATGAAGAAGATAGAGCTCAATCTGTACTGAGCTTTACAGTGATGGGTTTTGAAAGGTCAAGAAACTCAGCGTGACATGTATATCTTTGGATGATGACTATGCAGAAAAGTCTTGAGATTAATAAATAAAAAGTAAGTTCCCCTCTCGATTATTTTTAGTAACAATTAAAACTTAACAATATCCTTAGATAATTAATAGAACGTTAGAGAATTAGTATATTATCTCTGTTTTTTAAATACTTACAAAAAATAAATGCATAATGATCTCAACTTCTGGAGAAATGAATAATTTTTCACCAAAGAGGATATTGTTTTAGACAAAGACAAAACGGTCGCTTGAGCACTTTAAAAAAAAATATGTTTTCTGAATATCTTTTCTGGTCAACACAAAAGGAGTAAGTGACGGAGTAAGTTATTGAATGGATGAGTGAATGATTGAATAAGTTATTGTTTATGAATGTCGCACTGAGAAGCAATTGGTGACAGACCTCATTATTTTGAGCCTTGGTCAAGTGATGAGAACGACACTTGACCTCCTTCTTCAAACTTCCTCACAACGCCAATGAGACATCTAACAGATTTAACGAGCATCATGCCCAATATATAGCAGGGAATGAGTCATAAAATGAATGAATGAATTAAAGAAAGAATAAATGATTGAATGAGTGCGTGAGTAAGTGAGGTATTGAGTGAAGGAATGAGAAAGTGTATGTGTGTGTGTGTGAATTAATAAATAAATAAAATTTCCATTCCGTTGCCATATTATTGTTTGCTTTAATTCTGATGTTTAATTGAATAATTATTTTTTTAAAAAATTTAGCTCCTTTTGTGGCTTAATCTGTTCTTTACAAAACTTAGCATGGGACAATTTATAATCTTATTAATTTTGCTTTTGAAAATTTTTGAATACAATTGCTACATTTCTTTTAAAGTGGGTTGTTTATTAAATGGTAACAAACCTGAACTTGATGCTGATTTTTTTTCATTCTTTAATTCCTATAAAATGCAACGTAGAAAGCTTTTGTGAATTACTGTAAGACCGAAAAATGATTTTTTTTAATTAAAGAGCTTTTCTCGAACAAGAAAATGAATAAGATTCTTAGAAATAAATTAAAATCCCTTTTTTATCGCTTCCCTCTCTAAGATTCGAAGCTTTATTTATCGAAATGTTATTCATTGTTGCTTGTAAAAAGCAACAATTATATCGAGAAACAACGTTTTTGAATTTAACGAATTCTTGATATTTGATTCATATAAAAGAATTAATGAATGAGTAAGTGAGTGAATAAATGATCTTGTTAAAATTTTGGTACGTAATGATTGTTCTTCAAAGAATCTATTTTGGTTTTTTAAATTCTCGATGTATGTGTGTGTTGTATTTACCTTTCGTATTACACATATATATTACTGAATATATGTTCATTAATAAAGTTAAATATAAGACATAGATTATTTTAGGATTTATTAGAAATAGAAAGTAAATACTAACTCATAAAATGTAGCAAGTAAAAATATCACACAGCAGAGAGGAAAGAAAATCGAACGAAATAAATCAGGCCGATATTCGTATGTATGCTAAAATAGATTTTATTTGTCAAGTATTTTACGCATAAAATATATGTACAAGGGAGTATCATTAAATTTTAATTATTACTAAGAAATTACTGAGTGAGTGAATGTAAAGTTTATTGGCGCAAGAGCCAGATATGGCTATGCTGTGCCAAACGAGATTTAACTGGGGTCTAGACGTGAAGAAATTGAAGAAAAGATAAAAATTGGTTGACAAGAAGGAGGGTCGAAAATAGAGTAGGGTAACCAGGGGGCTGTCACCCGTGTTTACCAAAGACAGTTAACCCCATGGGAAAGAAAAATATCACTAGGGTGCCTCGGGGTCATGATGACCGTACTTACCTAAAGAAGGCAAGTCTCTGAGGTCCCCTGATATAATTCCCAGGGGTACGGTGCCCGGCTATACCCCCAGACGCTGGATACCCATTTTAGTAGCCTCTTACGACATGCATGAACTACAATAGGACTATTCGGTCATCATACGGGTCCAAGAAATTGCTGAGATACATATGGATAAAATTTATTATGCATATTAATGGATCCTTATGTACATAATATTGTAAATTACAGATATTAATATTGATTTGTTTGGTTTCAGGAAGCAGTAGATTGAAATAGCTTGTGGTATCGTAAAGTTTTAATTATTATTCCAGGAGTGGTAAAGTTTTATTTACCACTGAAAAATAATCGAGTTAGAAACTTAATTTTTGTTTATTACTCTTAAGACTTCTCTACATAATCACCATCCGGAGTTATGCATTTCGCCCTGCATTTCTTCACCATTTCAAGGTCGTCATTGAAGAACTCAGCAGACTGAACTCTTATCTTCTTAATACTGTAGTTACTTCAATCTTCGTTCTTCGGAAACCGAACAAATCTATATTAATAGCTAATACATCTATATTAATAGCTAATACATCTATATTAATAGCTAATACATCTATATTAATAGTTTCTGTACAAATCTATATTAACAAATCTATATTATACCGTCTTTGTAACTGTGATATTTTATGTAATTAAATATAGATTAATTTACCCCTAGATGATGTTGATTTCTTTTTATTTGACCAGTTGTGACGTAATCGAGTTGCAATAAATGTATATAACACACTTAAGTTGTTTTTTATTTGAGAAATCTGTCTGATGTAATAAAATCCTCTTACAGTCTTATTGCTTTCGACATTTAGTGGAAATTTTCGATCGCTTATTTTGAAAATTTTAATGGGTTGATTGGTTTTTATAAATGTCCCACTAGAAGCAACACGAAGGCTGTTGGCGACGGACCTCGCAATTTTGAACCTCGATCAAGTGACGAGAACGACACCGGAGCTAGCACCTCCCTCTCATAACTTCTACATATCGTCAACGACAGATTTAACGTGAATCAGTAGAGGCGACATGGTGTGTCTTTAGTGGCATCCCAGTTTGAACCCACGAGTCAACGAAAACCGCCAGCCGCAGTTATTACAAAATAGCATACGAAGATCAAATAAGAAAGTTCATAACATTAAATAGTTATTTGTCAAAATATGAGAAACAAATATTGTTCTCTTTACTTCTGTGTGTTCTTCCAGATTATTTACAATGTCAGTCTGAATCAATTAGTTTCAAGTAAGAAATACTGTAGCAGTGAAAGAAATTTTAAAGTAACCGCCTACCCTTAAAACGCGATTTCCGGTCAAAAAGCCGATTTTTTTTATTTACGGTCTATTATTAAAGCCGGATTTCTTAGCTTTCTAGAGCAATTTCAATTTTGTTTTTACCTTACATAGAACTTGAGTTATAAGCATTTTGACAATAGTCTGTGTCAAATTTTAGAACTGGAAGTAGCATTCTGCTACCGGAAATGGAACTTCAATGTTTGTTTTTCATTGATATTTTACGTAATATCGCCATCAAAATATCTTCCAACATGCAAGATGAATTTCCTGAGACCCAAAATGCAAATGAATATTTTAATGAAGAATATCAAAGGAAGTTTTTGTTTGTTTGAAAACTGTGAAATTGGGTGCATATGATGCAATTGTACAATTTAACGAATGACAACAAGGCTGCTATAAAGTCTTAAATAAGCTGAACATTGAAAATCCGGGCTACTTCACTGTAAAGGAATACAAAAAGTTGGATTACAATTGAATCAGGGAATTGAAGCGTTATATGTAATATATACCTGTATATGTAATAATATATATAATATATAATACTATATAATATAATAATATATAGTATAGTAATAATATATAATAATATACCTGTTAAATGCAAGCGTAGGAAAGTTTTATAGATCATCAGGAAGAAAAAGATAACTTATAGTGAACTTTACAAATCAGTGGCCTTTAATGTTAAATGTTTATTTAATTAGGTGAGTTTCTGGGTTGAAAGGTATTTTCAACTTTTTCTCAAAATCAAGATTTTCATATTTTGCTTCAAAGCAAAACATCGTATTGAAAAAAAGTTATGTATATAATGTTATGAAACTTTTATGGAATACTCTATGAAAGTGAATTCAGGACTTGAATCTCACCTATTGTTATAATGCGATTACTTTGCATTTTATTGATGATAAAAGTCATAACTTATCACAAATTTGTACATTTTTTCTGTTTGTTAAAGTACGACCCTATAAATATTTAATTTTCAGGATTATAATTGTGAGAGAGACACAAATCCTAAATTAGATTCAATTCATCATAATAAAATTTACAGAACTGAAATATCTTTATTTAAATTTCAGTTTAGGTGTTTTGCAAAAGTGCCATTTTTATGTATTTTCTTGGCTGAAATATTAAAACAATTTTTAATTTATGCAAGTTTTACATTGCATTTTAAGTTTTTAATCATATCTTATTGTATAATGCATGTTAAAAAGTTATTTTTTCAATTATTTCAAGAAATCCTCTTCGAAAGTAGGCGGATATTTTAACATATTTTGCATACCAAAAATGTTAAAAATTATATTCCAGAACTATATTATAATATTTATAAAATTTTGAAGTTTTCATAGAGGTATGTCAGATATATACAGATTTTATAGATGTCCCAATTATATTAAGTATAGGAATTGAGAAAAATTGCTTATATCTTAGGTACAATAAAAGTTACCTTTAGTATTGTACATGTTAAAATAACGACTTATTTAACTATCGTAAAGTTATAAGAATTTTTTGTGAATATATAAAATAGGCAGATAAGTATTCTTTCCAGAGGGATTATTTGATTCATTCAATAATGCTCATAATTAATTAATTAATTACTTTGATCTTTAATGATCTTTTATGAGCAATCGTCATAAATTATCCAAATCACAACAATTTTTGCAACAAATTATTTTGATTTGCTTCACTTTCCATTCTAGTTTCCCAAAGGTCTGAAAGTCCTATGCCACAAGAAGAAAATAATAAATTTGAACAAACTTTCTTTTTTTTTCATCTATTTTACATTTTAGGTAGTTGTGGAGAGAAAAAAAACTTCTCTCTTGTTATTTGCTAAGCAAAACGGAGTTGAAAAATACAAAAAAGGAATTCGATTTCAGCTTCTTATTGTCGAACACGCAGCGATTGAACAGGGAAATGTGACAATTTCTTACAAGATTGAATAAATGATATCCTTGAGCCAGGGTTTGGAGACAGAACTAAGTGTAGGTGATTTTATTTCAACAGTCTAGAGAAGTGCGAAAGCGATTACGAAGAAAGGTATTAAAAAAGAGCTGTTTTCCAAAGCTGGAGGAACTGCAGTTTCTCCAGAATTGAGAATGAAAAATTCGGAACAGAGTTTCTGAAATTTTCATTCTTACTTTTTTTCTGAGAGTGATTTTTTTGCGTGAACATCGAAGAAAATCTTATTCTTAAAAATAACACTTCGCGCCGCTTAATTCTAATACAAGAATGAAATTTTTACTACAATATCTTTGGAAAAGAGATAAATATTACCAGACGAATAAAAATATTTGAATTATATTTTTCAGGAAGTTTATGTTGAGAAGTAAAAAGGAATTCACTGAATTGTTAAAACAAGAAACGAACGTAATCGAAAAATAAATAAGTAAATAAAGTAATCAATAAAATAAATAAAATAAAGTTTAAACTGACTCCAGTTTTTTGTATTCAAATAAAGACATTGCTCAAGGTTAGTATTTATTTATTTTAGTCACTCATATGAGAAAGATATAGCTCTTGATGCAGAACGTTAAATTATTTAAGTAAGTAATAATAAGTAATAGATAAGTTCAGATAATTAGTTTTGTATAAGTTACGGAAGCTACATATATATATATAAGTATTGTTATATTGACCGCATCCATTTGATTGTTAAGAGGGATAAAGGTTGTTTAAAATAATTTTGAATCACGATCAATTAAGGTGAACAAAAACTGAACTACTATTTTGCTCAATACTATGCCACGTGAGGAATTTGTAGGCGATAGTTGAATTTTTTTGAATAAAGAAATCTTCACCAACCGCATGATTTCCTTTTTTGGTATTTAGAGCAATCAGGAATTTATACAAAAGTCGTAAAATACGAAGTTCTGTCATAGATGTTCTAAGTAATGGAAGACTTCGCTCGACTCGCAGCCAAGAATATCTTGACTTTGATATTCTTGGCTGCGAGTCGAGCGAGTGATTTCATATCGACTCGATGTCGTTCTCTAGAGCTTGGAAAAAGTTCCCACGTTCCTCATGTCGTACAGTCCCATACTTTTCTTTCTCTGTTGATGCCTTAAGAATCCTGCTTCACACACACACACACACACACACACACAC
>BMAW01054001.1:0-36507 GCA_019974015.1 Nephila pilipes
AGTTGTTTTATCAATATTCTAAAAGTTGTTTTATCAATATTCTAAAATGTGTTTATCAATATTCTAAAAGCCTTCTTATCTTTATTCTAAAAGATGTCTTATCTATATTCTAAAAGATGTCTTATCTATATTCTAAAAGCTATCTTATCTTTATTCTAAAAGATGTCTTATCTATATTCTAAAAGCTATCTTATTTATATTCTAAAAGCTGTACTATCTACATTCTAAAGGTTATCTATATTCTATTTATATATATATGTTCAAAAAACTCTATATTCTTTATTACTATCATATTTGAATTGAGAATAACGTGTTGAAATACTGCAAACTAAATTATTTTTTTGAGAAATAACAGTGAACAATACCGAGATTTGCGAGCTTCCAAATTTCGGCAGTAGATATTTCAATGTCAAGGATATATATCGACCGGATACAAGAATCACCTTCGTAAGTATATCAAGAACGTAATAGGATTAATACTTCACGCTTTACTGACTTTGCAGTAACACAGTTTCTGTAATGTTAAGAACTTTGAACTATTTTTGCCTTAAACTCTTCTCACCTAAAACCATCCAATTGAATTCGATCTGAAGATAGATTTTCACGTGGAATTACTTCTTCAGAAAATTAAAAGGAGATGAAAATCTGGGTTATTTTAATTGATACCTATAGATGGATTCTTCCATTTGATGAGAGAACAATCGTACAAATGTATCATATTGAGAACAATAAAATTCTCACGTTCAATCATCTATGTAGAGTACAACACATTGAGGAATCTATTATATTCTCATCATTGACTTTGATTACAGGAATTAGTATGTTTCTTTTGACATTTACGTCGTTGGTTATAAATTTATTTTATGACTCAATAGATTTACACTTATTATGTGCTTGATAATTTAGGTTGCGATGTAATTTATATTTAGTGTGAAATGAATAACATATTTTTATATTTAAAGATCTACATTAAAAGCATTTTAATTTCGGCACGTTCGGAACTATGCCCGTGCCTAATTACAGAGCGTCAATATAGTTTTAACTTAGATACCAAAGATGAGTCATTCTAGATAAACATTTAAACTTTTATCGTAATGTATTTACATACATTTTGAATCTGTAGATGATATAAATATCCGACGAAGTGTTTTGTCTCATGCTAGTAATTACAAAATTAAATTCAAACAATAAATATTAATTTAATGGAACATTCTTCAATTGACAAAAAAACTCAGCAGAAAAGAAAAAACTATACTTTACGATGATAGTAAAACAAATTGTGACGAATTACTCTACAGTAGAAAGGAGCTTTATTATTTTTAAAAAAAGTATAGAATATCGCGTTGCTTCCGTAATACGGACCTCTTCTTCGAAAATCATTACGCATTATGCATATATTTATGAGTTTAACATAGTTGTATATTTTTTTTTCCAGCAAATTTCATAAATGCATCAGAACCTTTTTCCAATGAGATTTTAATTTCATCTCTCAAGTCTCTTTCTTTGTTCAGTTCTACCTCTCGAACCTGGACCTCTTGGGATTTCACAAAATGTTGTGAACCTATTAGAAAAACTGAATACCAATCCACGCGAGAAAATTGGAAAGCGAACAACTTGCTAAGTTATAGAATGTATCCAGCCATCGAATGTCGGAATAAAAAACACTTACTGTTTCTTACTTACTTATAACGAAAATATAGGTTACATCCCTTTTAATTACAAATATTACTTTAAAAAATAATTATGTAAAACTTAAATTTGTATAGCAATTTGATTGATTGTAAGTTTTATAAACATCGCACGTAGATGCAACTTGAGGGCTGTTGGTAACGGACCTCGTAATTTTGAACCTCTGTCAGTTAATTAGGACGACTCCCCTGAATTGGTACCTCCCTCTCTAAATTTCCATACTACGCTCATGGAAAGACTTGGATCTTCGACAGATTTAATATGCAGGTCTTTAGAGTTGTCAGGACTCGAACCCATGACTCAACTTCTGTCGCAAGTTCGTGACCTACCACGGCCATCAATTTGTATAGAAAAGGAAGATTTATACGAGGTGGTATTGTAAAGTTTTAATTATTACTAAGAAGTAACTGAGACATCGGGATAAAACTTAATCTGCCTTTTAATTTACCCATGTGTACTTAATGTTATTAATTATATCTATTAATGCTGATTTGTTTGATTTTAAGAAACTGTAGAATGAAGTAATCCGTAGTTTCGTAATATTTCAGTTATTACCCCGGGGTATCGTAACGTTTTAATTATTACTAAAAATAATCAAGATAGAAACAATTTTTATTTATAATTCTTAAGATTTATCCTTACTTATTATTCCCTTTTAGGGTTATATTTTTCCAAACACTTCTTGACTTTTCGAAGGCTGTCATTCACAATTCATAAAAATGAAATCTTACTCCGCATTTCTTTAATTTACAGTTTCCTGAGGCCAATCAAATCAACATTAACGATGCAATTTACAACATTATACACATGAGGATTAATTAGTATGCAAAATATATTTTATTCGGATATCTAAGTTATTTCATAGAAATAATTAAAACTTTATGATGCCCCTTTATAAATTAAATTTTAGAATCAATACGTAGTATAAAAATATGGTTATAAATTTTTCAATTTCTGTCAAAATAAATAAATAAATAAATAAGATATGCAATATTTTTTACACTTAAGAAGGAAAAAATGTTTATTAAAAAATATCAGAATTTTTATTACGAATTGTTGAAACTCGGTACGACAGAAGGATCAGTTATACTGAAGTCATCATAAGAAAAACCTTGCAATGAAATGTGAACTACAAAACCGCAATTATGTACATAAAGAAAAATTAACGTGCAGAATAAATTTTATCCTGATATCTCGGTTATTTCTTAATAATAATTAAAACTTTATCATACCAATTTGTATTAATACAATTAAATTCCATTAAAAAAAGTAACTATTCGAATCTAAAAAGAAAATTGAACTTCAACTGTAACAATTGTATTACAGATAAAATTCGCTTTTTGCAACTTGAAAAGAAAACTGTTCATTATCGTGATTAATATTGTAACATGAATAATCAATGAAAGATTAGCTGCAGTTTTACATAAATGAGTTAAGCCTGATCTGAATATAATTATGCGATAACTTAACAGAGAATCTTCAGGCTTAGAAGCTATCAAAAACAACTTCGTCCAAGTCATCTCATTAAAAAAGTCAAATCCTATTCCTATTTCCGAAATGCATCTCACTTCCTTAGTTATGCAATCAAGTAATTAGCAATTGTATGTACACAGTTGAGGCTACGTTCTTCAACCAGGCGGTTTTCATTATCAAGGTTCTTTAACGAAGGCGTAAGGTAAAGTCTGGGTCATAAGGATGCTGCGTGGGGTTCCAAGTTAGCTTGGTAAACAACGCGAAGGAGAACATATGCGTTGGTGCCAACGACACTCGCGAGAAAAAAAAAATAATAATAAGATTGAACGCATTCGTTTCAAAAAATCTATTGGATATTCACTTGTAGGTGTGAAATTTGGAAACATCCTGCAAAATATAGTGTAGTGACGTTGGCGGCGGTTGCTCGATATTTGGGGATGGAATTAGTATGGGTTCGAATTCTTCTGATAGTGTCAGTGTTGACACAGTGATCGACTCAGATAGGTTGTGCTTGTTGGTAATGGGATAGCTGTAAGGCTAATATGACTTATGTCAGAGGTAAGGTTGTTTGGACTGTTTAATAACTGATTAAATGTGATATAGTTTTTAATTTGGGACTAGAATTCCGCGAAATCTTTCCCTTCAAAAATATCTCAAAGATTCTAGGATTCGGTATATGACTTAATTTTAACCAGAATTTTATTCGATTTTATTTTTAGAATATATTTTGTTTTTTTATGTATATTTTTGAAAGAAAATTACCAATGCATGTCTAATGTGAGACTATTTAATTAATAACCAAATTTAGTTTTTATTATATATGATTACTAGTTATTTTAAAATTTTATTCTGTTTTCATTATATACGATTACTAATTCTTAAAATTTTATACAAGTTGTTCTTTTGATTCACTTCTATTCCCTTCCATCTAATTTTCTGCGATGTTGGAAGTTCCTAAATGTATTTTTAAAATATTTCCTTAAACGTAAAAAAAAAAAAAAAAAATCGTTTGAGAATTAAAAAAAACCACAAGCATTTTACTAACATAAATTCTATATATTATTTTAAACTGGTCTTAAATTTAGTTCAAATAATTTTTCGTATAAATATTTGCGATGACATTTGATTCAATTCTTAGAGCTAATTTCTTAACTAATTATAACTATTTTTCTTTAATAAATGGTCAATATGTAGTTTAGTTGTTGAGAAACAGTTAAACATTTTTTTAATTCTCTATAAATAATTAATACACTTTTTATTTATAAAAGTCTTGTTATAATGGTTTTAATGTAATAAATACCTTCGGTAAAAATAGCTTACAAATATATATATATCTTTTTTTTTTTACTTTCCCATGTAGTTATTTATTAATAAGAACTATAACTGTGTTGTTCAAAAGTAAAACAAAAAATTAGCTTAAGTAAAATGACCTGGTTAATTTATATGATAACTGTAAAATACAAATTTTTATAGAGATGTACAAATTTTACACATAATATTAATTTATGAGTTAACATTTTTTTTCTTCCTATTTGATTCTTTCCCAAAATGAAACAAACATTGTCTTAAGATGTATTTATCAATGAAATCATAAAAATGACGAAAAATTATCTATTTAACTTTATAAATGCGCTTATTCAAAAAGAGAACGAAAATACAGGTCTGTGGTACAAATGATGCACCAAATTAGTTCATGTAACTCTACCTTATTATGTATCACTTCTGGATATTATTCCATAATCTTCGCTGAATTTAAGGTAATTGAGACGCCTTCGACAGAGAAGCTTGTTTTTTTTTCATATCAAATTAAAATCACCCTCATTATTTTAAATTAAAAGCACTGGAAGTCATATTTTAACTTTAAAATATCTCTATAGTCGTACAAAGAAAACTACGTTATAAACGCAAATAATTATATATAAGCAATTAATACATTAATAGCAGTATTTATTTTTTTTAAATCATGTACTTACATCTTCCATGCATTCTAAATTCTTCTTCAAACTTTAAAAGGCAAAACGCTTATAAATGTAACATTTACTAAACATAATTATAATTTCAAATATCAAATTTAATAAAATTTAAATTTTTTTAAATAATTTTATGATTCACATTTCCCATAATTTTTATTCAAATACTGTGCAATTCTTAAAGTTCGTGAGAATTTTATAGAAAGAAAATAAAGTTCATTGTATAAGAAATAACCTCATTTTATAATACGGAAAACATCAGTACTATAGTTTAAGGTAGATTTTGAGGAAAGAGTACTAGAAATATATATATATAAAAAATACAATTTGAGCAAAACTCAAATAAAGGTGTTTTACTCTTTGGCGAGGCACGTTTGCTTACAAATTTAAAATTCATTTTTTGGGCTTTCTATTTATCAAATTCTCATAAATATCTATGGATTCCACGAAGCTACTTCTATTTTTTTTTAATAAGTTTTCATTTATATAAACCAAAAGTAACGTTCTAAAAAAATCAAGAATAATGTAAAATAGAATTCCCAGTCGACACACTGTATGATTAGTTTTATTTTGACTTATCTTCACTTTAGAATGTAATAATTTTTTAAATTAGAAGTCTATACTTCCTTAAAGCCCTTTCTTGACTTTCACACTATAAAAGTAACTGATTTCTCGATCAAGTAAATTAAAAGAGTTATGAATCTGTGAAAACTTATAATAATTTTGAAATACACTGTATTCAGTGATACAAATCCGTAATAACCATACCGCTCAGTTCTTTTCTTGTTTTGGTTCGATGCATCTTCTTGGAGCGATGCATCGAATATCTGGCTTGACTTCTTTCTGGTGATAATTATCTTGTTAACCATATCCGCTTAACTCTCAATTTTAATCATTCCTGATAAAACGAAACAATATTTCCCATAATGGATATTGAAATTTGGGATTTGTCCTGGTGGCTTGAAGTTGAAATGACTTTGTAGCATTCGTTTTTGTGGAAAAGAGAAATGTAGAAAAACGTGGGTTGTTGTGTCACGCATTTCTTTCACTACTTTAATTAAAAAATTTACTTTTGATGCGGAAAATTGACAGCTTCAAGATACGAGTATTTTTCCGTAAGTCATTACCGTTTTGTTCATCAGGACAGTCAATGTTATACGCAATCTTTTGAACGCTTTTAAGGTAGTGCAAAATGAAGGAATAAATGCTAGAAAAGTCTATGCTAGTCTTCTACATTTAAAAAATGCTAGTCTTCAACATTTAGTTTCTTATTTAGGTACTTTTCCGTATCGCCGGGGCAAATCTTGCCAAGCAGACTTTATTGGTGACAACACACATTAAGCACATATTCCGTTTGGCGTCGGTTATATCACTTTGGGCGACTTTATCGCTTACGCCTGCGAAGTGGAAAAGTACCTTTATTTAATATAATTTATGTGACGTCGCATGAATTTTGAAATAAAATTTTTTTCGGAATGTTAGATATCATTTTAAAATTTATACCTGCTTTTTAATGTTAAATATTTTTTTAGTTCAAAGTTCAAAAAAAAATTATTATTTTCTGCCTTTTTATAATTTGAGATGCAATAAATATAATAATTTGTGTTCTGAAATTGTTTTTTTAACTTGTGCTAACATGTTGCTTTTGAGAAAATGGAGTCAACGTAAATGCTTAGACATAAAATGAAGGATACATGATGTTAAGTTCAAAAAAATTGACATTATATTACATTATGATTAAAATAATTACACTTAATTATCTTAAAATATATTTATATTGTTGAGATATATATTTGATTTAATATTTTATCGTCTGTTTTTTTTTTAAATATCCGAACTGAATATTATTGTCTAATTTAATAATTTATTGTTTGCTCTTATCTTAATAATAATTTATTCTTTTGACAGAATCGTCGGTTTCTATTCTTTTTGTTGTTAATATTGGCAATGTTTCTGTACTTTAGAATAATTTTCTAGTGAAAATAAAAACGCATTAGGAATGGAAGATGGTGTTTTCTTTTCTTGATAGAAATTGTTACTATGGAGAATGGGGCTCGGAAATACGCTTGCTTTACGCTAATTAATGTTCATTTTGAATAATTCTATTTTTTCGAGAACTTTTCAGGAAAAAAATCGTCTGCACATGCTAAAATGAAATTATGAAAGCCAATTTCAAATTTTTTTTTTTTTTGATACTCGTATTTTCCTTTTTTTTTTCTGGGCAGAAAGCAAGCAAGAATTTTAAAGTAGGTATTTGAACGCTTAGTATTGGGGAAAGAAAAAGCAAAAAAAAAAAAAAAAAAAAAAAATTTGGCAATGAAATACGCGGTATGATTATAACAGAAAAGTACCTATTCAACAAATAGCAGATATTAAAAGCATTTACAATTCATTTTGTTGCCACGCTTGAAAAGACACAAACGAGCAGTGGCATAGCTCTTACATATGTCAGAGCTTTCAGAATAACTAGAGTGATATCGGAAGGTTATCGTGCAAAATCACTAGAGTGAAGCGCGGAGTAGTAAACCACTCAAAAGATGTTTTTCATGGTCAAATTCAAACGGGATGCGTTTCTTATATACAGCGATGTTTACTCTGACGAGTTTATCAGTTTGTCTAAGCAGTTACTTCCCAACAATTAATTCTAAATTCTTATGCTACAATTCTTCCATGAGAAAACATGTTTTGCTCTCTGGTTTATGTACTTAACCTCAATTGTCATAGACCATTAACAGCAAAATATAACTTTATTTATTAGTTAAACGGCTCTGAGTCAGCTTGGAAGAAAAACACACATTCGAAGCGGAATAAAATATTTCTTTAAATATTCGATTGGGTATTTGCTGAAATATTTCAAGCATTTATTGGATTCAAAAGTTATTTCTTAAACAATTAATTATTTAATCAGAGGGATTATCAAATGAAAATGTTTGTGTCATTTTTCATAAACGCTTTTATATGCAGATAAAAATGTTGCAGCTGTAATAAATACCAGAGCTTTTATCGTAGCTGGTGAATATTCGTATGAATCTTAAAAGCTGGATAATATTCGTATGAATCTTAAAAGCTGGGCAATATTCGTATCAATCTAAAATAATTAAATCCTGATGTTAATGGATTAATTAACTTTGTTATCTTTTTAAAAAAAAGTAATTTTCTCGTTATCAATGTCGATTTTTTCGACGTATCCGATTTACAGTCATGAAAAAAAAAATTTTAAATTTCCTCATTCATAAATTTCTGCTTGAAAGTTTTTGTTTTATAAGGAGTTAAAAATGGGTTGTCTATTGCTAAATGACTGTCTCAAACATTTCACGAGAAAATATTTTCTTCCCTCGGAGACTTTCAAAGTTATTATTTTTTTTTTTCAACCGAACGGTAATCTTTTGTTTCAAAGCATTCGAATCGAATTAATTCGAAATTCCAAAGAATTCGAATATTTTGTCCTAAAGCTTCACAAATCGAACACATACATATACATACACACACGCACCTCAATACGAAAAATAGAAGTTATTGCGATAACAGCACGCTTCCGAAAAAAAGTTTTTGAATTAACATAAATTTTGCCTATTTCGTGATCTTTTAGGGCTTCGAAGTCAGAAAAACAGCCAAGAAAAGTTCTGTTAGAGCATATTTTTACTATCAAAAGGAAATTTTATACAGGTACAAGCAAAAATCAAGACTTTCTGCAAAACATGTTCACTCAAAGAAAATAAATAGATTGATATTTTGCAAATTGAATAATACAAACTATAATATTATAGGGAATAGACTATTATTTTGATAATATAGCCCATATGTAGGAACCTAAGGTAATTCGAGTAGTTATGAACAGTGAAATTATCTTTAGAAACCATTGTAATGTTCACTTTATTTTGTAATATTGAAAACCTTCTACTCAATATAAGATTTCAAGAATAATGTCTTCCTTGTATAAGTATTTAAACACACACACACGCACACACACACACACACATATATATATATATATATATATATATATATATATCAGGTTTATTGATGCATAACATTTTGAGATGTTGGGTTTCAAATTAAATAGTTAAAAATGTCGTTTTTAGATCCTTTTCGGTCTGAGAAATTCGTGATCAAGTAATATTAAAACAGCTATAACCCACTTTCTAAATTTGACAGAAACAAAATTCAAACAAATTTTCTAAAATAAAAGATTGAATATGAGATCAAAACTAAAAAATCTATACTTTGACCAAAAATTGTGTTTTGAAGGTATTCTGTCATCTTAAATACGGTTACGCGAAGAGAGGGAATTATAACACACATTAACTTTTTTATATATTTGGATTAATTATCACAAGTTCTTAAAAAATGAAGAAAATATTATGAATTGTTTGCACGTTTTTTAAGAAACTCTTTTTAAATGTTAATTACCCCATTAACTATATAATTTAAATCCTTTAGAATCATTAACTATTTATATCCAATGTCCAATGGCGAAGGAAATTGGGACAGTTGTTAAAGATCATACATTCTTTTTAACAACTGTACTACTGTACTTTATATTATATATATATATATATATATATATATATAATTATATATATATATTACAAAATAACAATAAAGCTCTAATCGGATTAAAGAGAAAACTCAAAAAGAAAACTTTAATCTTATCTATTGGATTTTATTTTGCAATTTTCAGGAAACTGGGTTAAAATGATTGAAATTCTGGGTCAAATTTTTGACAATTTTAAAGTGTTTGTGAGATTATCATTTTGAACTGAATATGTTCCATGTTAAGTTTTTTTTCATTTAAGTCCCTATACCCCATCCTCAATTTCTTTTTATTACCCAAAATATTTTATATTAAAATTAATTTAATATTTTAACTAGATACAGAATAAATTAAAAAATCTATACACATTTATACTAAAAAAACATTCAACTCAAATGCAGTGTCGGCTATTTAAGTTTGTTTTGTAAAAATTTTCATTATGAAAATACTAATGCAGCAAAGTTTTAATGTGAAATTTGTAAAATTCATAGATTATCAATTTTTTCTGTCTACCAGCTCATCTCGGAAAAAATTAATTAATCGCTGACTCGAGTAAAAAAAAAAATTAATCACCACTCCCTTTTCAGGATAATTTTTTTTAAATAAAAAATTTAAATTGGTTTTAATAATTTCGTTTTAACATGTGCTAATGCCGGTTAAGTTCTCCAAAAGGCAGAATTATTGAAAATGAATATTAATAAGCACAAATTATGCATACTTCAGAGCCCCACAGAAGGAATTACTCTCAAGGAAATAAAATAACTTCTTTTAAATTATAATACACTAGCTGATACCAGCCCGCTTCGCCGGGAAGGCGATAACATTATATTTTGGAACCTAAACATAAAATATCAAGAAAATTTTTAATTTTTATAAGATAATGAAAATCTAAATTTAAAATTTTAGGAAATTGATTGTCTGTAATAATGGTTATCCAGAACTTTTTAGTGGTATTTTGCTTATATATATATATAGATAGATAGATTGTCTTGCGTGTGATCTACTCCATAAAAAGTCGCCATTTTAGTATTTTTCACAATCCTGCTAAGTTTTGGAGCTGAATTTCACTTTCACCAACCGTGGGGTCCTCACTGATTTATTTCTATCGCTAAATATGTACGTTTCCTATTTTCGACATGCACGGAATTTCACATAAAGAGCCCCTTCGCCAAAATCTTACCAATCCTCCTGCATCACTTCAATATTAAATTATTTGGTATTTTTCCATTTCGCACTCGCAAATCTCACCAAGTCAACTTAATTGGTGATAATACACAATATACTTTGAAAAATATATATTCCGTTTGGCGTCGGTCATGTCATTTTTGGCGATAAAATCGCCATTAATAACATAACTGATGGGTAAGAATAGATTAAAGGATGAAAATTACATTTTGGATAAGACTTCCGTAAAATCCGTTCTTAGTGAGCGTCTGCATCGCAAAATGAGTAACTATACTAAATTTCAAGTCAATCGGTTGAATAGTCTTAGAGATTTCGTGATGAGTCAGTCAGTGGTATTTCGCTTTTATATATATATATATATATATTTTCTATGACACAAGCAAAACATTCTTAAATACAAAAACGTTGCTAATGTTAATCACGACAAGAATAAAAAACAGACGATTCTGCCATAAAATTCAATTACTAAAATAAATATTAAAATAAGAGTAAACATTAAAATATTAAAGTAGACAATACAATTCCGTTTGGTTGCTAAAATAAAAGCAGCTGATAAAATACTCAATTAAATATATCTTAACATTGTAAATATACCTTGTAAGTAATTTTAATGTAATTATTATTATTATAATGTATAATAATGCCAATCTTTTGCACCTAACTTATATCCTTTACTTTATGCCCATGGATTTTGTGGGAGCCTTTTTCTCAAAAAATAGCGTACGTTAAAAAATCTGACTCCAGTTCTTGAAACCAATAATGTAGTTGGAGCTTTCAGATTTAAAATAAACACTATAAAAATACTTCTGAAATTAAAAAAGTAAGTGATTTCGCCTAAATATTCCCCTTTTTTTAACTTTTCAAATGCATTTTATTCTGTACAATTTAAAAAATTAATCTAGCTTTAAGAAATAGAAGTAAGAAATTGCATAGGATTAATATGACGCTCGAAAGTTCGTGGTAACGTGTCGGAGGGAACCTTAACCCTGTCATGTCCTGTCTAAACTTTGAACTATAAGCTTTTACGATCGGGCCTGAACATTTGCATACACTCTGCACTTGCTTCGTTCATGTACTAGTCAAAAAGTATGGGAAGTAAAGTTGAAATGTACCTATACCTACTTTTAAGGCTATTTAATCTTACTTAAAAGACTTTTTGAGCTATTTGTTGAAACACGCTTTCGGTGATTTTTTTTTTTAATATTAATGAAGCGTTTCAGTGAGTTTTTGCGAGTAATGTCCAGAGGGCGGAACATGGTTCTGAACGCCTTCTTAATATATATCTGGTGGACAGTACTACTCGTTAGGAACTATTGAAATATTTATAAATAAAATGTGGTAAATTCAAAAGGATGTGGAAAGGTTTTTTTTTAATAATGTTTTTTTATTTCTTAAAAATGTTTGAGTTGATACTCTGAGACACATGTTAAAAGTTTTGACTCAGAGAACTGAAATCACTAGCAAACTCCCAAAATTGTGAAAAGTTTTGCCGATTTTATGTCAGTCCAAAAGTGGTGGTGCAGTAATGTTATTAGAATTTAATATGCTGCTGGTATAATTTCATAATTTCTTTGATATGTAAAAAAAGAGAAGATATACATTCTAAGTAAAATAAATATCAATTTTATAGCAGAGTAATTTATGTATGTTTTATATGCACAAATCATGTAAATCTGAATTTTGAATTGAGCCGCACAGGGTGTTTACAAAAGAATATCCCAACTTTGAAGAGCTGCTATTATAAAACTAATGAAATTACAGCCTTTTTAGACAAATTAAGTTAAAAAGAATACTTTAAACTATATAAAATTATAATTGTTCTATAGGATCCCACCAATAGAAACAAGATTGATATGCAGTCGATAGTTTCATCACAGCGCGAAGTTAGACTTTTAAATATAGAGACTGACCCTGCTGCAGAAGAAGTACGCATGCGCCAAAGGTCAAAGACCGATAGATGCTAAGCATGAAGCCTTTTCTTTCAAATGCAGTGCCTCTCGCTTCAGTAAACAAATCCGTATAGCAGTAGCCATCGTTAGCTTTAGAATTATTTTTTTTGTTTCGCTGGAAAAATGATAAGTGAGCAACGAATTGTTGTTAAACTTCACATGAAATTTTGTAAAACCGCTTCTGAAACTTATAATTTATTGAAAGAAGGATATGGCAACGAATGTTGATTGCGTGCACGTGTTTTTGAGAGGTTCAATAATTTTCTAGGTAACCAAGAAGATGTTGAATAGGATTTACCCCCGGGTCGCCTTTCCACGTCAAAACCGGATGACAAAATGGAAGAAATCGGTAATCTGGTTCGATCTGACTGTCGGTTAAGTATTCGTACGATTGTTAAGACTGTAGGAATTGACAAAAAATCCATGCGGTAAATTTTCCCTCCAATACAATGTACTGGATTGTTATACATTGTCTATCAAGAGATTTCTAACCAAGTACAACATCCCAACGTTAGATCATCTGCCTTGTTCGCCAGTCTTGTGCTATGTGACTTCTTTCTGTTTCTTACTGTGAAATCTGCATTAAGAGGAATAAGATTTGAATCTACGAGAGAGGAAGCAGCTGACGTCCTGAAGGAGCTGACAGTAGAAGACTTCCAGCTCCGTTTTGAACAATGGAAGATACGCATGGAACGTTGTAGGGATAGAGGAGGGGATGTATATTGAAGATGATATAAGTAAATACGTATGAATTAAAAACAAAATGTTTTAAGGTGTCAATCTCGTTATTTAATGGCCACATTCGTATGTTCGTTGTTTCAGTTTGAATAGCTGCACTTATTCGTATTTTTCAGTCCGTCAACGTTCGTCGGTAGTGGCAGAAAAACACTTTTTCCTTTAAGTACCTCCAAAGAAATATTTACAGGGAGTTAAATCAAGGCTTTTGGGGGATCACTGATTAAGATCAAGCTCAATCCGTGAGTGGGTCGACCACCAGAACACAAACGATATTGACTAGATATCTTTTGTGTGTTTCTGGCTGTGGTCTCCCATTGAACATTAATAATTTTATAAATTTTAAATCCTTATTTTTAATTTAATGTATTCAAAAAGGTTACACCTTCTTCAGCTTCGTATTTGTAGGTCTTCAAAGTTGGAATATTCTTTTGTAAATACCCTGTAAAATGTGATTCGCTCAAAAGTCCATGCGGTTCAGTCCAGAAAACAAAAATTGAGAAAATTAATGTTTTTAATACATAATTATTAAAAAAATTAGTTTATTTATTTGATTAGAAAAGTATATGAAGTCTTTCTGCTAAGGATAGGCTGTGCAACAAAACAAGATATGCATAACATGTGTAAATAAAAACATAAATATTTATTGCGGCAATGGCAGTATCTTAAAACTTTAGGACTTATACCTTTCGGCAATCAAAAAAGACCAGAAATTTAAGTATATACAAGTAATACAATAACATTTTATTTAAATTTTGATCTCCTTCTGTTGTTCTTCATGTCCCGTAAAATTAGTTTTTGATTGGAGGTATATATTTTAATAAATTCGTCATGTCACTTTTTCGTTTCTTTTGAAAATGTTTTACTATTAGGATATAATAACGGTTGATTTATATATTTTAAGATTCCTGGCCTACCTACTCTTTTGTATGTTAATTATCTGAAAGTCATTATCTTCGTCAAAATTATATATACCTTACAATAAATCTATTTTTGTTATTTTAAAAAGTAAAAGTTTTTTCAGTTTAATGTTTTTGATAACACAATAATTTTCACAAACACGTCAATGGCATATTTTTATGTTTTAACCTAAGTTTAAATATTTCAAATTAAAGAAATCCTGTCCATAAAACTCACTAAAAATTGCAGTTTCTCGAATTCTAAATAGCAGAAGTAAAAGTCACAATTATTATGAATTAGTTGTTTTTCAATATTACTAACAAAAAAAAAAGTATTGAAACAAGAAGAATAATTTAGTTATTTCAATTTTTTTGTAAAAAAAGTATTCATGAAAATTAGACTTATTCACAACAGCTTCTGAAATTATAATACAACGTATCCTCATGCTACATAAACTATAAAAAAAAGGGCTGGATGACCTAGAAGAAAAAAACGAAACAACGAGGGGATTTTTCAATAATTAAGAATAATATTATTTATTCTATAAAAATCAGGAAATATCAAGAAATGGACTTAACCTCATTGGTTTCTTAACGATTCACATATCTTTCCTGAACTGCATAATTTATTAATAAGTAATCAAAAAGAAATAGAGTGGACTTAAGACATTTGATATGATATTTTATCATAAATAAATTTTTATGTTTTTGTTATTTACCTTATTTGTCAGTATATAATAAGACGATTTCTGTTAACCTTAAAAAGGCGAGTCTTTTACAATGAAGGTAAAGCCAGGAAGAAAAACATTGAAGGTTTTAGAGGTGTGGCTTCGTGGTGTTACCATTTCAGGAAACATAGTAGATACATCCGTATAAAAAAAGGATGATAGAAAAAGTAACATGATAGGAACATGGGTTTTGCAATTTAATGAAAAGTCACATTAACATTTAAATTACTAACTATCTTATCTTTTTTTTTAAAAAAAAAAATAGTACTTTAAATTTAGAGTTTTTTGAAAAAGAAAATTGAATCAAATTTCTTGGATGCATGCTATATATAGGAGCGTTTTATACAGAAAATACGGTATTTATTATTGCGTTTCTGTAAAGTAGTTTATTATCATTTTATGACAATTTAATCTGAATTTCTATATAATTTTTTATTTCAGTCTTGAGCCAGGAGATGATTCTTCTACTACTTGCAATGACTTCGGGCTTGGTATCAGCAGGAAAGCATTGGGACCATAATCAAGTTGGTATTACACCGATTCATTCAGACACATCAGAAATTTCCTATAAATATTCGAAAATGAAACATTAAGATAAATACTACAAACAAATATCACATTTGAAAACTGAAATATATGCTCATGTCTAATACTAAAAGAATATATATATAATTATTATATTGGTTATTGGTAAGAAATAATTTTATTTAATTTACCATTTATGATCACGTTAAATCAATGAATAGTTAAATCATTGCATTATATATTTCTACGAAAATTCTAAATTAGTTCAATAAAGAAGAATTACTTATATTTTCCCATCTTATCAAATGTTCGTATCACGAACTTTTTCGGAAGTCAACAAAATAATCTGGTGAATCTAATTTTCTATGAAACATGAAAATCTGAAACTTCAAATAAGCCTATTTTTCATTTTTATCATAAACAGTTTCATGCGTATTATAGACTCTTTATCTTCAATGTCGGGATTTTATGATATTACGATGAATGGAACTTATTCAGAAACGAATTGAAATATTTTTATCGTTTTTTTTTCGGTTAATAATACGAAGGCGGATCAAATATTAGAATCAGGTGCTTTTTATACATTTTGCTACAGTAACCATGATAAGTTATTTAAGGTATAAATAATCGTTTAGCGTTGTTTTATTCTTTATATGTCAATTTATTCAGTCGCTAGTCCCTTGAAACAATGCGCTTCAATATGAAACGACGCACAAACAGTGAAACTGCCCCATTTCCATACGTCCTTCCTTCATTATTTTATGTTATTCTACCACCAACTTTCCGTCTAAATAATTAAGAGACTCCAATTGAAGAACAAGACTAAATATAATTCATAAATCACTGAAGAATGCACTGTAATGTTATTAAATAAGGAGACTGACCCTGTGTAAAAAGTTTTATTTTGGTGTCATACATATTTACTTATTATCACCTTCAATATACATCCCTCCTCTATCATGCGAATCTTCCATTGTTCGAAACAGTGCTGGAAGTCCTCTTCTGTCAGCTCCACTAGGACGCGTGCCGTTTTCTCTTTCACAGCTTCAACGACTCAAATCTTGTTCCTTTCAATGCAGATTTCATCTTTAAGAAACATATAGAAGTCGCATGGTTCAAGATCTGGTGAATAAAGCAGATGATTTAATACTGGGATGCTGTACTTGGCCAGAAACCTCTAGGTAGACAATGCAGAATGACTTGTCCTTTCACAATTCGGATCGTTTTTAACTTATCCTTTCACGGAACTCATCAAATACGTGTAGGTAGTAAAGTTGATTAATAGCTTGACCTTCAGGAACCCAATGAAGGTACACAATCCCATGAGTTTCGAAACAAACTATCATCGTTGCTTTGAATTTTGCTTTGCTCATTCAAGCTTTTTTGGCTCTCGGTGAAAATGGGTTCTTCCAGTGCATGGATTAGCGCTTCGTTTCTGCATCATAAATAAAAACCCACAATTCGTAACACATTATTATCTTTCCTAATAAATTTGAATCATTTTCAATGGCATTCACTGTGTAAGTACAAACATTTTTGCGAGCTTCTTGTCATTCAAACGTAATAGTTATAGGCACCATTTTGTCACACATTTACGAGCATTGCATGTTAAGATTATTATGTAAAATTTACTGTACAGATTTTTTGTCAATTCCTATTATCTCCAGAATACTTAACCGATGGTCAGATCGAACCAAATTACAATTTGTTTGATACTGTTATCCGATTTTTATGTGGAAGGGTGCCCCGAGCATGAATCATCTTCGATGTCTTCTCGGCTACCTTGAAAACGCTTTAACTACACAAAACATGCCTTAAACATTCATTGTCATACACTTATTTCAATATATTATGTTTCAGTAGCAGTTTTGCAAAGTTTCAAGTGAAATTTCACAACCATTCGGACGAGCATTGATTTGAACCCCTGATAGAAACATTAGGATGAGAAAGATTCTCTTCCAATGAAGAATTTATGCGCAATTGGTTCCATACTCCTCTGACTTCTTTTAATCTCACAGAAATAACAAGAAACCCCAATATGTTAAAAAAAAAGTCAAAAATCTTGAAGGAGTATATATAGAAAAATAACTTGGTGAATTCGGTAATTAATATTGTAGAAAAGATCTTTTAAAAAATCACATTCCAATTTGATTTTCTCCACACTTTCTTTATTGATTTTCAAACAAATAATCAGTAATAGAGACTGACATTTCTTTTCATTTTGTTCAGTAAAAACATTGCATGAAAAAATCAGAACGTTTATTAACTTCATGTATATAAATTAACTCCCAACTACAATATTTAAGTATAAATGTATTTAAATATAATTATCGTAATTAGGTATTAAAATGATTTTCATATATCTTAAGAAGGATATAGATAAATCAAAAGAAGTTGAATTTAGATTCCCCTCCTTGAACAACGAGATTCATTTCATCACAGGGATGAAATGGAGAAAAGCAATAAAAATAACGAGCAAGTATAAAACTGAAGTAAATAACCAAAGTGATTTTTATTGATCTGATTATGAAAGCGTTTTATTTCATTTAATTGTTTGATTAACGTCGCACTTAGAAGAAACTCGAAGGTATTGGCGACGGATATCGAAATTTTGTGTCTCGGTCACGTGACGAGGTCTGCACCTGTGTGAGCTGTCACCTGCTTCTCCAAACTTCTCCATCACGTGGATGGGAGGACTTGAAGCCTCTAAACTCTACTATTCGACGGGTCTTTAGTGGTACCAGGCAGCCGAACTATTGTCCTCGTCACTTGGCTGAGATTCGAAAATACGAGTTCGCTAATCGTTCTCGAGATGCTTCTCAGTGTGACGTTAAACTATCATTCGGTTAATCCTAAATTCAAACCCTAATTAGCGAGTTAAAGTTCCCTGGATATAATTAGAATAACAAAATATTGATAGTGTTCAATTTGTTTACAACATACACTGATCTATATAACTGTTTAAGAATAATTTACGAAATATTTCTTACAAGTTTCTGGAATACTTAACACTTAAAAATTATCATCTAAAAAAATCAAGTTAATAGTATCATTGGTGTAATAACACTCCAGAAAATAAAGTTTATTTTATGAATTTAATAAAGACACGCAATTGAGGTTAGATATCTTACAAGAATAGCATATTTCATGAAAGTTGAGAAATTTATTTCTTACAATTAATGGAAATAATATTAAAAAGGAAGTTGGTACGTATTGTACATCTCAGAGTACAATACATACCAACTTCGTTATAGTATTGCATAGCGTTGTAGTATTGTATAACCTCTAGTATCCTTGTATGTATTATACAGCATTTTCCTTACTTTGATGTGGATGGTGGATTGGCATTGTTTCTTCAAGCTTTTAGTTAAGTATTTCTAATATATTTTCTTCAGATTATGCAGCAAATTTGTATTCTTTAAGAAATTGTATGATAGAAAATCCTACAGCCTACTTCTAACAAGCAGCTTTGCCTGCTATTGTTTCCGTTACCATTTGCAGCATTGCAAAATGCAAGAATATTGGTTGGATGATTGACGGAGCACATAGGTTTTGCAACCCTTAATCTCCTGTAGAAAAAGCTATTAAATGAGTTGCTTTTGCCTGTTACTTGTCCATGAATTTACAAATAAAATTTAAGAGAATAAAAATAATATTGCCTCTTAAGAATTTAAAAGTGAAAATATTAAGTTTAAAAATACTTGTTAAGTAAAAAAAAAAAAAAAAAAAAAGACAGTAGAAGTTCTATTGGCTGGAAGTGGTTATGTGTCAGAAAAGAAATTTATCTGATTAGCCAATCAGAGTGTACTAATGCAAGGATTATGTTCGAGTTTATACCCCCTACGTTCAGTGGTTCATAAAATAGTGCTAAAGGCCATCTTTTGAGTCCTTCGACTAACGGAGTAGTTTTTTACAAAGATGATCAAATGTATGTACTCCCTTTTCGTCGAGTTGTAGTATTGTATGACCTCTGGTACACATTGTATTGCACAAATATCATCTATTTCTAGCATAATTTTTTCCACATAATCTTTTTTTGGAATCGTCATATTATAAAAGTATCTTCATGGTAATAAATTAAAATGAATAAAAACACTTTTAAAATAATTATTTCCTTACCTGTCAGCTTTCTAATTGTCTTACTAGAAACAAAAAGTATAACTACGACACTTAACAACAAATTAAATCTTCACGAAATCATTTTCAAACACTTATGGTATCATGAGTGAAATACCACCCCAGATCGTTTGTTTTTGTTGTTGTTGTACCGCTAACGACGAACATATCAAAAGTGAATTTTTTTATGGTAACGGTATTCTTACTAACACCGCAAATAATTACAGGAAAAATCTGTGTTATCGTTTATTCGGTTTTTTAATAATATTAAAATAACAATTTATGTACATGGGGTACAATAAACACACGATACCTCTTAAGGGTCCAATTTCATGGATACTGAGCATTTATTATCCGAATTTCCACGTACATTATTTACAGCACATACATATTAGCAAAGAAAGATAAATTCATTGGATATGATTTGCTTATTTAATGTGTTTCGTTTGTGTCCGATTCATTTTAATTAAAGAGTACGTTAAATGCAGCCAGTAAGTCTCGTATTTTTGAACCGGATTAGATGTTAAGGTCGACATCTGAACAGATACTCAATTCTCCAAACCCACGCCACACGAACATGAAGAAATTTAGACTGTAGGGTGCCAGTTCAGGAACCTTGTCGCTTGACCGAGGTTCAAATTTACGAAGTCCATTGCCAATATCCCTCGAGTTGCTTCTTAATGGGATGTTGATAAAACAATAAAATAAAACCTGTATATCTGCATTACTTGTTTCAAAGCAGACTTTTTCAAAGCTGTTTGGTACAATGTGCACACCTTTTTGATTGTGATCAGATTTTAAATCCGATTTATTTTTTTTAGAACCATCACCTCCACGACAACCTGGTGGAAGAAAGAGCTCCGAAGTCTCACATAAGCCGCCTGGATGTGGTGTGCAGCAAAGACCACATGACTGTGCACATGTTTTTCGAAGATCCTTTCTACGGAGTGGTGTTCTCCCATTCTAGTCCCAACCACGAGCGATGTGTGCATGTCGGACCAAGGGCTGGAGTCAAGGAAATAACATTCCACATAAGGTGGCGTATCTAAGACATTAATATATAAACTATTGAATTAAATAATGAAATTGAAACTCGTTCTTCTAATTTACAGCGGAACAACAAATTTTGCACAATACAGAAGGTTATTCAAAATGATCCATCCGATTTTAGAATTCCATATTTTCAAAAATAAGCAATACAGATTGATAAGTAATACATGAATGCAAAGGGAAAATATAGAATTTTTTTTTTACAAGTGTGCGATATAATTTTCTATAGTTATGCGTATAATGCCAATTCGATACGTAAATTCCTGTCAAACACGTTGAAAATTATTTCTTGCTTAAAAATAATTTATTAAAAAAAAAAAAAAATCCAAATTGGCACATTTTACTTTCCGAGCAATGATGATTCATATTTATAAAATAGAATAAAGAAAGGTATACAGGAAAACGCTACATCATCCGAACAAAAACAAAATCCTAATTTCATAAAAAGAAAAATAAGAATTATGATGCCACAATGTCTAGGAATGTTATCACAAGTGTTTGATGGTTAAACAAGCCACAGTAAAGCCGTACGTAAAGAACACTCGTGCTATTGAACCGCTAAACATAATCCGATAAACATTCCTTCACATACGAAAGATAAAACGCTTAGACCTCTGAAATTGCCTTTCTAGAAAATAGCGATCGTACTATCGCCTTATTCGAATTTTAAAAGAAATTTTTTTTTATATGAATGGGCGAATGAGTTCTTCGCATGATTTGGAATTAAATGTTTTTAAAGTTAAATAAGCAATTTCTAACTCGTGCAGGACCTACAGGTGTCCATGCCAGTGGTGGACAACTCCGTGAGGCCTCTCCTTTTTCGAATAATCATCGCGCAATATGCAAACAAAAATATGCAAATAATATTTATTTAATTAAAATTAAATAGTTAAAATGATTTTTGTAAAATTTAAAAAAAAATTCTTTAGAATAAAGGGGGGGGGCCCGTTTAAAAATAGAACAGGCAAACATACATTTAAAAAAGCTTATTAATTTGCAATTTTTGATGTTTTTTTAAAATATTTTAACCTTTCTGTTGATAAACAAAAGCTGTAACAATTTTTTGTAAGCTTTGGCTGCAGAAATTTTTTTTTAAATGTTTTTAGCTATTGCATTTTCAATGCAAAGTATTGCCAAACTTTAAAGTCTTACTTAAGTTATTGATGGTCGAAGATAGCATTTAATCAACTTCAACTTTGAAAAACTTCTCTCGTAAGATGCAATTAAAACAAGCACTGTCAAAAAAAATTTAGTGCTTAAGAATTTATTTTTGGAAATCCATTTCTGCAATAAATTTTAACATTTTCAATGTAGGCCAATTTTTATCTTCGTCCTATTCAACTTTTGCTGCTTGAGTGTGATGTCTTAACCATTTAATTACCAGGCAGATTTATTTTTCTCATTTTTTCTCTTCAAAAATTTCCGCAAGGCTTGCAATCAACTTTGGAACTCAGCCCCTCTCCTTCCCTAATTAGAAAGCCACTATTTCTAACTACTTCAGGTAGCCTCATATTTATTTAATTATTTTTAACCAAAATAGTTTTGACATAGTATTTCCTTTATTTTACAATAGTGACTAAGAAACAGGAGCTTTTTACGTCACAAAGGAAGAATATCTCCCGATTTTTTTTTTTTTTTTTTTGGGGGGGGGGGGGGCCCGAACGGTACATAGTATTTGAAATTATATTTATGTTAGGAAAAATATACTCAATGCTAATCAGTAAAGCACTCAAAATACTGTATTTCTTTTTACTAACGTCTCAATGTCATTTTTTTTTAATTCTGTTTTGAAAGCAGTTGCGCTATTATTATGAAGTGCAAATCTATAAAATTAAATATGTTTAAAATTAATCGATGCTTTTCTTTAAATTTAAGAATCATTTTTTTTTATTTCAATACTCTTAGTTACTCAATGATTGAAAATTGATCTGAATATTTTTTTCTGCTTTCAAAAGTTGAAAAATTAAGTTTTCAAACAAAAATATTGGTAATCCCAAATTTTAATTCATTTTTGTTAAATTAGGGGAAGGTTTCAGATTTGAAACTGTTAGAAATAATTGTGAAGTTACTGAAAAATAAAATCGTGAAAAAATATTTAGTTTTATAAAAGGAATTCCGCTTATAATCAGTTATCCATTTCGAATAATAAATATATTAACTCTAATAAGCTTCTAAGTTTTGAATAGGAAAAAAAGAAAAAGTTGAGCATAAAAACTTGTGTATTTAGCTAGCAGATGGCGCCACAACTTGAATTTGACATTGAGCTTTTGACTATTTGTCTCATAACAATATATGGGATAATAGCCTTCGTGCTTCTCTATATCCCACACAAATCAATCAATCAATAACAATATATTTGAATGTGCAAATTTGTAAGAAAAATACATTTCTCAAAACGTAAGCATTACGAAAACAATTCAGCTTCAATCTTAAAAGCAAGAAAATTATTAACTCTAATGATGAACAAAAAATAACTTAAAATGTAGAAAGTGGATAAAACTATTAACCAACAAAAAGCAGAAAATATTTTTATTATAAAACAGTTACAAATTAAGGCTAATAGAACTTTACTAATTTTATTTCCTTTTATATCAGTTAGAGACAATAAATGTTCATTTTAGAACTGCAAGAGAAAATACTTCCATGTTTTATTAGAAGATGGCAGCACAGGACTAGTAGATGGCTTTCAGTTTTATTGTGTGATGGGTTTTTTTTTTTTTTTTTTTTTAAAACACGTGTTTTTTTTCACAGAACAAAAAAAAATTTCCAACAATTTTATTTCTTCTATTATTCTTCAGTGAAGCCTTTAAAAATAAACTTTTGTCAAAGGTTTACCGAGTAATAAAAAAAATGTAATGCATTACTCAAATATAAATATTAAATTTTTGTTTTAATTATTTAAGATTTTTAAAAAATATATTAATTTGATTTACAAATTAGTCGGAAGAAAACAAATTTTATAATACATTCGTTCGATAGTAAATCATCAAATATATATGTAAAGCATAAATTTTTCATTCTTCAAAAATTATCTGTATAAGTAAAATAAATGCGAGAGTAATTGTACAATAATTCACCAACTAAAGCATACGCATGAAAAGATTTCAAAGCTTTGCAAAATAATACCCAAGCGTCAAAATAATAATAACAATAAATAATAATTTGTCATTTTCTTCTGATTCGATTGCAGCACAATTTATGAAATCTGTGTAGAATGCAGACGATTTTCTTCTGAATAACACTATAATCTTATCAACATTGCTTCAATTGTGTTTCAGTTACGACAGCTGTGGAACGGTCGAAGATTTAAGCGGGCAGTTTCACGAGAACACTATTGTAATACAATACGGGGAAGACATTCTGGAAGCATGGGACGAAGCCAAGCGTCTCAGATGCGAGTGGCTGGAATCCTTCGACAAGAAATCTTCGAAACCCGTTGTAGCTATATCAGATATTGAGACTGTAGAACTGAACTTCCAAGGTACGTTCATTATCACACTGATTCATTTGCTATTTTTGAAAGAAAAAAAAATAGCTGTGTATACTGGAATTTTATTTTTGAACATTAAAGAAAAGCAACTTTAGATATAATCTAAGAAAATAACCCCGCCTCCTCCAATTAATGCAGACAAATTTTCTGCATTAATTAGAGAAAGTAGAAAGGGGATAAATGATTGCTTTAATTTTACAAAGCCAGTAATGGAGGTAATAAGAATTTTAAAAAGGAACAAAAACCTTCTGGGGGCATTTTAATGTCAGAAATGCATTAAAATTAGTATTTTTACTTATATGTATTACTAAAACATTTTCCCTTAAATATTTAAGGTAGTTTAATTTCTTAAATACTAGTTTTTTTAATCTAAAACTGGGCACCACTTTTTTGTTTACAAAATAAATATTTATTGTCTTTAAATTTCTTCTTCAAAATATCTGTTTCTAATTTAAGTACCGAGCTCGATGTATGGTAACTTATATATTTATAATTATATTATTTTGAAAACTTTCTGTAAAAAAAGAAAAAAAATCTTTACGTATGTATTTTAGTGTTTGTACTAAAAACATTTTATAATGTCACAATTTATAGCCTAATATTGTGAAAAAATACTAAAAATTACGTACGGAAGGAATTTGAACCCATGAGATTTTGAAAAAAAAATCGTTAACATTTTATTCATTTTATTATCTGAAGTAGAATTTTTTTTATATAAAAGTATAAGGTTAATTTTTGGAAGAGAAAAATTGTACCGAGTGAATTGAGAATATCTTTTCGTGAATATTTTCTTAAAACTTCAGAAATTCTTTAAAAAAAAAAAAAAAAAAAAAAAAATTTTATAATTTTTTTTTAAAAAAAATTATAACTATTCACTTAAGTTTTTATTCATCAGAAGTTAAATTGTTTTATTGAAATTAAATAGAAAAATTTCATTAAAGTGCTTTTAATAAGTTTTAGAATACAAAAATTGTGAAAAAGTTTGGATTTTCAAAATTATTTCACTCCAAAAATTGAATCTAATAAATCTTAATATATCCATAAAGTGTGAAATTTAATGCACAATCTTTGTAGCATTAATGACGCCCATATACGCAACTTAAAGAAAATGATATTTCAAATTTCCTTAGCTTGCATATCAATTATTGACTATTAGATAACATTATTATTTGTAAATGAATAAAGAATAAACAAACGCACATTTACGAAAATAAAACTACTTCTTTGGCGAAATTTAAGACCGTACTTATTGGTTCAACAGGGCTCAGTTTTTATCAATCCTGACTCGAATGATTGTATGTTATTTTGAACAAAGCATGTTTCACATTAATATTGTTATGCTTGACATACATGAAAAATTCAGCAGAAAATAATTTTACTTTCAGGTATTTTTTTCATTTAAGTTTTGCAATCAGTATTTCCAGTATGAGACTATATTTCCAAGATTTATTTGCTATGTATATTCAATTTTAAACTCCCATTAAAAATTTATAAGCATTATTTAACATCATGACAGAAGTTTCATTACAATTTGAATATATCATTACTCAAAACATAATACAACAGATTTTAAATGACGTCTACATTACAGGTGATGATATCGATTGTTGGATGGAAGTCCAGGAAGGTAAAGGACCTTGGGCTAGGCAAGTCGGGGGTCTAGTCCCTATTGGAAGTCCCTTGACGCTGGTTATAGCTGTCAATGACAACAGTCGTGAATTCGACATGCGAGTAAAACAGTGCACAGCTAGTGATGGAACAGGTTCCGAAATTCAGCTCACTGATCAAAGTGGTTGTGTTCTTAGACCATCTTTACTAACACCTTTTGCAAAGATCAGGGATTTTGGCGGTAAAGCAACACTCGTTGCCTATTCTCATCTTTTTGCGTTTAAGTTTCCCGATAATTTGGATGTATTTGTACACTGCATTGTAGAAGTCTGTAGGCATGGTTGTCCTGAATCATGCGGTGGTAGGTCTCCCACAGATTATCATCCTCATCTCAGAGAGAATTTGCACAGTCTTGAGTCGAAAAAGCATCAAAAGTTGGTTCAATTAACGAAGTCAAAACCATCTCTTCCTGTCCCTGCACCTGCTCCTGCACCTGCACATGTACCTACACACGCACAAGCACCTGTACCCGTTCAGCACGAAGAAGTTCCACATAATCGCCCACGTCTTCAGTATTTAACTCAAGTACCGGTACACATTTTACAGAAGTCGAAATCTGGTAGCGACACTTCCAAAGAATTAATTCTTTTGGCCGAACAGCAGCTACGTCAGCAGACTCTATCGAGAAATGCTTCGACATCTCTTTTCAATAAAGATATTTCTAATGCAAAGCATGTTTCAGTTGGCTCGAATTTCAGAGGTCAAACAGATGAAGCACAAATAAACAAGAAACCGAAATATGAAATTCAAAGTGCCCCCAGCAACATTCATATAGTATCCGAAGAGACAAAAAGTCATACTCCTCGTGGATTCCCAGATGTGAAGCCTGTACCTATAGGGCATTACCATAAAATAATTGGACATGATGCTCATTGGAATTCTGAAGAGGTTAAATTATTAGACGAACAACACTTTAAACACCACATACCTCCTGTTAAAAGTCCATCAATTGGAATACCACAACCAGAGCCTTCAGCTTGGTCTGCAGATGAAGTGAAAACCTTAACTAAAGATGAAGTATTCAATCCTCATGTTAGACCAAAAACAATTGATCATCACCATATCCATTTAAATCATGAAATTTCTAAATTAACTCAAGTACCTCAGCCAGAACCGGCTGCTTGGTCTGCTGATGAAGTGAAACCATTAACTAAAGATGAAGTATTTAACCCTCATACTGGACTAAAAACGATAGACTATCATCATATTCATTTGAAACATGAAGTTTCTAAATTGCCGCAAATACCTCAACCAGAACCAGCCGCATGGTCTGCAGATGATGTAAAACCATTGACAAAACAGGAGGTGTTCCGTCCTCACATTTCTGAACATCACATTAATAATTTCAAAGAAGAACTCGGCCGTTTGGCCCTGTCGAAAGAAATCATTGACGAGCATAGACACTCCATTCCTAATATTCCACTTATTCATGAGCCTAAGCCTGAACCTGCTCCATGGACTTATGATGAAGTAGGACCAATGCACAATCCAGGTTTACTTGATGTACCTTTAGAAAAAGAGAGGTTGCAGGAGCCTAGGCCAGAGCCAGCTCCATGGACCGCGGATGAAGTGAGGCCAATAAGCAAAGAAGATTTGAAAGTGCATTCATTAAATTACAAACTCAAAACTCATTCACATCAATCGGCTTCATTGCCAACATATAAAGAGTCTGTACATCCTCATAAACCAAACCCGCCAAGTCCAGCACCAGTACCAGTCTACGTACCAAAATATACTCCTAGTGTACCGAGCATGCCCATGTCCGGTCCTATGATGATGAAAATGATGATGACAATGCCTACACTCTTACCATTTACTTATCAGACGGCGAGATGGCCTCAGAAATCAACAACTGGCAGACATCTTAGAACCGATAAGCAGCATTATCCTTATCCAATTCCTCAGTTTACTCACAGGCAGCAAATGATGATGAGTGTCATTGCTGACAGAAGAATGGATGGAGATGATGGTGAACTGCAGTTTGAATTGGATCCCAGGTCTCATATGAACCTAAGTGATCATTCTGCTTTAACAGAAATGTATGAAAAACTTTATCTTTTAGGTACTGTGAAGCCGGAAGAAACAACAGCAACAGTTAGAACATCCGAAGGTAAAGAAAAGTCCTCAGGTGAGCGACACGAACTATCGAATCAGCAAACTAGTGCAACTATTTCGAAGGATCCTTCAGAAATTAGTACTGAGGGATCTAATTCCAGAAAAAATCAGTCACCTGAATCATCCGGGGCCGTTAGACCACCGATTTCGGATTTTGTACAGCCATCTTTAGATAGTGATGAATTAAGCAAACACGAGTCTTCTGACAGATCTGTACATATGCCCAGAGCATTGGATCGACGAAAACGATCTTCAGAACCAGTATTTGGAGTCAAACAAAAATTCCAGGCTATAGCTTTGTCCGATTTAGCGTTCGATTTAAATCTGACAAGGGACAGCACTGCCGTTTTCAAGGGAAGGAGAGAGGAAATCATATACGGAATATGCATGTCTCCAGCAAGTATGAGTGCTGGTGTCGGGTTCATATTAATCTTAATTTTGTGTTCTTTAATAGCTTCTCTGATGCTCTACGAACACAGTTACAGACTTCGAAACAAGACGTCGCATTTGTCGTTATTGACAAGAACTTTTAATGGGCGCTTAGAACCTTTATACAGAATTACCCGTCCTCATCCTAATTCAAATATACAAGAGATAGGATGAAATGAATCTTTTATCGGTGATTTTGACTAAAATTTCCTACTAAGAAATGCAATACTTTGTGAACATTTATCAAAAGCAGCTGGTTGCTTGTGTCTAAGATTCGTTTTAACTTAAGGTACGTTTTTTGTATTCTATGTGTTTAAAAGAAGTTTTAACTGCCAAAACAGTGAATGTTACTGAATGTTTGTATATAATAAAACTTCTATTATATATTTTTCGAGTTGTTTTTTTCTACAAGAAACTTCTAGGTTTAATGTGCATGTTGAAAAAAGTCATTTACGCTATATATTTTGAACCTTTGTTGAAAGCAACAGAAATACATGTAACTATTGAGAGCGAATAATAAACTTATGCATTTCTTTCTCGTGCATTTATTTCAATTACCGGAAGATATAAAAAATAAATATATAAAAATTTAAAAATAATCCCATTTCTTTTATTTATTCCAGTAAGGTATACAAAATGAGATCTTATATCCCTATTTTTGACACTTAAGTAAACGTTTAAATTTTAGTAGGAAAACAATATTTGTATAAAAAATAATGAAAATAAAATTTTGGTTTGAATAACTTAATCTTTTATTACTGGATATTTATAATACGGAAAAGAAAATTAATAAATATAAATAAGTGATTTATTATGCACTCTACATTTTTACTAAAATAATGTGAAATCCTACCTCTCAAAGAACTACAGAAAGATTCAACACATATCTGTGATATAAATCATATGAATAGAACACAATCATATGAGATAACTGAATTACAGTGAGTTTATTAAATCAGGATACAGTAAGGATCGATTAATTTTACTTTATTATTGATTAGCTGGAATACCTATTCTTTGCAAGAATGAATTTTTAAAATAAAATCATGATAAATAAATTGTTGGAAAAAAGATTGACCGTGTTCACATGTGCATGTGATGTAATATGTACCTGAGTGCAAAAAAAAAGCGGAGCTTTTAAGTTCCTTTTAAGCTTTGGTTTTCTTGGAAAGCGGAGCCATTATCTGGAGGCCGCAATATTGGGGTGGATGACGTCACTGAAACATTATTTATGAAAACAGAAAGCGTGGTTTCCTTTCGAGCGTTGAATGCGAGGAAACAATGTCACTGATTTGCTTAGACAACGTTTTGGTGATGTCATACACTGCAATATTTCGGCGGCAAAATAACGGTGACGGTTATTAGCCGCAGCAGCTTTCATGGAGGAAAAAAATGGTGAAAAAGCCCTAACTTCGCTCAATGTGTGCGTAATTAAAAATATATATGAAATCCACCTATCCTAGTTAGTTTTTAAACCGTTAAAATATCTCCTGCATTTTTTTTTTGAGGTTGTTTGATCAGGGGAGTGGATTTGTATAAAGAAGCAACAAACTGACGATTAAACATTCAATTTTAAATCAGATTTGATTATGGAACAAAAACTAATATGACTCCATTATTTTAATCGATTTCAAATATCAAATCACTTTAAAAAAAAGGTCATTAAAATGCGCATTTGGGGGCGGAGAAAGTCGAGAAAAAATTGTTGCATCTACCGGGAAACAAAAAATGATAAAATAAAAAAAAAAAACCCGGGGGGGGGCGGAGCTGTTGAAAAGTACCACCAGAAATAAATTAAATTTTTTTTTCTTTGACGAGAATATGCTTACGACTCCTTCTACACATAAGCGAACATCCTAAAAATATTTCGAGCTAATATGATCAACAGTGTCACATTCTTTAAAGGAAAGACATTCAAACTTAAATGTTAGATTTTATTTTTATTTTAAAATCACTATATAGCGTGAGGAATCAAAAACACAGCTTTTTTTTTACTGCTGTAAAGTATGTGAATGAAAAAAAAAAAAAAATGATAACTTTCAAAAAACCAATCAGAATTTTCTGTTTAGAGCGAAGAATAAGGACAATGGTTTTAATTACCAAATAATATTTCTCAATCCAGCATTTTCTAGAGCTAAAGTCGCTCAAGATAGACGTGTTTTAAAGACACAGCATGGTAAATAAACGTACGCGATACAATCAGACGGGAATTTGGATTTCAAATTACAAAAACCTACATTTTAGCCAATGTGTAAATTTTTATGCACTTTCAAGATTTTTTTTTTTTTTTTTTTTTTTTTTAGAAATTCAGAATAATAAAACAACAGAACAAGAACTAGTAATGAATTTTCATCTTTGTGATTAAGATACACGGCGGTACAATAATAATCAGTCAAAATTCCTTAACATCATTATTCAAGCTTAGAATAGGCAATATCAATAAAAATTAGTAATAAGGAACGGAAATCCTGAAACGGAAAGAATCACTTCTTTAACCAAATTTTCTACTGAAGTATTCTACTTATCTGGGTTACTCTAAAAAATCGACTTCAAACAACTGAATCAGATTCAAGTAGAATTGTATGGACAGAATCCGAACCAGGTATACATGATTAGTATATATCGCCTCAAGATTCCTCTATATCTCCTTCTCTTCCTGTTCACTTGACTTATTGAATTCCTACTATTAGATCACACTCTCTCTACATATATCTTGTTCAAATTTTCAATCGTTAATAAAATACTTTTTATTCATCCACTCAAGTTCAAATACATTTTTTTAAGCTTGTAGTGGATGACACTTGATGTTAATACAGTTTTTTCAAATATTCATTCATTTAATTAAATTTATTATAATTGGTTAAGTTGCAGTTTAGCCCAACCACTTGGCGCGATTTCAAAAATTGCCAAACATGGCGATTTTTTGTGGTTGAACGTTAAGTCCGAGAAGCAGACCAGGGTAGCCACATTTAGCAAAATACCGCCAAATAATTCCTGTCGCCAAGGGCGGTTGGGTTAAACTGCATTCAAACCATTTAATTTACCAGATGAATTAAGAAACAAGCCAATGCTTCTGCTACGTCTTTTATCTTGTAATGGCAAAGTTGGTAGAGCGTCGACGTAGAATCTTCATGCCTTCGGACCGAATCTCGTCGAAGCATAAATTTTTTTTATTTGATTTTCAAATAATTAGTTTTAGTTTTATATGGGAGAAAAAAAATTATCTTATATAAGATATTTAGCAGGATATAAATTTAGGAATAAATACCGTCAGTGACGAAGCGAGTAGATCGCTAGAAAAAATTTATTTTGCCACTTAATATTGTGATTCTGTCATATGTATATACAGATTTATATTAATGGTAACTATTTAATAAAAAGTAACTAAAATAAAAATTTTCTTTGTTGACTTCAGTAGGAATTGACTTTAATTTTTTTTTCATATTACTTGTTTTTATATAGAGAGGCTAATTTACATATATCAACGTTCTTTCACAGGGAGATATTTTCATATCAATTATCGTTATAAAGCAGCCCCAGAGGTTAATTAAAGGGAACGCACGAGAGAACCCGTTACAAACTTCACATTTCTTTTTTTTTTTTCACGCCAATCTTTCTTGTGCGTGAATATTTATTTATATATTTTGATCTTCAGAATTGTTACTGATAAGTGATAACTTAGTATAGATTTATAATTTATAAATTTATTTATGTATAACAATATAGATCAATGCTTTAGATCAATTATATATATTGAAATAAAGAGTATGAAATTTAATCTCAGCTCGAGATCTTTTATTTATCCAAAGTATTAATACCTATCAACTTGATTGGAGCAATAAATAAAGCACCAGTGAAAAACGAGATTTTTAAACATGGGTGCTTACAATCTTTCATAAAGCTTTTTAAACATGGTTTGAAAGAAAAAGCGCATAAAAAATGAGCTTTTTCTTTCAAACTTCACACTTTGCGTAATACATTTTTTATACCTTAAATATAAGAGCAAAAGGGAACTTTGAGTCAAATTGAATTTATTCAATACTTAGTTTTAATAATTTATTTCATTATTTGAATTTTATTAATCTTATCATCTAAAATAAATATTAAAGCAAACGATAAATTATGTTATTAAATGGAATATATATAAGGCAAATATAATTAAAATTAAAGCAAACACGATAAATTATAAAATTGAATATAAAATCAGCTCCATGTAATTAAAATTAAAGCAAATGATAAATTTTTAAACGATGGATTTAGCGATTGTTTGGCGAATTGGCAAGAAACTTGGCGTAAAATTTAATTCTTTAAATTAATAGTTTTAATCAATTAATTTTTATTAATTATAATTAAATTATCGTATTGTCATCCAAAAGTAATCGTGAACAGGAAACTTCAACTCAATTGAGCGCTTTAAGATGTGAGAACCAGACAAAGTTACAATTGATCCAAAGTTACAATATGAGAAAAAGAAAACCCATTAAAAATAAGAAGTTACTTCAGGTTAACATAAATTAACTAAGAATGAAGATAACAGTATGCAAGGCAGAAAAAAAGGAAGATGAAAACTATCTCGAATTTACGGCTTTTTGCGAGATGTATATAAATACCTAGAAGATGATGCATTTCACTTCAGTTCATTCTTCCTTAAGACGCGGATCAATAACTACTTGAACTAATATCACTATTGGAAACATTTTTCGACCTAAAAGGAATGCTTGAAGTTAAAATTCTGCTTAATATAATGGAAAACTTACTTAATAAAAATATTATGCCTTTAATAATTCTTATGTTGCATATAATCCAATATATATCAACTTATACGAACGTGTTTCGCGTCAACAAGCGCAGCTGTGTCAATTTGCAAATCATAACAAGCAATCACTGAACATTCCTCTTTTACGACGATAAATAATTTGTCGCATAACCGCAGCTAACGAATGATAGATTGTTCATAGAAAGGACTCCCCAAAGACCCCTCATTACTCTTTTTTTTTAATCTCAATTCTTTTTACCCTAAGTTCCAAGCCGGACAATTTGTTATCGCATTCCATCCGATTTTACATAGTTTCCTTCACCGCCATATTGGCAGAACCCTTGTACCGAGCAATAATGAAAGTGATTTATGGGGCTCATAAAATATGAAGGGTGGGTGTTTTTTGTTGACGATTGGTCACGGTGGTCGCGAATAAGTAGCTTTACGAGGGAGGTGTGTTAATACAGCTGCATCGTGTGTTCGAATTACGCAAAACGAGAAGTGATTTAGAATACATGGAGGAAAATACTGCGCCATGTATTCACATTAACGGTTTCTAGGATTCAAATTTTTGTGTCTTTTTATATAACATAAATTATATGATAGTTTTTAATATATGAAAAAAAAATTCCTTTTGACAAAAGTGTTTCAATTTTATTATGTTTTTATTATACTATTATTTGTCAATAGGCTGTTTTCAACTGTAAGAAACAAAACAATTTTGATTTCCTTTTATCATATAGTAAATGCTAATTTTAAGGTAATTGAGAACTTACAATGCTTGAATTTTTACATTGCGAAATAGAAGGTGTATTGTTGATTCCATAGATGTATTATTTATGAGAATTTGAGTAACAGAACGGAAGAAAATTTAATTTTATAAAATTGTAATCAAACCTCGCCATGAAAGAAACTGTATGTATTTGTGTTTATCTCAAAATGCTGTTTTTTAAGATATTCTGGTATATACTATCCTCAAAACTTACTTTATGTAGATAGCTGATTTTTTTTTTTTTTTTTTTTTTTTTGGGGGGGGGGGGGGGGGTTTTTGTATAAATAATAAAGGAAAATTTTAAGTAGTGAAATTTAAAACTTTAATAAACTTGAATTTTTAAATTATAATTATGTTCAGTGCGTGGAATATTATGTTTATTAGAACTTTAAAGTTATAAATGCAGCACATTTATGTAAGAAGCATTTAAAGTATATGGCTTATAAATATAAATACACAGTTCTATTGACTATCGTTATTTATACATACACAAATATAATTTTCTTTACATTAAGAGATATATAAGAATACAGATATCTCAATACTAAAATATGATTTCCTTTTCCTGTTGTTTGAAAAAGTGGAAATTATTTAATGTTGGAATAAAATAAGTTCAATTTTTCCTTGTCGTAAAAGTCTCAACAATCTTTTAGAAGTTAATTATGAGACCTACTATTTTGTTGTAATTTATAAGATGAGAATGCATTTGGTAAAGAAAATGAAAGTTTAACTTCTTGCCCTAAGGCTTAGTTTTTAATTTGAAAATATCTTTAAATAAAGTGAGGTATTTTGTAGGGCTTAAGGTTACACAGAACATTAATAAATTACGAAACAATTTATTTAAAATTAAAGCAAATGGAATCTGCCAAAACGATGACAAGAACTTTTTGTTTTCAGTTCAGGCCCTTAGAGGCTTGATTTCTTTAGGTAGGTGCGGGAATTGGGACTCCGAGGTCCATCTGGTGTTTTCTTTCTTTCCCGTGGGTCTACATTTTGTGATAAACATGGATGATGCATCCCAGCGATACCCTTCTCTACTTTCGATCCTCCTTCTTGTCAATCAATTTTTACCTTTTTCATTTTTTCAAATATCTGTATCACAGTTACACCTCGTTTGGCGCTACATAGCTGTATCTGGCGCCATTAAATTCCACCATCATTCTTTGCAGTTCAGCCTGAACATCTCCATTGTTCAGCTTCTTTGATTCTATTTTTTTAATATTTATCTCCAACTCGACATTTCTATTTAGTCCACCTAGTGTGTGAATGATAATTAAGGTTTATGGCGCAAGAGCAAAATCTCGTTCAACAGCGCCAGACATTTGTTTAAACTGTAATCTTGACAGGAAAAAAGGAAGAAAAAGGTAAAATCAGATGAAAACTAGAAGGAAGGCTTCCTCCTTCTGCACTTAGAAATTTAAGAAAAACGTTTAACGACGAATTTCAAACATTCAACTTTGTACAATAATCTACACATTTCCCCATAAACTCAAACGTAAGGAGTCTTGTGTCGCGATATACTCGTCCGGGAAATGCTTCAACACCCTTTGTAATGTAGTACGGAAATCTTAAGAACAAAGTATCGACTCGTTATTGTTATATAACCTCGGCTCTTAGTTAAGAGGCAGAAAAATACATTAGAGAAAAATAAACTATCGGATAATAATTTCAACTAAATCTACTTTGATGAAATATAATTTCTGTTTAGAAATTTTTATATGATGTGTTATTAAAGACGAACATCAACAATATTTGCAAATGTACCAGAAAAGTTATTTTCATTTATACACCAGGGATTGAATTTTATTCCATACATTAATTATTCTTCATTTTCACATTATTTACACAGAATTGTAGTTTTTTTTTTATTTAAAAACTTTAAATAATATACTGGGTATCTTTCAATGATTTTTCTTTGTAATTTGATTTATTCATTCATTGTTTATTAACGTCGAGCGTCGAAGCAACACGCGGACCATTGGCAGTGGACCTCGTAATTTTGAGCCTCGATCAGGTAAAGAAGTCGACACCTGAGCTGGCATTCCATTCTCTAAATTTCTACGCCATCCCATCGTGAGAACACTAGGCCTGGACACATTTAGCGAGTGTTAGCTCCACTAAACGACGGGTCATTTGTGGCACTGTGGACGCGGTAGCCTAGTGGTCATGGTCGCGCACTCGTGGCCGCCGTTGTCTCCGTCGATTCGTGAGTTTTAGCCTTGATGCCCCTAAAGACCCACCATATAGCCGGGGTCGATACACTTTAAATCTGACGAGGCTCCAAGTCCTCCCTGTAGCTTAGTGAAGAAATTTAACACATCAATCAATAAATCCCGAGACTAACATTGAAAACAACATTTTTTTTGCAAAATTTTTTTTTATTCATCAACATAACACCTTTTGTTAATCACCTTTTAGGGTGAT